>JAWPHD010000964.1:0-372983 GCA_037043455.1 Cyrtodaria siliqua
GGCCATGCCCCAATATGGGTGAAGTAATAAGATGCATAATGCTATAACAAATCCCAAATTACAAAATTACTTCTCCAACCCTTTACAACATACTATAAGGAAACCAATTCCAAAATTTAGTTCAGATTGGAAAAGAAATGTAAGAGATATAGACCTGAAACAGACATATTTTAAGGGCTATCAAAATTTGGGTTCCATTGGAGCCCAGGGGTTACAGGAACCAAAATTACTTAAGCAGCCCTTACGATAATGCTATAAGGAAGCTAATGGCCAAATTTGGTTGTGCTAGGGTAAGAATTGTAAGAGATATAGACTTATAAACACAGCTTACACGCAAAATTTGATGTGAAATGGGGCACATTTTATGGGCTATCATAATTTGGGTTCCATGGGAGCCCATAGGTTACAGGAACCAAAATTGCTTATGCAGCCCTTAAGATAATGCTACAAGGAAGTCCATGAACAAATTTGGTTGTGGTAGGATAAGAAATGTAAGAGATATAGACTTGTAAACACAGCTTACACGCAAACCTTGATGTGGGACGCCGACGCCGAGGTGATTACATAAGCTCTCTTATTCTTCGAAAAGTCGAGCTAAAAAGTTAAACGAAGCAATACAACCCTTATTCAACCAGTTATCAACAAGCTTAGGAGGCAGTTATTTAACCTTTCTTTAATAGCAATTTTTGGGACTTTTTTTCTTCTTAAAATCATACATCCAACTCAATAATGCAAAATCTTACTGCTATAAAATGTGTTAACAAATAACAGACGGATACACAAAGTTTAAGCACATTTGCAAAACTTTAGGACAAACTCAGGCAGTAAATTAACCAATTATCTCAAATAAGTTTAAACATATCACTGTATCACCTATTGTTTTAACCTCACAGAGAAACAAAGATCATTAGAACTTCAATGAACAATTACCATTGCTTCTTGACTCTACAAACAAGACAGAGTTCTTTACTGTTCATTCATCACAAATTAAGCATTCTGGTCAACAAAGGAGAACCTTTTGTAAGGGTCAGGCAGGGTCAGGATTCTATAAACACAAATTGTACTTAACAAATATTGCGAAAGATTAAAGTATATCACTATTATAATTGTGTATGTATACAGTCTTAAATTCTTTAAATACAGGGAGCTATAACAGGTAATCTGTCCTCAAAGAGTTTAAGTGTAACTCAAAATTGTAAAATCATACCAAAAGTCAATAAGTAGATATCGTAGTGACACTCGACAGTGTGTTATCCAACCCTGATTTGACAAAACTGAACAATTCTGCCTCATTAAATGGTCACAGATTGATATAGAGAGATATATGACCAGTTGGAGAAGATCAGTGATATATATATATGTCAGGGTTGATATGGAACTGTATCAGAAGCACTACTATAAGGCTGTAAAAGGAGTTGTCTCTGAATTGTTAATAGCTTGATGGGTGAGACACGGACAGACACATAAACATGTGGTAGAATTCTGCCTGAGACTGGCACATCAGGTATGATAATGTCTTCTGTATTGATTTTTGTTTGATCTTACATTGATGGCTATCCCTTCTGTATTAATTTTTGTTTGATCTTATATTCATGGCTATTTGGTCATGGGGCAAAGAATAGGGTCACTGCAGATCCCTTTGGAGGGGTAAGCAGAGGGGTAGAATCCCCCCCAAATTCATGTTCAATTTTATCATTTTTTGTTCATGTTCATTAAAGGTCTTCATCATGATCCCTGCATTGTTTCAGGTGCCATCTCGCTCACATCAAAAGAGCAGTGGCAGAAAAATAATAAACGTGGCTCCAGCGTAAATGGAGTTTCTACGATAGAATTTGCAGCAACTCTGCAGTTCAGGGTGAGAAGGTTCTAGGCCCATTTTCCATATTTTATCTCAATGTACATGCAGGATGAGCCTGGCATGTTCATGCCTTTTCATGTGTTGGTGCGCCTTTAAACCCAATTCAATTCATGGCTATTCTTCGAACTCCAAACAAAACTTCTTTATTGCTTCAGCTATAATAGATATGTAAATAAAATAAAATAAAATTGCAGATTCACTGACAATAAGCAGTCAAATTGTTAATACTGCATTTTTGTTGTTGTTTTTTGAAGATACATTCAAAGAATGTAAAACTTTATTTGGTAATTAAGAAACAATAAAGGATTTTTTTTATAAAATTACTCTCAATGAATGTGGATGACAATGTGGATGACAATGTGGATGACAATGTAACGCCAGCAGAGTTGTCATGTTAAACTTGGAAATCTCAGAAAAATTGTGTCCGAGTGATCATATTAAACTGGGTAAAGTCACAACAGTGTGTCTGAGTTGTGAAATAAATTACATTCTAATCCTGAGCTTGACTTGTAAGTGAGAAAGTGTCGATTCTTATGGATGGCAGGAGGTGTACAGTACTGGTTCTATCCAGGAAAAGTGACTGGTCTGCCTCCACCACAAAAATATTGACCATCATATATAACCTTACATGTGTTGAAAATGACTTAAAACACCATACAAAGAAAGAGCATAAACTTTATTTTAAATTTTTAACAGCTCTTCAACAAATTGACACATTATCTAAAAGTCCAAAAAAAAAACGACTGAGTATATTGATCCCAATTGGTGCAGAGTAATAAATAAATAGACACCGAAATTTTAAACTAAATGGTGTTGTATTTTTCCGTTGAATGCACCAGTGTTGCCAGTGCATGTGCCCAGAGAACAAATCGTAAAGCACTGTTTGCTTATTATGCTTTTAACCCTTTCGCTGCCACAGTCAAACACATCGATTTTAATGACCAGAATAAACCCAGATCATCTTGTACATAGTGTTCAGGCTGATCTGGGTTTACATTGTTCGACACTTGGTAAGAATGTTTTCCATAACACTTTATCAATATTATAGCACTGGAAGGTTTGCATTAAAATTTTAGCAGACAACATTTGAAATTTGGCGGCGAAAGGGTTAATGACCATACTGCTGATTGGTTGGATTCGTGTAGAGTAAATAGCAAAGGTCCCGTAATCCCCCCAAAAAAAAGAAGGGGAAAGGGAATATGTTTGCCCAGCTCACTAGGAGGGGTTCCATAGTTCCTCTCAGCCACTTTTTTACCATTTACATTATCTAAAGGTATTAGCAGCCACCCTTGAAAAGAGGAAGGATACATACAAATCTGAGAGCCACGTCTTAATCTTACTGACCTTAATCTTGCTAAGAAATAGATTTCCATTTTTGTTAAACCTGCATGAGGGACCACCCAATTTTATTAAATAATTTTATACTTAATAGCTCCACCATTTTGCTCATTTAACAGTAGTTATGTCATTTATTTATGACATATGAAGTTAAAACATATCTCAGATAATGTACTGAGGGAAAAAAGTTTAGCAAGTTTTTAGATGAAATAATACTGTATACAAGATATACTGACATTTTGGGACTTTACGGGCTTGACCCCTACGTTCATTTATTTGTTAGGTCATTAAGCTGTTTGACTGTTATTGATGTGTGTTTAATAAAATATTGTGTCTCTGGCAGTAGTTTTTTGATTTTACAACCAAAAATGTATCATGTCCGGGTTGCAACAAAAACTTGCTAAACTTTTTTCCCTCAGTATATAAACCCCATGAACCTGTCAATAAATAACAACCACAAATTTTGACAGTATTAAATCATGGCATACAATATGGCATGGGCAGAACTAGGTCTATATTCTGGTCTATATGAATGAATAAACTGAATAGCAGGTAGTCTTTGGTTTCAATTGCGGACTCATTGTTGATTTTGTCAATGACACAATCTTATCTTCCAGTAGTAAAACAAGAGGAAGTGAAGTGCACAAGGAGACAATGATTGGGACATGGGGGCATGCCCTTGCAATGTAATGAAGCAACAAAATAAATAATGAAATTATAATATTATAAGTTTTATACCAGTGCAGTATAAGAGATGGTACCAGGCTCTATTTGATTCAGTCTGATCATACGGAGACGTTGCAGACACCACTGGAACAGCACGTCTGTCAATCTCAAAAGCTATCTCTAAAATATTTTACATCGTGATATAACTGGGACCCTTTAACCTACATATAAGCCAAAGATTCCTCTGCAAAACATAACAGTTGTTTTTTTAATAAAAAAAAGAAAGAATATAATTGAAGTGGCAAAGAACTGGAGTGGCAGAGAAACAGAGCTAAACAAAAGCCTTCTGTTTAAGCTTACAACCTTTGAATGAAGAACTCTGCCAAACAAACGACCGGTAATCCCTACATGACACTGAGATGTACCACATGCAACTATGACCCATGACCTCCCACTTGCTAGGTGGATGCTCAAGCACCAGACCATGCCGTAGTGTATGTATGAGCTGCCCACTACATCATATCCAAATGTACCAAATAGGAGGAAACTATAGCCCAAGCTGATCAAATCTGAGAAACAAAGCTTAACGAATAAACATATCGTCACAACCTACAACAACAAGGTTAAGGTCACAAGAGCTACCACTACATCACACCAAGATATACCACATAATGATGATGAAATCATCAACCAAGTTTGGCTGATGAGATCAATGAAGTTTCTTAGAAACAGGTAATAATTCAATACTTAAATGTGGGCTTAACACTTAATTAAATGTCATGTTATACCCAAAATACAACGATGACCCCAGTTCTGTTGATGAATTCCAGGTTGTAAATGACAAACAGAGCTAAACACAAACACTCAAATGTGATATTATATTTTACCATTTGTGACACGTTTAAATCACATGTAAAATAGTGCACCTTTGTGTCTGCATGCACTGTGACCAGTATTAATTATCTCCGTTGTAATTATAATACTTATCAGTGATTCAGATAGGGTAAATGCAGGTTTTTTTTTATGGAGACTAAGCTGATTATCAACCCATGAATAATAAGATAATGGGGAAGAAAGATAAGTAAGACTGACTGTCATGGGATCTTCACAGACTTACTAGGACATTATTTCAAGCAACAAAGTTTTCATTTGTGTGACATGGTTAACCAGGATAAAAGAACATGTGTAATATAATGGAAGTTTTAAATACGTAATATAAGGGAAGTTTTAAATACAGTGATTAATTCATTAACAAAGAAAATGAAAGGAATAAAAATCTACCTCCTATCTCTTTCTTCTAGATGCAATTCGGCTTCCCAGTAAAATACCTTTATTTCGCTTTTTCTTTGAAATGGCACAAAAACAACCTTATAATTTTACTTGAACATGACTACCGACAGGTACCAGCTACTTGTTCATCTCATGAATGGCTTCTGGGAGTGAAATAAGCTCTTCTTTCGACGGGATACCAGGGGTGTAAAAATTTGGAAAAATACACTCGCCCTGCAGGACTAGTGGAAGCAAAAAGCTACTCGCCCTTACCGATTTACCACTCGCCCAGCAGCATATAACCTGAACATTATTTTCACCACTATAGTAAGCTACAATAAGTACATTTGTGTACTCACAGACACTGTAGTAGCTGACAGGCAGTATGTGGATATTTTATTGTTATGCAAATAAAGAAAGCGCCATATTATCGGCGGAGAATTAACTTCTACAACAATAAGAACAACATTCTGCTGAACTTTCTCTTCAGTATTTTGTCTCCATTGGACCAATAATAGACGCCAGAACTAATTAATAGCAGTTGGGAACTACGCTTGTTGTTCAGCCATACCCGTTCTGATTCGCCGACTCTCAGGCCAAATCCTCTTGCAGTCGCTGACGTAGACTTTCCGAACAGCGACCTGATGTCTGCTTGTTTACCCGCCATGTTTACGGTGTCGATATAAAAAAAAACAGTCCGATTGGTTAGCGATATATTGCATCACACTCCAATTGATTTTAGCATGAATTGAATCACAGTCTATATAACGCGTGGGTTACCTGGTAACAAACAAACACCTGTTAATCTGGGTCCTGCAAACGACAATACAGAACAAAATTATGCGTCACAATGATCCAGATTTGAAATCTTGCAAATATTGCAACATCGTGTTTGAACGATAGTTTAACTCAATTTTTATAGTGCAAAAAGTCACTCGCCCTGTCGGACGACCAGACGCCAAATGTTACTCGTCCGCAGACAGCTTGCACTCGCCAATGCTGGGGGCGAGTAGAATTTTACACCCCTGGATACTAATGATGCTGTGTCTAAAACGTTCTCGCCTCTCACCACTGCGGGTTCAAATCACACTGGGAGCCCGACTTGTCAAGTGAGAACGTTTTGATTCTTACGGATGGCGGGACGTATACAGTACTGGTTCTACCCAGGAAAAATGGGGTGGTCTGCCTCCACCACAAAAAAACTGACCTGTCATATATGGCCTAGCATGTGCTAAAAAGGACGTAAAACACCATTCAAACAAACACTCAAACATCAATGACACCAAGACAAGGCAAGCTTTGTGACATTATGTGACATTACGAGCTATGTGACAGATAGAATCTCACATGGATCTTAACATGAGTGCTTATTTATCGATTAATTAATCAAAATTGTTGGTAAAAAATACACGATGCTCGAAGCCAACGCATCATATCATACTTGCAAACTTGTTTAATAAATTCAATTATAAATACACACTCATGTAAGGTCCTCTATTTTTTTTCTGTGTGAATGAATCAATCGATAACATACATCTACTTCTATAACACCTTTTTAATTAAGTATAAATGCAAGATTATGTTCTTTTGTAAAACATTATAAAAGATACGACATGCTTTGTTTAAAGTTTGAATCAGTTATTGCAATCAATATTGCCAAACATGCTTTTACTAAATGCTCAGTGAACACAAAGGAAGTTCACAATTAATCAAAATATTTTCTTTTTATGTATCTTCTTGGCATAACATTAAAGTAACTTTTCATTAAATTTTGTACAGATAAGAGACATCTATAACCTTCGTTTTATAAACTGTACACCGTGTCTTATATCAATAGACCTTAATTGATGCATTGATCGACGATAGATTGTAAATATTAGAATCTGAGATGACAAACACATAAACATATGATCAATTGTGGCCGACCTATACTTCATTGTGGCACAATGTTTTCTCCATTATAAAAGTGGCAATTTTCACAGTTACAACAAAGAAAGCAATAATTGAAGAGTTTACTTAATATAAGGACCATATATAGGTATCAAACAATTGTAAATATTTGTAATGCCTATTGTATGTCATTAAGAAAATGTTATTTAACAGCGCACGACGTTAAACATCTGAAACGTGCCTCGCAACCACTTAAAATGTGTATGGCTTGTTTAAAGTGGTGATTGGATAGATACATGGGACCGCCCTGCTAAGGTATCTCAGTATCACATTCGTTAACAAGAGGCCCAAGACGGCCTGAGGATTTTTATAACAATAAAGTGATTCTAAATAACCCAGTATCATTTATGATAGTAATCTGTATCAGAGAAAAAATCTAGAAATGTGTCCATGGGATGCGGTTGTTCCCACTGAAAACAATTAGTGTAAAAGGTAAAATTTTACAAAAAAGGTAACTCTGGTAATACAGGGTCGATTTTGATGCTGAATCGATATGCACATTTTGATATCACAGTTAAGCATCCTGTAAAGTTTGAAAAGAAACGGAGGAAAACTGTTGGAGGAGATAGACATGCAAGATATTTTGACGTAAAATTTGACGATAAAGGGGCCATAACTCCGGTAATACTGAGTCGATTTTGACGAAGAAACGAAATGCATATCTTTACATCATAGGTAAGCATCCTGTAAAGTCTGGAAGAAATCGGTTGAAAAGTGTGGGAGGAGATATAGACACACAAGAAATTTTGACATAAAATTTGACAAAAAAAGGGCCATAACTCCGATAATACTGGGTCAATTTTGATGCAGAAACGATGTGTACATCTTGACATGATAGGTAAGCAATCCTGTAAAGTTTCGAAGCAATCGGTTGAAAACTGTGGGAGATAAGACACACAAACTTTGGGATGGACGGACAGACTAACACTATATGCCCGCTCACCATTCGTCGGTGGGGGCATAAAAAGCCTTATCTCTACTATTTCCACTGAGGTTCAATACTTTCATCTATTATATTATGAAAATGTAAACAAAATTAAGTTTGTTTACATTTTCATAATCTCATAGATGAAAGTATTGCAACCTCAGTGGAACTAGTAGAGCTAAGGCTTTTTATGCCCCACCAAACTAGAAACAGTGACTCAAACAAGCTCAGCAATCTAAACTAAAATAAATCGGAGGGGAATTTTTCAAAACTTTTATCTTCTATCTATTGCAATTGTTTACTTTGTAAATGACGAAACAGTTAAGCAATGCCAGGTAATGATCGAGTACTGAGCAATGAAGGGAATTGTACGTATACCATATGAAGGTTAAAATAAATTGTGGAAATATTTTAACTTTAATCTTCGATCAATTGCCATTACATACTTCTGTGCTGCTCTAAGCGGTAATGCACGTATGACAGACGCAATTTTATGTCATCGCAATTGTGGGATCATTGGCCCGGAGATCAGCTGGTGTTTTGTTTAAACATCTTGCATACACAAAATACGCTGCGATATTTACAGCAGTTCCTCGATAATGCGGGTCAATATTGATGGATAGATTTATAGACTAAATGTAATCAGGGAGATAAAGATTTCTTTTAAAGATCATCGTGTTTATTTAATGGATTACCATTTTGATATAAACATATCTATATATTCAATAAATGTAACATAAATATTGGCACTCAGTGAAATAGATTCGAGATCTTAATCCATGTCACAGAAATGCTTGACTGCAGACGAAGAATCCTTCACAAAGTGGATTCATTAACAATGCAGTAGAATGTGCAGCAATTTTGTGACAATCTGAAATTAGGCTTCTTATATGTCATGATACAGTCACATAAGGAAAACGTTCAAAAGGAATATTTAAAAATAAAATAAAAGTCTTTCTAATTAATTGGAAAATAAATAAAAGTATCGAAAATGTATTTAACGGATCAGATCAAATGGAGATATCTACGTGAAATCAGGTAAGGACCACTTCAATACTCAAATTTCATTTCAGCGACTTCTGAATTATTTTTTTTCACAAATAAATAATTATAAATGAATCATGCGTTATATTAGAGCAGTAAATTATTAATAAGGTTTTTTTTAGTCATGAGTTTTAGTTACTGAGAATATCCAGTCCATTCATTTGGTATATTGATCAGTAATGAATTATGTATTCTTCGAGCTACATACATGGGTCTGAATGAAAAGATCATGACTTTTTGTACGTAAAAAATAAATAATTGATCTATCAAAGTGCATTTAATTTTCATGAAATGAGAAATCTTGGTGTTTTAGTAATAGAGAAGAAATATACATTTTAATGTCTCTGACTCTAAATGTTTTAATTTAGTCTAAATAATAAATCATAAACATGACTTCACAAATATCAAATAGCTTTTTTTTTTCAACAATGGAGCAATAAAAAACATTTGTTTCCTGTAACAAACTGAACAAAATGTGTGTAGGTAGGCAATTTCTCTCCCTTTTTTGCTTCCACCATGAAAAAATCGAACCTATAGCCTAAAATGTGCTGAAAATGACGTAAAACACCACTCAACCAACCAGTCAGACTATGTATACTGGTTTTAAATCAAGAACAGTTTGCGATCTCGCTCTTTTTAATTTACTATGTTCTTGGTGGGAGTGGTAAACTGTGTTGGACTGAAGAGTAAAAACAGATGGTCGGTCAGGTTACTTTGAACTGAGATAATACAGAACTACATATATTTTGGAAGTGTGGTCCAGAGAGGCAATTTATGTCTAAATACTCTCTGAACCCATCACTTCCCCCAAATAATAATAATTATAGTAATTATAATAATAATAACAATAATAATAAATTATGACAATATAATAATGAAGATTTTAATTTATAAAAAACATCCCATTTAAAACAATTCAGTCTATCACAAAGCCCTCAAATATCATCTGTCTCTTATATTCCCACTGCATACAATGATCTGATAATGTCTGGAGGAAATGTTTACTTTTTTTTTCTTTTTTTTTTCCAAGCCAGCTTTTTCTAGTATAAACTTCCATTTTTTTTACTTGGAATTTGTTTCATACTACATGGGTAACAATTAAACCCATGATCCCTGGGTTACACAAACCCACCACCCCTGGGTCATAAAGCTGGCTTGCTTACTATTCACCTAGGCAAATGGGATACCTGAACGACAGGATTTAGTATCACTATTATGTTATACCATAGGTGGTCAGTAGTTATTTGTATGAACTGTTTGCCCTATAAGAATAGCTGCCAGCGTGACAATATGGAGATTTCCTCATTTAAATATCGGTTGGCACCAGTCCTTCATTATCCCATTCAACAAGACAACACCTGTGATTTATGACAAATAAATGTGCAACTGAACACATTGACACTCAATAAAAACATCTATAAAATGCCACTGATTTACTTCACCAAAATATACTCAACAAAATAAATTTAGCACATAAAATGCATGTCATTTCCACAAAGCCGTGTATGTTCGGGGTCAATGACAAAGTGGCATAGATATAACCAATACTACTGCTACAAAGTCACAGGTCAATCGAGTTAGTGATAAAAATAAAGAAAATATGACGGGAATAATCGAACAAATTAAAATTATGGAATTTGGAATGTTTTTGTTTGAGAATAATAATCGTTCGTGAACACATTTCAGCGGTTTTAAAACAATGACAGAACAGGCAAGTCTTGTCAATGCCAAACATTAAATTTGTTCAAAGCAATATGTTTGTATAATGAAACAAGTTGTTTTTAATATATGGGAGGTAATTGTTTAACATCGTATTGAAAATAATAAAATAACACGATTTGGTGAAAATCATATCCTTAACTAGTATTTCTAACATCTTCAAACAAGTTTATCAATATTCATATGTTTAATCTTATGTCCTTAAAAAATGGTGCTAACCTTTTTTTGTTCAGTATATGTGTTGTATTCAAGATGAACTACTATCTCTATTGCACTTGAGTACATTCTGTGCTATAGAAAAGTTCAATAAAGTTTTCAAAATTCGCATTTAATGTCTCAATATTAGTAAACAGATCTAAGTTAAAAGTAGATTACATAACAGAAACCTCTTGTAAAGAATGTCACTTTAAAAAAGGTATACCGCAATCTTGACTTAAAAAATTGTGTTGACAAAAAAAATAAAAAAAATTCAAAACAAAATTGCAAATTTGCAAATCATTATTAATAGACACATTTGTTTTTTGAGATAGTATATTGACCGTTTAATGGCAGCACATGTTGTTTGTTCAACAGCTCCTCTATCCCATCATCTACCATGGTAGCATGATTTACTCAAACCAACTCAAAGATTCTGACAGTATAGTAAATATTTGAATCCCTAGTATAAATATGGCAGATTTATGTAGCTTGGAAACATTTGTTCGCATTAATCAGGGTAGGCAAGTGGGTCAAATGCAGGGCAATTAAATCAGTATTTATCACTGTTTATATCGCAGTTTATCTATGCTCTGTATGAAATATTAAAGAAATGAATCAATATATGAAAGTGATCAATTTGAATGTGTTTAATAGTTTTTCAATACAGACTTTAAAGTAAATAGCATTCAAAACAGGCAGGAATCTGGAGATCCATGCTTAGGGCAATGAAATCTCAAACAGGAATTCATGGAAAATTGAAATTCAGGTCAAATATGAAGTCAGGGCAAATGGGAATTAAAGTCAAACATTTATTAGGATTAAAAATTGTCGGTAGGTCTGACAACTACACCTCTGAGGCAGATCGGCCTAAGTTTACTCTCAATAACATCTTAAATATTACACCCTCTCAGTAACAACATTAGTATTGCACTCTCAGAAACAACTTGAATACTGCACCCTCAGTAGCAACTTGATTATTGCACTCTCAGTAACAACTTGAATATTACACCCTCTCAGTAACAATTTGATTATTGCACCCTAGTAACAACTTGAACTATTACACTCTCTCAGTAAAAACTTGAATATTACACCCTCTCAATAACAACTTGAATATTACACCCTCTCAGTAACAACTTGAATATTACACCCTCTCAGTAACAACTTGAATATTACACCCTCTCAATAACAACTTGAATATTTAACCCTCTCAGTGACAACTTGAATATTACACCCTCTCAATAATAACTTGCATATTACACCCTCTCAGTAACAACTTGAATATTACACCCTCTCAATAACAACTTGCATATTACACCCTCTCAGTAACAACTTGAATATTACACCCTCTCAGTAACAACTTGAATATTACACCCTCTCAATAACAACTTGCATATTACACCCTCTCAGTAACAACTTGAATATTACACCCTCTCAGTAACAACTTGAATATTACACCCTCTCAGTAACAACTTGAATATTACACCCTCTCAGTAACAACTTGAATATTACACCCTCTCAGTAACAACTTGAATATTACACCCTCTCAGTAACAACTTGAATATTACACCCTCTCAGTAACAACTTGAATATTACACCCTCTCAGTAACAACTTGAATATTACACCCTCTCAGTAACAACTTCAGTATTGCACCTTCTCAGTAAAAACTTGAATATAACACCCTCTCCGTAACAACTTGAATATTACACCTTCTCAGTAACAACTTGAATATTTAACCCTCTCAGTGACAACTTAATATTATACCCTCTCAGTAACAACTTGAATATTACACCCTCTCAGTGACAACTTGAATATTTAACCCTCTCAGTGACAACTTGAATATTACACTCTCAATAACAACTTGCATATTAAACCCTCTCAGTAACAACTTGAATATTACACCCTCTCAATAACAACTTGCATATTACACCATCTCAGTAACAACTGGAATATTACACCCTCTCAGTAACAACTTGAATATTACACCCTCTCAATAACAACTTGAATATTTAACCCTCTCAGTGGCAACTTAATATAATACCCTCTCAGTAACAACTTGAATATTACACCCTCTCAGTAACAACTTGAATATTACACCCTCTCAATAACAACTTGCATATTACACCCTCTCAGTAACAACTTGAATATTACACCCTCTCAGTAACAACTTGAATATGACACCCTCTCAGTAACAACTTGAATATTACACCCTCTCAGTAACAACTTGAATATTACACCCTCTCAATAACAACTTGAATATTTAACCCTCTCAGTGACAACTTGAATATTACACCCTCTCAATAACAACTTGCATATTACACCCTCTCAGTAACAACTTGAATATTACACCCTCTCAATAACAACTTGCATATTACACCCTCTCAGTAACAACTTGAATATTACACCCTCTCAGTAACAACTTGAATATTACACTCTCTCAATAACAACTTGAATATTTAACCCTCTCAGTGACAACTTAATATTATACCCTCTCAGTAACAACTTGAATATTACACCCTCTCAGTAACAACTTGAATATTACACCCTCTCAGTAACAACTTGAATATTACACCCTCTCAATAACAACTTGAATATTTAACCCTCTCAGTGACAACTTGAATAGTACACCCTCTCAATAACAACTTGCATATTACACCCTCTCAGTAACAACTTGAATATTACACCCTCTCAGTAACAAATTAAATATTACACCCTGTCAGTAACAACTTGAATATTACACCCTCTCAGTAACAACTTGAATATTACACCCTCTCAGTAACAACTTGAATATTACATCCTCTCAATAACAACTTGAATATTTAACCCTCTCAGTGACAACTTAATATTATACCCTCTCAGTAACAACTTGAATATTATACCCTCTCAGTAACAACTTGAATATTACACCCTCTCAGTGACAACTTGAATATTTAACCCTCTCAGTAACAACTTAATATTATACCCTCTCAGTAACAACTTGAATATTACACCCTCTCAGTAACAACTTGAATATTACACCCTCTCAGTAACAACTTGAATTGTACACCCTCTCAGTAGCAACTTGAATATTACACCCTCTCAATAACAACTTGAATATTTAACACTCTCAGTGACAACTTAATATTATAAACTCTCAGTAACAACTTGAATATTATACCCTCTCAGTAAGAACTTGAATAGTACACCCTCTCAATAACAACTTGAATATTTAACCCTCTCAGTGACAACTTGAATATTACACCCTCTCAATAACAACTTGAATATTTAACACTCTCAGTGACAACTTAATATTATAAACTCTCAGTAACAACTTGAATATTATACCCTCTCAGTAAGAACTTGAATAGTACACACTCTCAATAACAACTTGAATATTTAACCCTCTCAGTGACAACTTGAATATTACACCCTCTCAATAACAACTTGCATATTACACCCTCTCAGTAAAAACTTGAATATTACACCCTCTCAGTAACAAATTGAATATTACACCCTGTCAGTAACAACTTGAATATTACACCCTCTCAGTAACAACTTGAATATTACATCCTCTCAGTAACAACTTGAATATTACACCCTCTCAATAACAACTTGCATATTACACCCTCTCAGTAACAACTTGAATATTAAACCCTCTCAGTAACAACTTGAATATTACACCCTCTCAATAACAACTTGAATATTTAACCCTCTCAGTGACAACTTAATATTATACCCTCTCAGTAACAACTTGAATATTACACCCTCTCAGTAACAACTTGAATATTACATCCTCTCAGTGACAACTTGAATATTTAACCCTCTCAGTAACAACTTAATATTATACCCTCTCAGTAACAACTTGAATATTACACCCTCTCAGTAACAACTTGAATATTTAACCCTCTCAATGACAACTTAATATTATACCCTCTCAGTAACAACTTGAATATTATACCCTCTCAGTAACAACTTGAATATTACACCCTCTCAGTAACAACTTGAATATTACACCCTCTCAGTGACAACTTGAATATTTAACCCTCTCAGTAACAACTTGAATATTACACCCTCTCAGTAACAACTTCAGTATTGCACCTTCTCAGTAAAAACTTGAATATAACACCCTCTCCGTAACAACTTGAATATTACACCTTCTCAGTAACAACTTGCATATTACACCCTCTCAGTAACAACTTGCATATTACACCCTCTCAGTAACAACTTCAATATTACACCCTCTCAGTAACAACTTGAATATTACACCCTCTCAGTAACAACTTGAATATTACACCCTCTCTGTAACGACTTGAATATTACACCCTCTCAGTAACAACTTGAATATTACACCTTCTCAATAACAACTTGAATATTTAACCCTCTCAGTGACAACTTGAATATAACACCCTCTCAGTAACAACTTCAATATTACACCCTCTCAGTTAACAACTTGAATATTACACCCTCTCAGTAACAACTTGAATATTACACCCTCTAAGTAACAACTTGAATATTACACCCTCTCAATAACAACTTGAATATTTAACCCTCTCTGTGACAACTTAATCTTATACCCTCTCAGTAACAATTTGAATGTTACACACTCTCTGTAACGACTTGAATATTACAACCTCTCAGTAACAACTTGAATATTACACCCTCTCAATAACAACTTGAATATTTAACCCTCTCAGTGACAACTTGAATATAACACCCTCTCAGTAACAACTTCAATATTACACCCTCTCAGTTAACAACTTGAATATTACACCCTCTCAGTAAGAACTTGAATATTACACCCTCTCTGTAACGACTTGAATATTACACCCTCTCAGTAACAACTTGAATATTACACCCTCTCAGTAAATACTTGAATATTACACCCTCTCTGTAACGACTTGAATATTACACCCTCTCAGTAACAACTTGAATATTGCACCCTCTCAGTAAATACTTGAATATTACACCCTCTCAGTAACAACTTGAATATTACACCCTCTCAGTAACAACTTCAGTATTGCACCCTCTCAGTAACAACTTGAATATTACACCCTCTCAGTAACAACTTGAATATTACACCCTCTCAATAACAACTTGAATATTTAACCCTCTCAGTGACAACTTGAATATAACACCCTCTCAGTAACAACTTCAATATTACACCCTCTCAGTTAACAACTTTAATATTACACCCTCTCAGTAACAACTTGAATATTACACCCTCTCAGTAACAACTTGAATATTACACCCTCTCAATAACAACTTGAATATTTAACCCTCTCAGTGACAACTTAATATTATACCCTCTCAGTAACAACTTGAATGTTACACCCTCTCTGTAACGACTTGAATATTACACCCTCTCAGTAACAACTTGAATATTACACCCTCTCAGTAACAACTTGAATATTACACCCTCTCAATAACAACTTGAATATTTAACCCTCTCAGTGACAACTTGAATATAACACCCTCTCAGTAACAACTTCAATATTACACCCTCTCAGTTAACAACTTGAATATTACACCCTCTCAGTAAGAACTTGAATATTACACCCTCTCTGTAACGACTTGAATATTACACCCTCTCAGTAACAACTTGAATATTACACCCTCTCAGTAAATACTTGAATATTACACCCTCTCTGTAACGACTTGAATATTACACCCTCTCAGTAACAACTTGAATATTACACCCTCTCTGTAATGACTTGAATATTACACCCTCTCAGTAACAACTTGAATATTACACCCTCTCAGTAAATACTTGAATATTACACCCTCTCTGTAACGACTTGAATATTACACCCTCTCAGTAACAACTTGAATATTTAACCCTCTCAGTGACAACTTAATATTACACCCTCTCAGTAACAACTTCAGTATTGCACCCTCTCAGTAACAACTTCAGTATTGCACCCTCTCAGTAACAACTTGAATATTACACCCTCTCAGTAACGACTTGAATATTACACCCTCTCAGTAACAACTTCAGTATTGCACCCTCTCAGTAACAACTTGAATATTACACCCTCTCAGTAACAACTTCAGTATTGCACCCTCTCAGTAACAACTTGAATATTACACCTTCTCAGTAACAACTTGAATATTACACCCTCTCAGTAACAACTTCAGTATTGCACCCGCTCAGTAACAACTTGAATATTACACCCTCTCAGTAACAACTTGAATATTACACCCTCTCAGTAACAACTTCAGTATTGCACCCTCTCAATAACAACTTGAATATTACACCCTCTCAGTAACAACTTGAATATTACACCCTCTCAGTAACAACTTGAATATTACACCCTCTCAGTAACAACTTCAGTATTGCACCCTCTCAGTTGTATAGAAAATGTGTCTGATGGATAACTGACAAGACAGCAATAAAAATTCCAAAGTCAATGATGCAGGGTTCTTTATTGTAGGCAAAACAGCAGTGCTCGAACTTAAAAAAAAGGAAAATCTTTTTACTTAAGTATTCGCATATTCAATAAGCTTAAAATTCTTGAATAGAATGACATTGAATTGTGTATCATTAAAATAATAATATATGTATAAAATTTCATGATCTGAAAAAATGGTATAAACTGCTCTCTATTTTCTTATTAGACTTGGCAGCATAGAATACTTAAAAAGAAAACAGACATTAATCAGTCTATATAAATATGATCTTAATCTGTTTATATGGGAGTAAATGGCATGCTAGGATTAATCTTTATTGGATTAAACAGATTAATAAATAAGTAATAGTACATTATTCGACTGACTTTTGGTTGTCTGAATTTAATCTAAGAACCATTTTAGAAAATAACAACGTGCAGACATAGCGTGCAGACATAGCGTGTAGACGTAGGGTGACTTTTCAGAGATTTTTTTTGTATTACGTTTACAGCTGAGACACTGGATAATTATTTAACCTTTACTGCATTAAAAATGTCGGAATATCTGCATACCCCCTCGGAGATAAAGAACACTTATCTATGTGTCAAAGCAAACAAATCTTGTGTTTTATACAGCGAATGTTAAAGTATTCTGGAATAAAAAATCTTGCAGACTGGTTTTGGATATTGACTGGAACCATGACAATTCTTCAGAAGACTGGTTCACAAACACGTTCATCAATGACGCCAACAAGCAGTAGCTATACAAATGGTAACAACATGGATATTCATGGTTCTGATTGTTTCCTTTGCAATTTTCAATTCCAATCTATGCAAATAAAGCATATAATCTAAAATTATAATTATGAATACGTAAGAATCACTTATAGCATGAAGGCTGAATTTTTTTTTAACAGATTCTTTTTTGTTCAATCTGCAGACCTGAAATATTTACTTGTTATAATTAAAGTGACATAAATGTAGTTGGCTTATGTACTTATTAAATGTGCTGTCATTGTTGCCCATATTTTATTCTCTGATATTAAATATTTACATGAAGTTTAAAGTAAATTTGCATTGAATGAAAAAATGAAGGTACTTATTTTAACAACAGATAACTACTTTGTGGTTGTCATGACATGGCTCCTTATAAGCAATAGTGGTCTTCATTTTTGTAAAACATCTCATACAACAGAAATGATTTGTAATTTTCAAGATAGGACCATGATAGGATGTTACTCTGATAACATTCAAAAATGTAAAGATTGTCATATGCTGCAAATATTGCATCATTCATATTTTGTTTCTATGAAGTAGTGCATGGAATGGTAGGCTGGTAGATATTCCTATACCACATCACCTCAAACTTAACCATAGGGTTTTGAGGTATTGTCACTCTATGCATTTTAGACAGTTTGCTTGAATGAATGGCGTTTTACATAATTTTTAGCATATGTAAGGCCATTTACATTAAACTGTGGAGTGTAATATAGGGGGCACTCCACAGTTTAATGTACATTTCTCAATCACCAAACCCATGACAAGCCCTTAGCCTGAATCCTTGAGCAAAAATAAATCACATCATCATTGTGTCATATATTTCTTAGAAGACAATACAATTACCCATGTTTCCAATAAAGGGGGCACTCCACAGTTTAATGTACATTTCTCAATCATCAAACCCATGACAAGCCCTTAGCCTGAATCCTTGAGCAAAAATAAATCACATCATCATTGTGTCATACATTTCTTAGAAGACAATATAATTACCCATGTTTCCAATAAAGGGGGCACTCCACAGTTTAATGTACATTTCTCAATCATCAAACCCATGACAAGCCCTTAGCCTGAATCCTTGAGCAAAAATAAATCAAAGCAAACTGTACATATATTGAAACTGTGTTATGGCAAACCCAAGAATTACACCAATGGTAAGTTTTTAAATGGCAAAAAGCCCACCTCAAACTTAGAAAATTCTACTAAAATTGCATATATACCAACCGCAAGACACATTGGATCTTGAGATATCGCAAGTTTGATATCTAACGATAAGTTGCGATACATCTTGAGAAATTGTAAGATATATCTCTATTTATTTTGTGATATCAATGACTCAAGACACATTGAGATATCTCAAGATAAGTATCTCAAAACAACTTAAGATATCTCAAGACAACTAGAGATATATATTGAGATATCTTGAGATTAATTGAGATATCTCAATACAAATATCTCAATATAAATCAAGATATCTCAAGATAAAATGTGATATCTCAACATGGAGTATCTCAAAATAAATTAGACATATATCTCAAGATACGGTGCATCGCGGAGTATTACAATATACATATTTTACCGAGTTGTTCATAATCTGGGTTTCGTAGCAATGTGGGTTTGCCTTATCGACAAATTACATTCTAACCAAAGTAGTTCTCTTTGCAAACAAACCGAATGGTAACAAGCTTTGAAAATATGTTGAAATACAGACAAAAAATCCTTCATTTGACTGCTTTAGTTAAAAAAAGGTTTGACTCTTATTACATAAAATCAATACATATGTATTACTTTGTATAAATTACGAAAATGCTTATCAGAACTGCAGTACTATTTCATTTTTGAGGAAAATTTCATTTTTTTTTTTCAAACTATCTTTTGAAGGTCACAAGTCTGTAGTTCACAGTAACAATATCAATACTTTTGTTCAGTTGTCTATACTTGTCTATACTTCATAATAAGTATTTCAAGATGCATTGAACTTATTGAGCTGCCATGTAACGATGTTATGACATATATTTAATATAGGGATTTATCACATGACATGGCTTCAGGGAGTGTAATAAAGCCATGACTTAAAATGCAAATGAGGACTGAATCATAGTGTTTGTTGTAGTATAGAAATATAAATTCTGTTGACAAATATATCAGTTCTGGTTTAAAATCGTAAAAAAATATTCTCAAAGTTCAATGCTCCTTAACCGAAAAACCAAATCAAAATAGTCTTTCAACTAAATGTAATCTTACATAAAATAAATTATAATACCATACTATTTCTGATATAGAATCACTAATGAATCGTGACTTCGGTGGTTACTAGGGATTACTGGTAGCTTGATTTAGTATTCCAAATGTAAAATATTATCAGGATACACAATAAAGACACTATTATTCAACAAAATCAAATATTACATACTACTTTAAACTTTCTTTTGTCAAGATATTAGTTTTGATATTTGAATGACATTGGGACCACGTCAAGGATTATCCGCCATAAGCTATCTCACACAGTGCAGGTTGTATAAGAACACGCAGGTAGATCAAGCACTTGAAGGTGTCATTCAGGAACACACAGAGCAGAAAGTGGAATGGCCCTTCACACTGAATGAATAGTGTTTTACGGCAAGTCGACACATACATAGATCATATTGTGCGCGAAAAATGATGAAAATGAAATGGTCAATTATTTCAAAAATATGTTAAAATGTATTATGACAATGTTTGTTAATCAAGAAGAATAAAGAGTATGCTTGAATACAAATTAAAAAATTTTTTAGATCATCATTTCTCACCACCACACAACCTTATTCTTCTTAAAAGTGGCTGATCACAAAAAAGGAAATGAAAAGGATTGTAAACAACACTGTATCCTCAACAATGACTCATCCATGGTGCCACTGAGTTCCGTCGGTGTGTTCTTGGGCAAGACACTTTCCCTTAGCCTCGTCCGTCGGATGGGGACGTAAACCGGGCAGTCCCATGTATCGGTCTATTCTCCGAGCATGTTAAAGAACCATAGAAATCTATTCGATAATAAGAGTAGGGCAGGTTCCCAGATTCCTAAGTATCCTTTCCCTCTCTCTGGGGCGGCTCTAAATAACCTATACTGTGTTGATGAGCCGTTAAACAACATTCAATCAACGATGGCAGTCACATCAACATATGTAAATTTTATTTTCTCCATAATATTCATTATACCATATTTGCCCTTACAAGAGGACCTGCCTTAACAGTAGCAACCCATTCAAAATTCCCCCTTCAAAATTCAATACATTTTCGATCATTTGTATCCCAAATTCACCCCCAAAAACAAAGTTAAACTAGAAATTGTTATTGTCCATGGGACAAAAACGTATGGCTCCCCCACTCGCCCGAACAGACATAATTGACGACTCTAGGTCCAACTGTTCTTTATTGATCTGAGATCGTTTTGATATTCAATATCCCTGTGACTGTATGTACTATCTGTATCAGTAAGGCCACATAAAAAAATATGTGTGGTTCAAGTAACCCGACCGACCCTACTTTTTTAAAGGGCCGACCCTAAAACTTCTTATGCAATAATTAAAAAAAAAAAAAATTAAAAAAAAAAAAAAAAAAAAAATGAATTAATAAAAATAAAATTAAACAAAAAATTAAAATTAAAAAATATTAAAAAAAAAAATAATTAAAAAAAAAAAAAAAAAAAAAATCTAAATTAAAAAAATAAATAAATAAATACATAGGGGTCATCTACTGGTCATGACCAACCATCCTTCCAAGTTTGAGGACCCTAGGTCCAACCATTCTCTAGTTATTGATCGGACATAGTTTCACCGCAACCTTGACCTTTGAACTAGTGACCCCAACCATCCTTCTAAGTTTGAGGACCCTAGGTCCAACCATTTTCTAGTTATTGATTGGACATCGTTTCACCGCAACATTGACCTTTGACCCCAAAATCAATAGGGGTCATCTACTTGTCATGACCAACCATCCTTCCAAGTTTGAGGACTCTAGGTCCAACAGTTCTCTAGTTATTGATCGGACATCGTATTAATAGTCAAGGTCACCACGACCTTGACCTTTGACCTAGTGACCCCTCTACTTGTCATGACTAACCGTCGTTCCAAGTTTGAGGACCCTAGGTCCAACCGTTCTCTAGATATTGATCGGACATCGTTTTGATAGTCAAGGTCACTGCGACCTTGACCTTTGACCTAGTGACCCCAAAATCAATAGGGGTCATCTACATGTCATGACCAACCATCCTTCCAAGTTCGAGGACTGTAGGTCCAACCATTCTCTAGTTATTGATCGGACATCGTTTGTGACACAGACAGACCTACGGCCTTGACCTTTGACCTAGTGACCCTAAAATCAATAGGGGTCATCTACTTGTCATGACCAACCATCCTTCCAAGTTTGAGGACCCTAGGTCCAACCGTTCTCTAGTTATTGATCGGACATCGTTTTGATAGTCAATGTCACTGCAACCTTGACCTTTGACCTAGTGACCCCAAAATCAATAGGGGTCATCTACTTGTCATGACCAGCCATCCTTCCAAGTTTGAGGACCCTAGGTCCAACCGTTCTGTAGTTATTGATCGGACATCGTTTTGATAGTCAATGCCACCGCAACATTGACCTTTGACCTAGTGACCCCAAAATCAATAGGGGTCATCTACTTGTCATGACCAGCCATCCTTCCAAGTTTGAGGACCCTAGGTCCAACCATTCTGTAGTTATTGATCGGACATCGTTTTGATAGTCAATGTCAACGCAACATTGACCTTTGACGTAGTGACCCCAAAATCAATAGGGGTCATCTACTTGTCATGACCAACCATCCTTCCAAGTTTGAGGACCCTAGGTCCAACCATTCTGTAGTTATTGATCGGACATCGTTTTGATAGTCAATGCCACCGCAACATTGACCTTTGACCTAGTGACCCTAAAATCAATAGGGGTCATCTACTTGTCATGACCAACCATCCTTCCAAGTTTGAGGACCCTAGGTCCAACCATTCTGTAGTTATTGATCGGACATCGCTTTGATAGTCAATGTCACCGCAACATTGACCTTTGACCTAGTGACCCCAAAATCAATAGGGGTCATCTACTTGTCATGACCAACCATCCTTCCAAGTTTGAGGACCCTAGGTCCAACCATTCTGTAGTTATTGATCGGACATCGTTTTGATAGTCAATGCCACCGCAACATTGACCTTTGACCTAGTGACCCTAAAATCAATAGGGGTCATCTACTTGTCATGACCAACCATCCTTCCAAGTTTGAGGACCCTAGGTCCAACCATTCTGTAGTTATTGATCGGACATCGCTTTGATAGTCAATGTCACCGCAACATTGACCTTTGACCTAGTGACCCCAAAATCAATAGGGGTCATCTACTTGTCATGACCAACCATCCTTCCAAGTTTGAGGACCCTAGGTCCAACCATTCTGTAGTTATTGATCGGACATCGTTTTGATAGTCAATGCCACCGCAACATTGACCTTTGACCTAGTGACCCTAAAATCAATAGGGGTCATCTACTTGTCATGACCAACCATCCTTCCAAGTTTGAGGACCCTAGGTCCAACCATTCTGTAGTTATTGATCGGACATCGCTTGGATAGTCAATGTCACCGCAACATTGACCTTTGACCTAGTGACCCCAAAATCAATAGGGGTCATCTACTTGTCATGACCAACCATCCTTCCAAGTTTGAGGACCCTAGGTCCAACCATTCTCTAGTTATTGATCGGACATCGTTTGTGACACAGACAGACCTACAGACAGACCTACAGAGAAACAGACAGACAGAAAGTACAAAATCAATATGGCTCCCCTACCACACTTTGTGTGGGGGAGCCATAATAAAAAATTATATAATTTAATATATATATATTTTTTACATTTAATAAGAGCACCTCGTTGCCATTTTGCATAGCACACGCATGCTTAACCATTAGGGAGTATTTACCAAAATATTTCTATAAAGCTTTCATAAATTCTTCATTCCAAGTTAGTGTGTGGATCTTCCAGCCTCAAATTTGCAGAGTCAGCATTAGCTTGTGTGTGTCCTGGTACTCTTCCAATTCTTCATAGAATACAGCCCGCTGACCTGGCACTGACTCGACAGTTATCTACACCGCTACACTACCACAACAGATACAATTGTTGCGATTAACATGAAATATTGCAATTAAATGATTTTCTTAACCAGTTCATTCAAATATAACTTTAAATCAACATAAAGATATACTGTGTGATATTAATGTGCCATTAAGTGTTAGTATGCTATGTAGGCCATGTGCCAGAATGACTGAATGTTTCATGACTGAATAAAAGGTAGATGTCTGACCTACACCAATTCCATATTTCCTCTATTAGTAGCACCCGGGTGCTATGGGGGTTGGTGTGTGTGTGTTTGTGTGTGTGTGTGTGTGTGTGTGTGTGTGGGGGGGGGGGGGGGGGGGGGGGGGGGGGGGGGGGGGGGGGGGGTATATCGAAAGCAATATATGTGAAAAGTAAGAATAAGATTTATTTGATGACGTAGAATAAATTAATCCACAGCTAAATGTATTTATCAATTATCTGGCAATAGTTGTGCAGCAATACAATTCAGATTTACCTCATTTCCCCGTGCAGTCAAGTAGTGGTAAAAGTAGTATCTATGTCATGCAAATAATACTTATATTTATATAAAACTTAGTTGCGGTTTTAAATATATGTTTCTCTCCGGGACTATCAATAAATGATCATATGGCGTTTAAGAGTTAAATGTTTTAATTGATAATACCACAAAAAGGGTGGCTATTCGTCTTTAAGGGTGGCAAATTACTATTAAGGGTGGCAAACTGCTATTAGGGGTGGCAAACTAAAATTAGGGGTGGCTGACTACTATTAGGGGTGGCAAACTTCTATTAGGGGTGGCAAATTACTATTAGGGGTAGCAAACTACTATTAAGGGTAGCACACTACTATTAAGGGTGGCAAACTACTATTAGGGGAAATGTGGTAAACTGCTTCAAATACAAGCAATTCAAAATTATATCTTCTCAAGTAAGCAAGAATCTCAAAATCCTAAAATACAAAATAAAATACAAAATACAAAAGCAGTCAAAAAAACTAAGTCAGCCCTGAAATTCTCGGAGAGATCTCACCGAATAAATAAGATGATCAAATGAACGAAACATGAATATGAGACATGTTATAGACATACGTTTTACTTTCGCAAACTGCTGAATATATTAGAGGGTAACTTTATAGAAAACAGCCAGTCACAGTATTGTAATTCTGCATCAAATTGCACTTTTTATCTTCACAGTTAGTACAAACTGAAGTTATTAATGAAATTTAATTTCAGTTAACAGAAAAAAATTCGAATGAAATTATCAGGCAAGAATGTTTTACAGTGTTAAACAAAGATTTTTTTTCATTAAAATTGAAATTTAATAATGTAAATTGTCTATTTCCAGGAATCTCTGTACTGCAGCCGACCTTATTTACATTCGAGATGAGAGACACATCCATATTGGGTGGGGTTGTCTGCCCTGAGACCTACCACGGCACCAGGATGAATCAGAGAGCGCTAGACTTCCACACTCAGCTCCACGAGTGGAGCGAGGCACAGAAAATCTCTGCTGCCGCTAGCCGACAAGTCCAGCTCCTCACAAGCAGACGACACAGTGACGTTTTTCTGCCCATCAAGAAGCTTGCTCAGATAGAGCACTGGACTCGGGATGTGAACAGATATTATCGACCTTACAAGGGGGGTAGGTCTACATCGGGAAGCTTCATGACAATTGATGTAAGCAAATACAATATGAAAGTGGACAAAAAAGAGGCGGCAACCAGGAGTAAATCTGCCATAGTCAGTCGCAATAACCGCTTAACAAGTGCCGTAAGCATGGCAACCACAGGTGCTAAGCGACAATTCTTTGGTACTGATGTCCACACTGTGAACAATAACTTGGTAGAATCGCAGATGCACTATTCCTCTCAAAGGAAAAATCTTTACTCCGTACCCACCAAAAGAACTTTAACAAGTGCTAAGACGGGAGAAATTGGGACTGAAGTAGAAACCAATGGGTCAGGCCATATGAATGAAACTGATAAACCAGATGTATCAGAAAGTGCGTCACTCAGCATGTTGGATAACACAAACAGTTCAAAGGTAAGCGACCTTGAAAGTCTAGATCAAGGTCAAGTTGACAAGAATATTTTGCAGCAAAGAATTGTTAGCCGTTCATGGTCGAATAAAATGTTAAATGTTATATCGATAGATGACTGTAAACTGACCTGTAGATACAGACCACAAACTATAAAGGAAGCCTATGGACACAGAGTGCCTGAGAATAATACCCACAAACAAAATGTGAAACAAACAATGAAACAAGTGATGAAAGAAGAGAAAGAAACGAAAGTGAAAACCAGAGATGAGAAAGGTACGGGAGATGAAGCTGATGACGAAGAGGGAGCTAGTGATGACACAGATTGTAAGCTTGAGAACAAGATAAATGATATGGTGCTTGGAGAAGATGGCGTGGATAGGAATAACAACAAAACATTGCATAATGGACATCACAAGGAAAATGAAACTGAAAAAGCTGGAGATTCAAATGATACTAATTCTGAAACGGATACTGATAATGAAAACGTTGGTGAAAGTGAAGCAACCAAACTGAATGGCTCATCTGAAAATGTACCAAATGGTGAAATTCTTAAGAATGGTAAAATCATGTTTAATGAAGACAAACAAGCATTGGGAGAAAATGGCACCATTCCCGATACAGCAGTAATGTTCAGTTCTCACACCACAAGTAAAAAAAGCTACGGACGTTTAACAAGTCTATATTCTAACTCTGTCGATTCTAAGTCTAAAAGTAAAGAGCATAAAGAGAGGACAAAATCTCGAGCATCCCGAATCAACTGCGCTATAAATGGCATGCTAGGGGACAGAAAGGTCATGAACGCGATGAAGAGGGATTTTGATACTAGCACAGCGGAGTTTGGCCGCACGGTCGTGGACAAATCTGCAGGCAGTGAAACATTTCAGAAGTTTCACACTCATTTACGAAAAAAGATAGACACATATATAGATACACATAGTGCCATTAAAACTGAAAGATTTTATGAAAATAGGAAAAGAAATAGTACTATAGAAACTGTGTGAGAGCCTGGTTAAGTGACAAGTGGAACTATAATTCTAAATAACACGCTCCTAATATTCAAATTTACAGAAACACCTTACAATATTTTTTTTATATAAAATATCAAGTGCAAAATACACCTTGCCAAAATAGTCAAAGTAGGTTTAGCCTAACCCAGAGACAGTTAAAAGGACACATGGCAATCTTGAGTTTTATTCAAGCATTAAACATAAAGCACTTCAATTTATTAATCCTGCCACATTTTGACTTTAAAACTGCTTGCATTTAATTAACTAAAAATTTGAGACTTCAAATTTCTTCAACATTCTACCAAATTTTTAAATATACCATAGATGCAAAATTATCAAAAGTTAGTAATATATAAAAACAAATTGCTTTGCTCTATTAGAATAATTAATATACATGTAAATGATTACAAATATGCAAGTTATTTTGAAAACTAATGACACGCTGCGTGTCCCTTTAATTAATAGTCCACATAATTCCATGTTTTGATATTGTTAAAGCAAACTTGTCAAACTCTCAAATTAACCTTACCCTAATGAATAAAGATGTCCACTTTAAATAATAGACTCTTATTAATCTTGAAGTATTTATAAAAAAAAATTATATTCTGAGTCAATTTATTTGTTACACTTTTTCTCTAATTTTAGGGGCAGGCAATGCATTCCTCTTTCCCACCATTTAAGCGCAAATAATTGTTTTCTGAGCAAAACACATACTTTTTCAATTTAAGGGGTTGGGGGAGGAAGCGGGAACAAAGCCAGCAGCTCCCCGTGTAGCTAAAGATAAAAGCGAGCAAGACGTTAAATATTCTAGCTACTAAGTGTGAATAGTCCAAAAGACTATTTTGGGTACAGTAGTGTTGATTAATATAGCTACAGAACTTCAACATTCAGTTTGAAGTGTTTTAATAAATGAGTATTTAATGCTTGTGGCAACATACCCCCTACCCAGCCGCTAGTGTAGACGTTGTTTATGATAGCTCTAGGAGGTAGTTAACAGTATGTATTTTTGTTATTCTTGTTGTGCTATTGTTGTACTGGTCAGATTGTGCTCAAGGTGACATTATCGAAACATAGCACTATAAGTGCTGCGACTTAACATACGGTGGATTTGTTTCTAACCTCAGATTAGCGTAACTTTGGTGTTTTGCTGTTTTTTATCCCTCAGAAAACAACAGATAAGATGTTTATCATCTTAAATAAGTCCGAGCAGACAAGGCAATACAAGATATATATTTAACTGATTTTTAAACCTGAAATCAAACCTTTTTTATTGCATATTTGTCACTTGAGTGCTTTCATGAAGTGTATAATATTACATCATTTTTAGCACATGTTAGGCCATATATGACTGTCGATTTTTTGTGGTAGGGTCAGACCACCACATTTTTCCTGGGTAGAATTAGTGATGCTGGACAGACGGAGACGCAAGATGATTGACATTTTTTAAGTGACCTCTGTGTATTGTTTCTTTCTTCGAAAAAGCGATACAAAAAGTAACAATTATAATAAAATATTTTTAATTTATTGAACAAAAGTGTGTAGAAATACTGCTGACATTGGAAACAAGTGCACATGACTGAATATACTGTTATTGTAACAGTTAACTTTAAATATATGTGACCATTATTAATTTTGTGTGGCAAGTTCTTCCTATGATTTCAGTGTGATTATGTTTCATTTGTTTTGTCGCAATTGAGCTCATGCTGCAAATGAATTTAAAAAAGAAGAAGATGAAAACGCAAAGATTTCATGATTTAGACCTACTAGTAGGATAGTGTTAACATCTGCAGTTAGAAGTACCAAGTTTAAATTGTCTACCTTCGTTATTGCTAGAGGTGGGTGTAATACAATTTGGTGTTTTTATTACAAAATGCACAATTAACCACTCTACAGTAATTAGCATTCACTGTAATTAATCATCAGGAAATAAATGAACTTCCTGTTATGTTGATGTGTTTGAACAAATAAAATGTTGTTAGTATTGAACGATTAAGTTGTTACCTTTCACACCAGAAACATGTCCTGTGATCACAGTTTTATTGTAACATTTCGCTCTGGCCTGGAATTCACCAACCATTCTTCGGACTATTCTTAGACTTGAGCTCAAAGGTACTCAGATTTCGTTCACAAATATTCCGATAAACAATCGTTTGAAGTTTGCTATTTATTAGTATGCATCATATTTAGACATAGCAGCTTGTTATACAAGTTCATCATTGAAACTTATAGACATATTTGTGGTTCAAGTTTGCACACTTGGGCTTAAGTCTAAGAATATTCTCAAGAATGGTGGGTGAATTCAATGCCTGTAGAATAGACTGATAATCATGTTGTGTACCACACAGCAGTGTTCATTCTGGAGTGCGACATCGGCGACAAAGGCGCTTTTTACTCCGTGACTTCGCCTTTTTTTTAGCCGACGGCGAAGTTTAAGTCGCCTTCAGATTGACCACTTCGCTTTTTTCCCGGCCTCAAGCGAAGTGTAACCAGTCCTTTAATTGACCTGTTGTTTATGTCTCAGGACAGGTGTTGACATCTCTGGGAAGGGATTATGCTAATTGCTTTGATCGATCACAGCAGAAAGCCCGCGGGGAGCATACTTTCCTACAACTATGATATCCCCCGAGGCAATTTTCGCACCTCACCATTTTTTGTTTACAAATTAGACTGTACAGGGAATACACACGCCTTATCCAATGAGATTTCGTATAGCTGAACAATTGACCAATCGTAGGTTCCGTTACAGTGAGACAAGTGCGTGTTAAAAACGTGATCGAAACGAAACAACAATCTGAAGTTAATTGACCTGAGGTGATTAAATGATACCACCGAATAATGATTAGCGTTGTGTTTTCTTAATTGTTTGATAAAACGGACCTTTTGGCATTCCAAACAAACAAATGCATGAAAAAGAGTTAATAATAGATGATATTTCTACTGAATTTTCGGCAATATTTTACTTCCGGAAAAGTGCAGTGTCATAGTAGTTCGGAGAGGTACATAAGTTCGGATGGAGGAAAAACATTTTTTTATTAAATATTGCTTTTAGCTAATACAAATTGGGAAAAAAAAACATACTTGTCTTATAGGTCTTAATGAGGAATAAGCCTTTTAGGAAAAAGTTTGAGAATCATAATTACACCCTTCATAGAACTCCATACAAATTGATAGAAATATGAATAAATAAAGATACAAGCAATATATTTATATTAATTCTTCTCTCAGTCCTTCCTTCTATAGTTACAGTATAATAAGTAAAGAGTGCCTGTGAGTCTGAATAAAATTAATAAACACATTTAATTTGAAACAGCTAGCATGCTCTTAAATAATCAAAAGTTATAACCAATAGGGTGTATACATGTATATCAGTTAATAATTAAAAATAACCGATTGCGCGCTTAATTTAAAAGATCGTGTCTCCCTCACTTCTCCTTATTTTTTGGTCACTTCTCTCTATTTTCTTTGGAGGGAGAAGTGACTTCTCCCAAAAATCCAGGCCTAGATTGAACCCTGCACAGACTCCTAACAATTAAGCATTTCTCACAAAACAAAAGGTGTATTTTAATATTTCTAAGCCAAAACTGCTTTTCTTTGACAACTTAGAAGTTACTTATACTGGTGAAAACACCAAACACAAATTTTTTTTATTTCTACATGCAACTGCCTGCATGTTAGTGCATCCACTGGAAAAGATTTTCAGTTTTAAGCATTGCATGATTTCTATTGATATTCTATTAAAATGTCTAATTCAATTTTTGGTACCGTCCCAAAATTCTAACAAGGCAACAGTGTGGCTGTGCCTCAACATAGCCAGTGGCCTGAACCAATAATTATGATTTTAGGATACATAGGTCATGATGGTAGGTAGATGGGCATCACTTGTAAATTCCTGAAATTTTGGTGACATCAGGAATATGTCTTATATGACAGTGATTATAGCTAGCAGCCAAAGCCAGACAAAGCTGGTCTGTATATTCTCTACATTCTGTGGTAAACAAAAACCTGAACAGAAAACAAATAAATATTTAATGAAATTTGCTTCACTTCAAAGACCTATTCCACTTCATTAATCTGTTTATTCTTAACATCAGTCTTACAGTAAACACTAATCAATGTGCAATGTATTTTATTGCACCTCGTACAAAACCCTAGGAATTTCATTGGATTAGAGCAGTCACATGGTGACCCTCTATTATTCTATAGTGGGTCAGTAGATTTCAAAGAGGGTCACTAAAACAATGTGGACTACAATTCCAATTCAACGATTAAATCATTTGCAAATAGTTCTTTAAGGCATTAGTAACACACATAATAAGTAAATTTAATGTTTTTAAACTGTACCGGTCGTGACGTCACGTCATGATGTCAAATTGCGCGAACGTCTCAATGATGTTGACGCTCCATTAAAATGGGTTAAATATCGGCAATTGCCTTAAAAAATTTGCTCAATGCAATAATCAATATCGCCTCGCCCTCTATACATCTGACTGACCCCACATATTTCTGTAGGGGGTCAGTAACAAACCCAATAACTAATAGTAGCGTACATTGGATTCTCCTCACAGTCTATATCTATATATATTGATAAACAATTGTCAGTAATTTAACAGTAAACTAATATTTATCGACAGATACCATTCCCATATATACTAAAATGAAAAAGAAATGCAACTCGGGAATTATCGCTATATATTGTATGTACAATATGCTGCTGTTAATCGAATGGTATATGGCTACGTAAGACCGTTCCTTTCGGAAAAAAATACTAAAACAACACATAACACAGCAAATATTATTCCTTCAAAGTTTCATTATTGACAGAGTACGCGTTTGGCTCGAGCATATGAGCAAACTTAGGATGCAACATTTTGCAAACTCTTTATGTTAAATACAGTACTGAAATGGCTCAATTTTTAAAAGAGGAACTTCAACATTTATGAATTTCTTATTACAAAGTGTAATGTGATTAAAACATCTACAACATCACAGTTGCGTCCTTTCTCTAACTAACTGAAATTTTTTTTTTACAAAACATCTTGGGATTTCTTTGGAATATTACGTGGAATTAAGTGTACAGTATACTAATATACAATATATAGCAGAAATTTCCGAGTTGCGGTTCTTTTTCGTTTCAGTATATATCCCGTGCATTGTATGAACGAAAAACATGCAATATAACATTTATCCTGTGCATTCTAGATATGACAAACTTACAAAATAAAAACGTGACATTCAACACAACAGTTTTATCTTCTTCTTAATTGATATGTAGTTACAACACTGTGGCACTGAACCCTTGAAGTATCGCGTGTATTGTAGGTATGACAAACTTACACTATCACAATGAAAATTTACAAAACTATACTCTTACAAACTAAATCACATCTGGATAGAACGATTGTTTTCACTCACATGCAGTAGCTTTACTGCAAATGATCATATGATTCAAACAATTTGTAGTATAGAAGGGACAAGTTAGTAGAAAAAGTGCCAAAGTTTGCCAGAAACAAAAACCAAAGCATGAGTATCCCCTATTAATGCTGCCTAGTTCTTGTTAGAGGATACAGAATTTACACTGACCAGTTCTACTGAGATGACAAAAAGAGTAAGAGTGAGGTTTGGTGCACCCTGGAACCCTGTTTAAACTCCAGTGACCCCTTTGCAACTGATAGTTCAAGGTAGTACCCCTACTGTGATCCCTCTGTGTGTGTTGTGTCTCCTGTATTATGTAACTGTTGTAAATGTGTGGTTTGGTTGGTGACTACCATGGCCTGCCTGTGTTCAGACAGATCCAGTTTCAGCCAAAGGTTTTTTGGACTTTTCAGACAAAATTCATCTACTACCTAAATAAGTTGTATATCAGTGAAACAGACATTTTTAGTGGTAAATAAAAATTCTTTACTTTTCAAAATCAGTTGATAAATAAAAATTTCATGTTCAAAAGCTGTTTTTGATGGGTAATTTTCAATGCAAAATTCTGCTGCATGAAAAATTTGAATTTTTTTTTTTTTTAGAATTTTTATCCAAAAATAGTTTTAAATTGTTGGATATTAGTAAATTAAGACACTCTGACATTTTTATAGCAAAATATCAAGGATTACTGAAGTTATTTGAAATTTATTAATTTTCTCCTGTACCACCAACAAGGAATTTACATAGGAAAAGCCCCATCAAAAAATCATTTTGGCTGTAAAATATGTATTTCTCAACCGATTTTCTAAAGTAAAGTAGTTTTAGTTACCACTAAAAATGCCAGTTCTAATGATATATAACTGATGTACGTATTATTTAAATTGCTCACGCTACTGCAGAAAAACCTTTGGCTGAAACAAGCACCCCAAACAATAAGTACCATGGCCTGTGTTCAGATTCAGTCAGGGACTAAGTACCATGGCCTGTGTTCAGACAGATCCAGTCAGGGACTAAGTACCATGGCCTGCCTGTGTTCAGACAGATCCAGTCAGGGACTAAGTACCATGGCCTGTGTTCAGACAGATTCAGTCGGGGACTAAGTACCGTAGTAATGGATCTAGTTTCTAGAGAGTTAAACAAACAGCTGACCCATGTCAATATTTGGTGATTACAAACATTGCATGACGCTGGACCAGGAAAGGTACACGAGCATCAGTAGAAAACATGGCCATTGACGCGACATACAATGATAGATATGTGAATTATATAAACATATTAATGTCCCCATCCAACAGACGATGCTAAGATCACAGAAACATATACTCAGTTGCAAAAGAAAGTGGACAATGAGTTTTGTTTAGATTTAATTGTATAAAGTTTTCAAGAATTAAATTGACAAATTCCAAAATGAATATTCATGATGTTTGGTACCAAAGTTTTTATCATTCCATTGCCAATATCATGTTGTCATTTGTTTTTCTATAGGTCGATTCATTCAGGGACTGTCGCTTGATAAAGAGGATAGGGTGTAAAGTAAAATTTTCGAAGTGTTTCTTTTGCAACTGAGTATATAAAGGGAGCAAATGGGGGAAATGTTTCAAAATCATTTGTGTATAGGAAAAAGGCCTAATAAACAATAGGGAATTTGGGGAGTCAAAAAAGGTAGATTTTCAGTTAGTGAGGAAATATAACAAAATACTTGCAAAATAGAAAAATCAAAACACTATGAACATCCCCTCATAAAAATGTGCTAAAAAGTAAGATGAAACAGGAGCCTGAAACAGAAATAAAACAAGCATTATCTTCCTCTTCTTAAAGACTTTCCTAAAATAGTATTACATACCAGTAATATAATTACAAAACAGAGACATAAACAATTAATGTACCATCTATATTCTTCTTCATCTAAACCATTAACCAGGCCTGTGCACCGTGAACAAAGATATATCAATACAAACGGAAGCATAACTAATGCACGTTTCCATAACACGGACTTCAGTGTTTCTATCAGTAATGTAATGGTAAGACAAACTCTGTGAGGTGCCTTTCAGTATGGGAACATGGACTTACTTCTCTGTGAGGTGCCTTTCAGTATGGGAACATGGACTTACTTCTCTGTGAGGTGCCTTTCAGTATGGGAACATTGACTTACTTCTCTGTGAGGTGCCTTTCAGTATGGGAACATGGACTTACTTCTCTGTGAGGTGCCTTTCAGTATGGAAACATGGACTTACTTCTCTGTGAGGTGCCTTTCAGTATGGGAACATGGACTTACTTCTCTGTGAGGTGCCTTTCAGTATGGGAACATGGACTTACTTCTCTGTGAGGTGCCTTTCAGTATGGGAACATGGACTTACTTCTCTGTGAGGTGCCTTTCAGTATGGGAACATGGACTTACTTCTCTGTGAGGTGCCTTTCAGTATGGGAACATGGACTTACTTCTCTGTGAGGTGCCTTTCAGTATGGGAACATGGACTTACTTCTCTGTGAGGTGCCTTTCAGTATGGGAACATGGACTTACTTCTCTGTGAGGTGCCTTTCAGTATGGGAACATGGACTTACTTCTCTGTGAGGTGCCTTTCAGTATGGGAACATGGACTTACTTCTCTGCGAGGTGCCTTTCAGTATGGGAACATGGACTAATTCTCTGTGAGGTGCCTTTCAGTATGGGAACATGGACTTACTTCTCTGTGAGGTGCCTTTCAGTATGGGAACATGGACTTACTTCTCTGTGAGGTGCCTTTCAGTATGGGAACATGGACTTACTTCTCTGTGAGGTGCCTTTCAGTATGGGAACATGGACTTACTTCTCTGTGAGGTGCCTTTCAGTATGGGAACATGGACTTACTTCTCTGTGAGGTGCCTTTCAGTATGGGAACATGGACTTACTTCTCTGTGAGGTGCCTTTCAGTATGGGAACACGGACTTACTTCTCTGTGAGGTGCCTTTCAGTATGGGAACATGGACTTACTTCTCTGTGAGGTGCCTTTCAGTATGGGAACATGGACTTACTTCTCTGTGAGGTGCCTTTCAGTATGGGAACATGGACTTACTTCTCTGTGAGGTGCCTTTCAGTATGGGAACACGGACTTACTTCTCTGTGAGGTGCCTTTCAGTATGGGAACACGGACTTACTTCTCTGTGAGGTGCCTTTCAGTATGGGAACACGGACTTACTTCTCTGTGAGGTGCCTTTCAGTATGGGAACACGGACTTACTTCTCTGTGAGGTGCCTTTCAGTATGGGAACACGGACTTACTTCTCTGTGAGGTGCCTTTCAGTATGGGAACACGGACTTACTTCTCTGTGAGGTGCCTTTCAGTATGGGAACACGGACTTACTTCTCTGTGAGGTGCCTTTCAGTATGGGAACACGGACTTACTTCTCTGTGAGGTGCCTTTCAGTATGGGAACACAGACTTACTTAAAGGCTGACTATGCTTATAACACGTAGAATGGAACAGTTAACAGAGTACTTGGACGTGTTATAACACGTAGAATGGAACAGTTAACAGAGTACTTGGAAGTGTTATAACACGTAGAATGGAACAGTTAACAGAGTACTTGGACGTGTTATAACAACGTAGAATGGAACAGTTAACAGAGTACTTGGACGTGTTATAACAACGTAGAATGGAACAGTTAACAGAGTACTTGGACGTGTTATAACAATGTAGAATGGAACAGTTAACAGAGTACTTGGAAATGTTATAACACAGGGGCTTATGCAATCCAATATTTTGGACGTCAAGCTAGTGAGCTAGTAGACCATTTGTATGAGGTCCTTGGTATCACCTGCCGGGGATTGAACCCAGGACATCCGAATGCAAGGAAGACGCTCTGCCACTAGGCTATACCGTGGTTAGAATACCAACCAAAAACAGCTTTACAAATCACAGGGGCACAAATTAGCACTCACCCAATTTCCGTGGCGAGTAAAAAATTTGACTTTCAAGCGCCAATGTGGCTGACCAAAAATATTCATTCCAAAAAACGGAAAAAGGGTAATCATTCAACACAAACATTTAAGTTTGAGGATTTTACCCCGCAGATTTTGATTTGGTCCCGTGAACTACGTACTTTTGGCCAAAATAGACAAACCCTTAACAAAATAATAACGAAACAAATGTTTGTTTTTATTTTTCCACTGCGGAAACGAGACAATGTTCGAGATGTTGCGATGTACGGTTTCCCACAAAACTGCAGGTTACGGTACTCTGCGCTTCGAATGTCAATGTAAAATTACATGTGCAAGTGTACATGTAACATTTGCTGGTATAAAATCAACATTACAACAGACATGGTAGTGTTTATTTTACACATTTATAAATTCGGGTTATAATTTGAAGGGGAAATAATTAGGTTTCACTTCCGGTTTTTGGATATTCTAAAACGAAACGGTTTTGATTAATAAAATGCGGTGCTTTTAGAAATCATCAATAATAATTATATGGCAGAGAATCATGTTGATAGAAAAGGTCTCGTACATTAATTTTAAAACTGTATGTCAACATAAAATATTTATAACAAAATAAAACATTAATTTAATAATATCTAATCTTGTTTAATCTTTTATTACAATAATTTACATATTCTAGTTGTGGGTCATTTATAACAAAACTCATTAACAATACTATTTATAATTAAATAGATAACTTGGACTTGTAATGATCAGTAATGTTGTTTATAATATTCAATAAACACGGAGTAATGGCATGTAATTGTTCATAAATTATGCACCAGGGTGGTAAAATAAAATAATATTTTGTTGGGCCCCTAACTTTTGGGCTGGGCCCCTAAAAATTCTAAGTCAGGGGCCCAGCTGGCTCCTAGCTAAATAGAGTTAGTCTGTGCCCCTGAATCATTTGCTTCAATTAATGCATGGGGGAAATCAGGTGAACTGATACACATTTTTGATAAAATCTTTTGGCAGGGATATTATACACACACACAGCAACATAGTGTCTGGAACATCTCCAGTATGGAGTCTGGCTTTAATAACAACTCATGCTTATTTATCATTGTTTAAAACTTAAGGTCTTCCTGCAGAACCCTCTGTGTAATTGAGTTGCACTAACCAACATATAACTATGATTCAAGATAAGTTAATCTAGTGCATGCAGTCCCTGAGAAACGGAGTCGGAGATAAACTCAAAAACTCAATGTTGACACTTTTACCTTCACATTTTTTCCCTCAAAAATGCGAGGGAAAAAAGGGTGACACGATCTCATTTTTCATATTTTCTATTTTTGGAGCCATGCTTTTACCCACGTATTACATAATAAACATAACAAATACAAATACAAGATTACACGTTATCTCGGTACAATCTTTAAAGCTTAAATGAATTATGCGTTTGTCTTACTGTATAAAGAATTTTAATACACACCCCACACTGTAACCTATTAACAAACACTGCCAAATGGTATGTAAATTACAGTTTCATACAGTTGCCCTCTTTAATATGCCTTAGTTACCTGCCTTGTTAAACCAAATACAAGACAAATGAAGGCAGGTCCAATGTTACAGTCTGCAGATTTAATTGAACTTAAAAGTCTATAAATTACATTTATAAATCACAGTGATATTATTTAACATAGCCTTGTTTTATTTTTCCTACCGTGTAAGTGAGGATGTGTCGATTATTATGGATGTTGGGAGGTGTACAGTACTGGTTCTACCCAGGAAAAGTGGGTGGTCTGCTCCACCACAAAAAATTGACTTGTCATATATAACCTTACATGTATTGAAAAGGACGTAAAACACCGTACAAACAAACAAAACAAAACATTTTTTTAAAAAACATTCTGGAAATACAGTTCATGTTTTTATCAAACGATGTAGGTACAAACAATTTTTGCTGTTATAATGTTCAGCAAAGGCAACTTAGACAAGATTCAGTTAGAGTCGGTACTGTTACTGCTCCATTAATGATCCGATGCTGATTTGATAGAATCGGTACAGGTTACCTCCCTGTTTATGTCCCTATCTAACCTTGATCTTTGACCCTGTGACCGGAAAAGCAATTTTGCAGACTGTAACATTGGACCTGCCTTCATTTGTCTTGTATTTGGTTTAACAAGGCAGGTAACTAAGGCATATTAAAGAGGGCAACTGTTCATCACATAAGAGGAATACACTGATAATGTGGGAGACAAGAAGATGTAAAAGCCAAAATTTGTTTTGTACCCCTGTAGGTAAAACTGTGAGGAAATGGCTGAGACTGAAGTTGTACAAGAAATGTAAGAGATTGGGTACAAATGCCAATGAGTAGGACATGCCCAATTATTTGATGGTTGAATTTCTGCTTCTAATTGAAACTGATGAAATTGTTACCATGTAAAAGGGAGGCAATCCAATTTTTTTTCTTGCAATCAAAACAACCAAAATTATCGCAATCAACTGATTTCGTGAGTTACCTTTACAGTCCAACTCAAGGGAAATACCATTTCACAATGATTTTGAGGCATGTCTAAAAAAATAAAATTAATATATGCATCAAGAAAAATGGAATGGGAACGAGTTTAAGATCTTTTTTATCACATAACATTGCAATCAAATTAGTAAAAAATAATTCAGATGGACAAAGAACCGCCACACTTGAGCGCCAAAACGTCATAAAATATGTGACGTCGTAATGTCGCGTCTCACACATAACGTGGCGTATAAAAGACTTCGTATTTTACCTCTTTACAAAATAGCTGTTTACGCCACCATTTAACAAACCAACAACAATGTTTTGTATAACGTGCATTATTTGTATAAGCTGTCACAAATAATAAGTTTATGATTCAGATCTGGGTGAATTTATAATAAATAAAATAGTTTCATTATAAACTTGCGTAGTGTTACAGGTTTAATTCAACCAATCAAAATCGTTCCAGGTTGTATTACACGTGTGTCATACAATAGCATATTAAATGGGTGTTCGACACTGCTAACAAGGGACTTTATGTGATAAAAGGAAATACGTAATGGGTATATTGTACGGAATACAAGCAATTCCATGTGATAAATATACACATACAACAGTTTACATGCAAACCTTGATCTGCCTTTATTTTTACTTTTTTGGGGTTTTATTGAAGCCAAAATTACTTATGCAACCCTCCAGAAAATACTGTAGGCCCATGCCCAAGTATGGCTGAGCTAGGACAAGAAATGTATAAGATCTAAACATAGACTCACATTACATGCTGAACATTTTATGAGCTAAAACAATGTGGGTTCCATTGGAGCCCAGTAATTACATGAATCAAATTCCGCATGCACCCCTTCAGGTACTATAGGGAAACTCTTGGTCATATCTGGTTGAACTAGGACAAGAAATGTAAGAGATAGTTCTGTAAACACAGCTCTCATGCAAAACGTGAGGTAGACTGGGACGCCAACACCAGGGTGATCACATTAGCATCTTAAAATTATTCTTTGAACAGTCTAGCTAAAAATAAATGGAAGCTTGAATACAATCTGTACCTATACAGACCCAGTTGCATTCCAAGTACCCCAAAGATGCATTCCGTTTGCATTTTGTTTGAGTTCCGTTTGCATTCCGTTTGCATATCATTTTTATAAATGCTTTTTTTTAAAAAGTAAATCATTTGCGCTCTTGAATGCATTCAGCATTTATAAACGAAACTATGCGTTCATTTAAATGCATGGAACGAATACAACAGAATGTGAGCGTTTAAATGCACAAACGGAGAAAATGCATTTGAGTTTGTTCGTTCAGCGTTTAAAATCGCAACATCTCTCATGATTAAATTACGCATGCTATTGCGAAATTTAATGCCCAAGAAATAAAATGATTCCACAGTATCTAGTCAAGCGTTTTTTATCATGAGTTGGCAACTTATGTTTATGTGATCATATTGAATTACATTTTTTGCTGACATTATTTGGTGGTGCACATGATGATTATTCTGTTTTCTTCCAGGTTTATGTTAGTTTAATAAAAAATGTAACATACATAACACTATGTAACGATATACCGGCTGTTTTTTTATCAACATTATTTCAGTTTTATATTGAAATAATTCAAAGTTTATGCTACACAATAAATATAATATTTCCCAAGTTGAATTAGTAAAAAATAAAATAAATGTGTAATCGTGCCTCAGCGGTTCTAAAACACCCTTTAAACAGTGGAAGTCTTTATATTAAAATACTGAAAAACGGTCTTTGTTTCAATCAAGATTTTAAATATCAACACAAAAGGATAATACTATAAGTCTTCCGAAATGGTGAAATGTGTTTGCGTTTGTTTTTTTCAATGCGTTCGTTTTCAGCGTTTAGCATTTAAAAAAATGCATTCATCGTTCATTTTTTAAAACACTAAACGCTGAAAACAAACGCAACGAACGAAACAACCACACAAATGAATTTTTAAAATATAGATCATCCAACACTCATTCTGCGTTCGTTCTGCGTTCATTCTGCATTCATTTTCCGTTCGTTCAGCATTCATTTAGCATTCGTTCTGCATTTATTGGGGGTACTTGAACGCAACTAGTTAATACCACAGCTAAAAATAAATGGCAGCTGAATTACAATCTGTACCTATATCATGTATATAACAGTTAATACCACAGCTAAAAATAAATGGAAGCTGGAATACAATCTGTACCTATATCATGTATATAACAGTTAATACCACAGCTAAAATTAAATGGAAGCTGGAATACAATCTGTACCTATATCATGTATATAACAGTTAATACCACAGCTAAAAATAAATGGAAGCTTGAATACAATCTGTACCTATATCATGTATATAACAGATAATACCACAGCTAAAAATAAATGGAAGCTGGAATACAATCTGTACCTATATCATGTATATAACAGTCAATACCACAGCTAAAAATAAATGGAAGCTGGAATACAATCTGTACCTATATCATGTATATAACAGTTAATACCACAGCTAAAAATAAATGGAAGCTGGAATACAATCTGTACCTATATCATGTATATAACAGTTAATACCACAGCTAAAAATAAATGGAAGCTGGAATACAATCTGTACCTATATCATGTATATAACAGTTAATACCACAGCCAAAAATAAATGGAAGCTGGAATACAATCTCAGGGGTCTGAAAATATTTTGAAAATCCACTTGCCCAGGGCAAGTAGATTTTCAAACTGGGCAAGTAGATTTTCAAAATCCGCTTTGATCCTTCCTAATTTAAAGCATTAATTTTACAATGAAATAATCTAAAAAAATATGACAAAAAAATCAGTAATAGTATTGAACTTGGTGCGCGGGCTCAAAAAAAAAGGCATTTTGACATAGCTTAATTTTGGGGCAAGTGACTTTTGAAATTGGGGCAAGTGACATTTTGGTATAGGTTGTTACCATTATGCACATATCAGTGTTTTCCTCCACCGGTGGGAGAGGTTGAGGAGTGTGTCAGCAGGGATATCCCAAGGATAAGACATCACTGATGAACATGGAGTAGGGAATTTGATGAACTGGGTGCCAACACGGAAATATTAGATATTGGTAGACCCTTTGAAATTAAGACGTACATGATGCTCCTAGTGCAGTAATTACAAAAGAGTAGGCCGATAAAAAAATGCATTAGGTCGAACACTACTACATCAGATAAAAAAAAAAATATGCCTTAACAAAAGTTTTTTCCTACTTTCACTTTCGTTATAGACATCACGTAGATAAATCAGCAAGCTCATTTTTCTGTGTTGGAAATCATGCCTACATCTGACTGGTATGTTGTTGTTTTTCTGTTAATATCTTTTTGAGATGCCAATTCTTCGAATAATTATCGAAAATTAGCCAAGGTCGAAGCAGATCTTGGATATAATGGCACACATGCTTCAAAACAAAAACACACCATTCCGTCATTGATCTCGGATTCATTTAAAACAAACATGGCATTTTGAAATAAAAGCAGATGCACACTGATGCATTACGACAGGCGTCGATAGTCTCTTTGCTCATCAAACAATGCCGTCAAATTGCCGTAATCGTTTAATTGCCGTACTTGTTTACAAATTGGTTCGATTGAATCGCCATTGTTTCACTTTACCACGCTGTAGTGAATGAGAGTTGTTTCATTGGCTGATAAAAATACATCGGTTATTTGATTGGATACAGTACTAGGTCAAGTGTTGCATCATGATTTGTAATTATTGAACAAAAGATTACCTTGGGTCACTACGATATCTCAGTTACTGATTTACACATTGATGTGTATTTCACACTAATCGGGTGCGTGACTTACTTCCTGCATAGAGGAGCTCGTTACGGGTGTATATTTCACACAGTACACAAATTCTAAACACTGCACATCTTCATTTGAAGATTGGCACCTTCCTCGGCCAATCAAATTCTGATAAACTGTCAAGTGGGAAGGATTAAACAATCACAAACTACACAGGTGAGTTTTACGACACTTGCGACGAAAGCAACGGGTGGTTAATTCCTACGCAATTATCGGCAAACTTCACAGTCAAGGCAAATTTTCCCTTGTTTTTTTATCTAATGCTGAAACATCCATCGGGCAAGTGATGGACAACCAGATTTATGAAGGTAACCTGCCCGCACCCAAAATCCACTTGCCCGGGGCGTCGGGCAACCATATTTCCGGAGCCCTGAATCTGTACCTATACAACAGTTAATACCACCACCACCATCACAACTCACCTGTCCAAGCATCTCTCTAAATGAGGCAGTCAGTCGTAGTTTGTAAGAGCAGGTGGGGTCGAGGTAAATATCCAGCTCCACAGAATCGTACGTTTGTCCCGGGGGCCCAAACTGGAAGTCCATTGTCTCAGGCGAGAGAACTGGTGCTGGAGGCACATACTGTAACTTAAGGGTGATGTTTCCACTTTCTCCATACCTGAGAAAATAGTAGAACATGTTGAGGAAAATATAGGTATATTTATACTTTTAATTACTTGATAGTAAACAATTTGTTAAGAAATAAAGACTAACAAACATCTACTGAACATGTAAAGTAGTAAACTACAGGACCTCCAAACAGTTTTTTTCATTACCTTTACCTCATTGGTCTTTAGTAGCATGGTAAGACTTGCTTCATACTCAGTACCCCAAATAAATTATCTATCTTTAGACGTCTTGATAATTCTGAGATACCTTACTGAATAATAAACACTTCAAATTATAACATACAATGTTTTTTTCCACTATTGTTGTTGTTTGAACTATTTGATATAGTATAAAATGTTATAAAGTCATAGTTTTTTCTAAAAGTGAAATATAAATGTTATAGTCAGTCTGAATATTTACTTACTTCATATATCGGTATGTATCTTCATTGCTCCAAGGTACATGAAACCTCAGCACACTGCCAGCATGCTCAGCTGTAATACAAGGCGAATGCAGAATAAATGACTAGAAGGCCACGGACTGCATGTCAAGCCCTATGTTGAAGAACCCCAGATTGGACTATATTTAGACACCAATGTCAATTCCATAAAATATTCGTGTACCAACATTTTGCACATGATGTTAGATACATATAAGGAACATAAGGAGTTTGGGGGAAATCCTGCAAATTAAGCATGTGGTAGCGAACACTGGACATGACCTGTATTTCGTCAAAGTAGGTCACAGAGACCCGAAATTGTGCACATATATGGAACATTCTGGTGGAGTTTGATGAAAATCCTGCAAGACAGGACCAAGATAAGCATGTCATAGCGGAGACCCGACAAATATTTCGTCAACTACATTTTGTCCAAAGTAGGTCAGGGCGACCAAAAAGTTTCACATGATGTTAGATGCATATAAATAATGCATGTCACCGGACCTGCGACAGGAAATTTTGCATTGATGTTAGATGCATATATAAGGAACATTATGGTGGAGTTTTGGTAACATATTGCAAGAAAGAAGCAAGATAAACATATAGCCGAGACTAGATTTGCTCTATATTTCGTCCAAAGTAGGTCACAGCAACCCAAAATGTTGTGCCTAATGTGAGATGCAAATAATGAACATTCTGGTGGAATTTGGTGAAAATCCTTCAGAGGAGGAGCAAGAAACGCATGTCGTAGCAAAGACTTGACAAGACAAGACTTGACAACACACATATTTTGTCACCGATATTGTGTAAGATGCATATAAGGAACATTCTGGTGGAGTTTGGTGAAAATCCTGCAAGTAATGGAGAAGATATAAATAAATGAAAATTGGACGCATGGACTAATGAACGGACAAAAGAACTGACATATACACCCGTACAACATTGTGATCGCTAAATCGAGATCCGTAAATAGGCTCAACAAAAAACAGAGAAATCTATTAGATAGTTAGAGTCAGTATCCTTTGCCTCCTTTTGGGGCAAATCTAAATAATATGTTGAAGAGCCTTTAAACAACACTTCAATGTAACAGTCAATTTCTACAATTTAACAAATTTATTAGTCACAATTACCAGGTTTCTTTTGTTCACAATTGTATGTTTCCAGCCTGGCCGTGTACACCTTCACGACACTGTTGAGGTTTAACAGCTTCAGTCTGTAGAAGGAGGAATCCTTGCCCAGGTCCAGCACCATGGCTCCCTTGGTGACACTCTCCGGGTACGACATCAGGATCTCCAACGCCCCAGGGACGGTGTTACTGAGGTACTTCTGTGACTGTTGGTACAACTCCCCGATAACTGCCACCTACAAAATACACACACAGTCAAACCTACTCGGGAGACAACTCTATTAAGAGACCATCTGCTTTACGAGATCAGCATTTAGTTTCCAGTTGTGCTGTATTAGGAGACTTCATGTGGTAAGGGACCAAGTTCTTAATATATGTGCCACTGTAACTAAAAGTTGAATTCTATTATAGAAGTCTATTATATAGAGACATTACTTCTTTTGAAAAGTTGCGAACGTAGAGGATGTAAAATTTTGGTGATTCACTATCAGTTATCTTTACAAAAAATGTGCTAATCAATATTTTTTCAGTCTGTCTCTGTAAACGTTTTGCAGAAAAAGAATTTATGTGTAATACAAATATTTATTTTAACGAAATATCACAGCTTATCTAAAGTGTGCATACCGGTTTTTCTGTTATTGGTACCACCAGCACAATGTGGGTGACCCTGGCCATACTGTCAGCATTCAGGTCTATATGTACTGCCTGTAAATATGACACAACTATACAATATACACTGGCCATACTGTCAGCATTCAGGTCTATATGTACCGCCTGTAAACATGACACAACTATACAATATACATTGGCCATACTGTCAGCATTTGGGTCTATAATATGTACCGCCTGTAAACATGACACAACTATACAATATACATTGGCCATACTGTCAGCATTCGGGTCTATATGTACTGCCTGTAAACATGACACAACTATACAATATACAGCACAGCAATGGTAGCAAATCATACTGACCAGTCGTCCATATCTATTTAAAGCAGCATGTACTATTTAAACAGGAAAAGTAACCTTAAACTAGAACTATTACTGAAGGGGATGAACATCTCTGCTTTTTAGATAAATCAAAGGTCCATAATTCTCTAAAAAAAAATTGCACATTCGAAAACCGTTGATGCAGATACACATCATATCATCAAGTGCGAACTGTATGCCAAGTCAATTAACAATCCATGAAAACTTTTGCAGTCTTCGAATTAACCCACTAGCCCCAAGCCCGGGGCTAGTAAACCGTCATTCGGGCTAGTGATTTTTTAAAATTTATATAGTCGGGCTAAAGGAAAATGTACGGGTTTTCATGGAGTATATAAGAATTCGGGCTAGTGACATGAACATTTTAATTCAAAGACTGCTTTTGAAGTGGAAGTCACATGAAGTTTGTAATACAATATCAGAGTGGAAAACTCTAAGACAAATATAGGGCCATAATTTTGTAATAATATAGGCAATCTAACAGTGTGTGATGTCCATGTCCATGGACATAATGCCATCAGTTGTTATGTGTTTGAGGAAAAAAAACTACTCGTTAGTGTAGCAAGTTTCTCGAAGTCATGTTCTGGCAAATAAATGCATTACAGTCCGACTGACCTCAATTGTATACTCTCAAAAACTTCACATTATGGAGAACCGTGTACAACATACCTTCTTATTTGACTGTAATGGGGGTATACTATTGCCAGTGGAGGAAACATCTGTACACGTGGAACTGAAGCAGAAATAAAACATCATAAAAATATTTCAACGGCAACTTCACTTTAAATATATGTCAGAATCAATAATATTAGTCTCAGAAAAACTTCCCTTGAGAATATCAATCATTTCTGTAGCCAGATATCTGTATCCAGATAATTCTCTTTGAATTAGGATTCCTATAACAAGGGGCATGTTTCCTCAGAACACTTGTGTAACCTGCATTGTGCTTATCAGTGACCTTGAACTTTGACCTTCTGACCCCAAAATCAGGGGACATCCTCTCACCAAGGGCAATAAGTTAGGAAGTTAGAAGACCAAAAGAGACTTCCTCTCACCAAGGGCAATAAGTTAGGAAGTTTGAAGACTAAAGGTGCAATCCTTCACAAGTTACTGATTTCATTATCAGTTGAGTGACCTGACTTGAAAGTCTAGTTCAGAAAAACACCTCTCCTCAAGCATTTTAGAGGTATAATATTCAAACAAGAGGCCCAAGAGGGCCTGTGGACGCTCTACTGGCTAAAACAGCTCTTATAGATTTAGATAGATATAGCTACAAAGGAAAATACAATATAGCATTTTTCAACAAATCAAGGGCCATAACTCTGTCATTACTAACAAGATCTAGAAATTGTCCAAGATTTCATTGATATACCGCGTTTTGCACAACTAGACATCATACTGAGGCTTCCTGCCAAATTTCGTAGAAATCCAACAAGCTGTTTAAGAGGACTAGCGCCGACAAGAAATTTAAAATAAAAATGTCAAAGGGCCATAACTCCGTCAAAAATCAGCAAACTGGAACAAAAGCGTGATATGCACAACTGGACATCTTACCTACGCTTCCTGCCAAGTTTCGTCGAAATTCAACAAGGTATTTAGGATGAGTAGCACCGACAAGACATTTTAAAGTAAGTGTCAAGTAATTAAAAAGAAAATGTAAAAAAAAAAAAAAAAAAAAAAAAAAAATTAAAAAAATCAAATCCAAAAAAAAAAAAAAATAAAAAAAAATAAAAAAAAAAAAAATCAAATTGAAACAATTGAAAAAAAAATATAATTAAATTTAAAAAAAAATATTAAAAAAAATTCAAATTAAAAAAAAATAATTAAAAAACTGTTAACCCCGGGGGGCGTCGAAATTTAACACCAGGGTCACCATTTGAACAAACTTGGTAGAGGACCATAAGATGATGCTATGTACATGTAATACATGAGAGCTCTGTGCCATGTGGTTCCAGAGAAGAAGATTTTTTTCAGTTTTTGCCTATACAAGCCTAAGTAAAACTGTGAACCCCAGGGTGGGGCCAAATGTGACCAATGGGTCACCATTTGAACAAACATGGTAGAAGACCATAAGCTTATAGCAAATGCAAAATATTAAACCTCTGGCTCTTGCAGTTTTAGAAAAGAAGATTTTTTAAGTTTTTCCCCTATACATGTCTATGTAAAACATGTGACCCTTGGGACGGGGCCAAATGTGACCCCAGGGTCACCATTTGAACAAACTTGGTAAAGGACCATAAGCTTATAATAAATGTTTAATATCAAACATCTGGCTCTTGTAGTTTCCGAGAAGATTTTTAAAAAAAATAGTTCCTATATAAGTCTATGTAACACTGCGACCCTTGGGGCGGGGACAAATTTGACCCCAGGGTCAGCATTTGAACAAACTTAGTAGAGGACCATAAGCTGATGCTACATGTAATACATGAGAGCTCTGTGCCATGTGGTTCCAGAGAAGAAGATTTTTTTTCATTTTTGCCTATACAAGCCTATGTAAAACTGTGACCCCCGGGATGGGGCCAAATGTGACCCCTGGGTCACCATTTGAACAAACTTGGTAGAGGACCACAAGCTTATAGCAAATGCAAAATATTAAACCTCTGGCTCTTGCAGTTTCAGAGAAGAAGACTTTTTAAGTTTTTCCCTATACATGTCTATGTAAAACATGTGACCCTTGGGGCGGGGCCAAATGTGACCCTAGGGTCACCATTTGAACAAACTTGGTAAAGGACCATAAGCTTATAGTAAATGCAAAATATCAAACCTCCGGCTGTTGTAGTTTCCGAGAAGAAGATTTATTTTTTTAAAAATCCTATATAAGTCTATGTAAAATTGTGACCCCCGGGGCAGGGACAAATTTGACCCCAGGGTCACCATTTGAACAAACTTAGCAGAGGACCATAAGCTGATGCTACATGTAATACATGAGAGCTCTGTGCCTTGTGGTTTCAGAGAAGAAGATTTTTTAATTTTTTTTCTATATGTCTATATGAAAAACATGCAAAACCTCAATATACAAACTTTGGACCCCCGGGGCACAGCCATTTTTGACCCCGGGGACTTTATTTGAACAATCTTTATAGTCTAGGCGTTGGCGATCATTTTAAAAGAAAAACTGTTGAAATCTGTCCAGAGGTTCTGGAGAAGATTTTTTAAGGTTTCGACCATATATGGTAATGGCAGCCATCTTGGATGTAGCGCTGACCTAATTTTAACAAATCTAAAAAGCATTCATCTAAGGATCATCCATGTGAAGTTTGGTCAAAATTAGCCAAGCGGTTTCTGAGAAGAAGTCGTTTGAAGAAAAGTTAACGGACGACGGACGACGGACGGACGACGGAAGACGGACAACACACCATCCCATAAGCTCTGCTGGCCCTTGGCCAGTAGAGCTAAAAAACATTATTATTTTATTTCATTTTTTTGCATGGTCTCATATAACCAACCACCAAAGCTGTAGATAATTTTTGACTGTAACGAGTATTTACTCGTCAGATTGAAAATGAATGAGTAAAGCAAACTTGTTCATAGTAAACACTTGCTTTAAATAGTTCATAGCTTTCAAAATGGATGTGAATTGATACATTTTAAAAGAAACAACTATTCTGATTAAATGGAAGTTAAGTAAAAACAAAAGAATCACTGTATGACCTTAATATTAAGACACATGATTGGAATTCATGGAATGAACTGTTCCACAGGACAAAACATACATATAATACTTACGCTTTTTAAAAGTTATGAGTTTTTGTGGTAAGTTGATGAGTAATGATACTCACATTATTAAACAAGAGGTCAATGACCTTGAAGCTCTACTGATTGATTTTGATTTCAGGAAGTAGTCGCTACAGACTTGTTTTTTGAAAAATTATTTTTAGCCGTGGCGGCCATCTTGAATTTCCGGCCGACCTGAAATTTTGCTAGGATCAATTAGACATCAAGAGCAACATTCCTGTGAAGTTTCATGAAAATCCGTCAAGTAGTTTCACAGGAATAGTCGCTACAAGTTTTCATTATATAACTCTATGTAAACAAAGATGGCCGCTGACAGCCATGTTTAACGTTGAATCAAAATAATGTTTGACTCTGATAACCATCATGTCATGCTGATCATTTTACAAAAAGTCCCATATCAATATCACTTATAGTTTTCAAGACTACAAACTTCTTTTTTAAAAAATCTAATTTTAGCTGTGGCGGCCATCTTGAATATCTGGCCGATCTGAAATTTTGCTAGGATCAATTAAACAGTAAGAGCAACATTCCTGTAAAGTTTCATGAAAATCTGCCAAGTAGTTTCAAAGGATTAGTCGCTACAAGTTTTTACTATATAACTGTATGTAAACAAAGATGGCCACTGGCAGCCATGTTTAACGTTGAATCAAAACAATTTTTGACAAGGACCAACATCATGTCATGCTGATCATTTTACAAAAAGTCCAATATCAATATCACTTATAGTTTTCAAGTAGTAGTCGCTACAAACTTGTATTTTGAAAATCTATTTTTAGCCATGGCAGCCATCTTGAATTTCCGGGCGACCTGAAATTTTGCTAGGATCAATTAGACATCAAGAGCAACATTCCTGTGAAGTTTCATGAAAATCCGTCAAGTAGTTTCAGAGGAGTAGTCGCTACAAGTTTTCATCATATAACTCTATTTAAACAAAGATGGCCACTGGCAGCCATGTTTAAGGTCAAATCAAAATAATGTTTGACTCTGATAACCCTCATGTCATGCTGATCATTTTCCCAAAAAGTCCCATATCAATATCACTTATAGTTTTCAAGACGTAGTCGCTACAAACTTCTTTTTTAAAAATCTATTTTTAGCTGTGGCGGCCATCTTGAATTTCTGGCCGATCTGAAATTTTGCTAGGATCAATAAGACATTAAGAGCAACATTCCTGTGAAGTTTCATGAAAATCCGTCGAGTAGTTTCAGAGGAGTAGTCGCTACAAGTTTTCATTATATAACTCTATGTAAACAAAGATGGCCGCTGGCAGCCATGTTTAACGTCGAATCAAAACGATTTTCGACAAGGACCAACATCATGTCATGCTGATCATTTTAGAAAAAGTCCCATATCAATATCACTTATAGTTTTCATGAAGAAGTCGCTACAAACTTGTTTTTTAAAAACCTATTTTTAGATCTGGCGGCCATCTTGGATTTCACATCAACATGAATTTTTGCTAGGATCAACTAGACTTCATGGGCAACATTTCTGTAAAGTTTCATGAAAATCCATTCAGTAGTTTCAGAGGAGAAGTCGCTACAAAAAAAGTTTATGGACAGACAGACGGACGGACGGACAGACAGACGGACAGACGGACGCCGCACCACGGCATAAGCTTTGCTGATCTCTGATCAGTAGAGCTAAAAACTGAGGGGTTTTGTAAAAAAAGTATGAGTAAAATACTCAAAAACTCAGCTTATCTTCAGCTCTGAAACACCCCGCTTCTGTAAAATGCAATGCCTCCGGGAGCATTTAAGCATGGTTATACGGCATATCCAAGTATAGCAGACCGAGGATCTATTACAGGGCCATTATGGTAACACTTGTTAACTGACTATGTTATTAAAGGGCTTCTTCGTGACAGGGCCATTTATGAAACATTATCGGCCATGTAATAAATTATAATCAATAATACCCTGCATGTGTTAATGTAAGCAAGGCCAATGCAGATATTATAGGGTCGCAGTCGCATGACATTCCATTCCTTATTTATGCCAGAAAAGCCCTGCATGAGTCTTGTAAAGAAGTTGTTGCAATGATAATAGAAGAATGATGAAATAAAATATGCTATACTAGCTGCAGGGTTAGATTTTTTGTTTTTGGTAAGTATCAAATCCTGACCTATGGATATTAATAGACAGTACCATTGACAGCCTTATTTTATCTTGAAAAGTGAACAGCTGTTGTTAATCAGTTTATTTCAAATCTGATCGAGATAATAAATGATTTTTTAAGATATTTTTTATTGTATGCCCTTTTGCTATTATTGATTATGAAAAAGTGGATTAAATATAACCTTTTATTACACTTTTAGATGTTTGATCGTTATGGCCTTTCATGACCTTCAAAGGTCTCGATTAACTTTTTATGTTTTTGAATATGTGAAATACTCTGTTCATTTGTCTTATATTGTGTTGCTCCCTTGATTTTAACACTTAAATTGTCTCCTATAATTCTATTTAGAATGACATTTGAGGTTAATTTATATTGTAAATATGCATTGTTTGTACTATGATGAGACAGAAATAAAGAAATTATATAGAGAATAATAAACGGGTATTTTCATATCACACCCTATATCAGGCCTGAGAAAACAGGATGGAAGTAACTAATGAAACGCAGACGACAAACAATAATCTGACAAATCGTATACAATCGTAACTAATCGGTTATTTCCGTATCACTCCGGTAAAAGAATCGAGATGAACATCCGGTAATTTCCGTGATATGACATTTTTCACCCTATATTTCACGCATGTGATAAAGCTTTATTGCACGGCAACGAAATCCTGATTGATATGACTAGCTATGTCTATGTCGTATCGTATATTCAAAAACAACATATTTGTAGGAAAGTATATGATAAAAATATATATACCATTGTTTCTCTCCCTGCTCGAGTTCACACACACAGATCCAGCTGTCCAGTGGCTAAAATAGATACGAGAGATTGGCATTTAGCGATTCAAACTGGTACGAGAATACAGGCAACTAGAAGGCTTAAAAAGTCAAACAGACTTTATGATGGAGGAATGTGTTTTTTTGTACCAGTAAAACAGAGTATATTTTGATGGTGTGACCAATTCATTTTAATAGAGCTTAACATTAAAAAAACAATTTGTGTTAGGTAGTGCAGAAATAAAATTCCGTGATTTTTCTTCGATTGTTGCAGGATATTTTTCCCTTCAGGGATTTTTTTTATTTTGCCATTTTCCCTGTTTTCCAGAGTCCGTGGTCATACAGTTGGTCTATAAATGGTCCTTGTAACATATATGATATAAATGTTATGTTCAGCATGGTGATTACAGCGAAATAACTCAATTTCATAGTACTGGAACTGGAGAACTGGCAAAATGTATTAAAAGCAATACTTTTAATATAAATGTGTCCATAAAAGTGTTCTCCTGAATTTATTTGAGTGCTCACAAAGTATTTGTTTCATTTGATGTGTAACAGTTTCATTGTCCGTATTCAGGCTTTAAAAGGACACAGGCAATCTTGAAGCTTTTATCAAGCACGATTTATTAATCAAGTATCAATTTAACTCGAAACCTGCTTGCATATATTAAATACAATTTTGAGTTTTTCAATTTTTCTTAGTTATTGTAGCATAGATTTGAATATATTATCGGTGAAATATAATCAACAGTTAGAAACATGCAAAAACAATTTGCTTTATACTATTCTTATAATTAATATAAATGATTGAACAAATGCAAGTTATGTTGAAAAACTAAAGGGACGCAAGTTTTAACAAGAGGTCAATGACCTTGAAGCTCTACTGATTGATTTTGATTTCAGGAAGTAGTCGCTACAGACTTGTTTTTTGAAAATCTATTTTTAACCGTGGCGGCCATCTTGAATTTCCGGCCGACCTGAAATTTTGCTAAGATCAATAAGACATTAAGAGCAACATTCCTGTGAAGTTTCATGAAAATCCGTCAAGTAGTTTCAGAGAAGTAGTCGCTACAAGTTTTCATTATATAACTCTATGTAAACAAAAATGGCCGCTGCAGCCATGTTTAACGTCAAATCAAAAAGATTTTCGACAAGGACCAACATCATGTCACACTGATCATTTTAGAAAAAGTCCCATATCAATATCTCTTATTGTTTTGAAGAAGTAGTCGCTACAAACTTATTTATTTTAAATCTATTTTTAGCTGTGGCAGCCATCTTGAATTTCCGGCCGACCTGAAATTTTTCTAGGATCAATTAGACATCAAGAGCAACATTCCTGTGAAGTTTCATGAACATCCGTCAAGTAGTTTCAGAGGAGTAGTCGCTACAAGTTTTTACTATATAACTCTATGTTACCAAAGATGGCCACTGGCAGCCATGTTTAACGTCGAATCAAAATAATTTTCCACAAGGATCTACATCATGTCATGCTGATCATTTTAGAAAAAGTCCCATATCAATATCACTTATAGTTTTCAAGAAGTAGTCTCTACAAACTTATTTTTTAAAAATCTATTTTTAGCTGTGACGGCCATCTTGAATTTCCGGCCGACCTGAAATTTTTCTAGGATCAATTAGACATCAAGAGCAACATTCCTGTGAAGTTTCATGACAATCCGCCAAGTAGTTTCAGAGGAGTAGTCGCTACAAGTTTTTACTATATAACTCTATGTAACCAAAGATGGCCACTGGCAGCCAAGTTTAACGTCGAATCAAAATAATTTTCCACAAGGATCTACATCATGTCATGCTGATCATTTTAGAAAAAGTCCCATATCAATATCACTTATAGTTTTCAAGAAGTAGTCGCTTCAAACTTATTTTTTAAAAATCTATTTTTAGCTGTGACGGCCATCTTGAATTTCCGGCCGACCTGAAATTTTTCTAGGATCAATTAGACATCAAGAGAAACATTCCTGTAAAGTTTCATGACAATCCGCCAAGTAGTTTCAGAGGAGTAATCGCTACAAGTTTTTACTATATAACTCTATGTAAACAAAGATGGCCACTGGCAGCCATGTTTAAAGTTGAATCAAAACGATTTTTGACTAGGATCAACATCATGTAATGCTGATCATTTTAGAAAAAGTCCCATATCAATATCACTTATAGTTTTCAAGAAGTAGTCGCTACAAACTTATTTTTTAAAAATCTATTTTTAGCTGTGACGGCCATCTTGAATTTCCGGCTGACCTGAAATTTTTCTAGGATCAATTAGACATCAAGAGCAACATTCCTGTAAAGTTTCATGACAATCCGCCAAGTAGTTTCAGAGAAGTAGTCGCTACAAGTTTTTACTATATAACTCTATGTAAACAAAGATGGCCGCTGGCAGCCATGTTCAACGTTGAATCAAAACGATTTTTGACTAGGATCAACACCATGTCATGCTGATCATTTTAGAAAAAGTCCCATATCAATATCACTTATAGTTTTCAAGAAGAAGTCGCTACAAACTTGTATTTTAAAACTCTATTTTTAGCTTTGGCGGCCATCTTGGATTTCACATCAACATGAATTTTTGCTAGGATCAACTAGACTTTATGGGCAACATTTCTGTAAAGTTTCATGAATATCCATCCAGTAGTTTCAGAGGAGAAGTCGCTACAAATAAAAGTTTACGGACAGACGGACGACGGACGCCGCACCACGGCATAAGCTCTGCTGATCTCTGATCAGTAGAGTTAATAAAATCAAGATTGCCATGTGTCCCTTTAATACATTAAAAAATATGTGCACTTACAATGTTAGAGACTACAACTGCGTCATCAATTTCTTCAAATTCCGACACAGGCATGGCGAGGTAAGTCTCTGATGTCACCTAGAATACAAGATTAATCGTGTTGGATAAGTATACGATATGTGAAATATCCTGTACTCCCTAGCAGCCAAAACACAAATAAGACTATCACATGAACTATTTCAAATCATATTTATGGGGAAAAAATAAGGACAAAAATTAACACTTTACCACAAATATATGCTATCGCATTAAGGTGGAAAAGAGAGCACAGTAGTGTAAGCGAAACTTGTTGGTAATAATTACAGCAAACACGTTCCTCTCTCCGACCTTTCCACATTTAACTCTTCCCAAACTCTCTCCTTTATTGACCCCTCCCCCAACCTCCCTAAAACTACACCCCTCCACCCTCCTTTATTTACCCTACCCTCTTCATTGACCACCTTATCCCCAATCTTTCAATGACCTTCTTCCCATCCTCCCTCATTGATCCGCCTCTCCCACCCCCATCCCTCATTGATCTGTCGCCCCCACCCCCATTGATCTGCCTTCCACACCCTCATTGACCTGCTTCCCCGCCCCTCATTGATCCACCTTCCCAACCCCTCATCCCTCAATGATCATCTTTCCCACCACTCATTGATCCACCGCCACCACCCTCATCCCTCACTGATCTGCTTCCCCAACTTCCCATCCTTCACTGATTCGCCTCCACACCTTCATCCCTCATTGATCTGCTTCCCCCACCCCTCACAGATCCATCTCCACCACCCTCATCCCTCAATGATCTGCTTCCCCAACCTTCCATCCTTCACTGATTCGCCTCCCCACCTTCATCTCTCATTTATCTGCTTACCCACCCATATTCCTCATTGATCAGCCTCCCACAACCCTCATTGATCTGCCTCCACACCTTCATCCCTCATTGATCTGCCTACCCACCCATATTCCTCATTGATCAGCCTCCCACAACCCTCACTGATCCGCCTCCCCACCTTCATCCCTCATTGATCTGCCTACCCACCCATATTCCTCATTGATCAGCCTCCCACAACCCTCACTGATCCGCCTCCCCACCTTCATCCCTCATTGATCTGCCTACCCACCCATATTCCTCATTGATCAGCCTCCCACAACCCTCACTGATCTGCCTCCCCACCTTCATCCCTCATTGATCTGCCTACCCACCCATATTCCTCATTGATCAGCCTCCCACAACCCTCACTGATCCGCCTCCCCACCTTCATCCCTCATTGATCTGCCTACCCACCCATATTCCTCATTGATCAGCCTCCCACAACCCTCACTGATCCGCCTCCCCACCTTCATCCCTCATTGATCTGCCTACCCACCCATATTCCTCATTGATCAGCCTCCCACAACCCTCACTGATCCGCCTCCCCACCTTCATCCCTCATTGATCTGCCTACCCACCCATATTCCTCATTGATCAGCCTCCCACAACCCTCACTGATCCGCCTCCCCACCTTCATCCCTCATTGATCTGCCTACCCACTCATATTCCTCATTGATCAGCCTCCCACAACCCTCACTGATACGCCTCCCCACCTTCATCCCTCATTGATCTGCCTACCCACTCATATTCCTCATTGATCAGCCTCCCACAACCCTCACTGATCCGCCTCCACACCTTCATCCCTCATTGATCTGCCTACCCACCCATATTCCTCATTGATCAGCCTCCCACAACCCTCACTGATCCGCCTCCCCACCTTCATCCCTCATTGATCTGCCTACCCACCCATATTCCTCACTGATCAGCCTCCCACGACCTTCACTGATCCGCCTCCCCACCTTCATCCCTCATTGATCTGCCTACCAACCCATATTCCTCATTGATCAGCCTCCCACAACCCTCACTGATCCGCCTCCCCACCTTCATCCCTCATTGATCTGCCTACCCACCCATATTCCTCATTGATCAGCCTCCCACAACCCTCACTGATCTGCCTCCCCACCTTCATCCCTCATTGATCTGCCTACCCACCCATATTCCTCATTGATCAGCCTCCCACAACCCTCACTGATCCGCCTCCCCACCTTCATCCCTCATTGATCTGCCTACCCACCCATATTCCTCATTGATCAGCCTCCCACAACCCTCACTGATCCGCCTCCCCACCTTCATCCCTCATTGATCTGCCTACCCACTCATATTCCTCATTGATCAGCCTCCCACAACCCTCACTGATCCGCCTCCACACCTTCATCCCTCATTGATCTGCCTACCCACCCATATTCCTCATTGATCAGCCTCCCACAACCCTCACTGATCCGCCTCCCCACCTTCATCCCTCATTGATCTGCCTACCCACCCATATTCCTCATTGATCAGCCTCCCACGACCTTCACTGATCCGCCTCCCCACCTTCATCCCTCATTGATCTGCCTACCCACCCATATTCCTCATTGATCAGCCTCCCACAACCCTCACTGATCCGCCTCCCCACCTTCATCCCTCATTGATCTGCCTACCCACCCATATTCCTCATTGATCAGCCTCCCACAACCCTCACTGATCTGCCTCCCCACCTTCATCCCTCATTGATCTGCCTACCCACCCATATTCCTCATTGATCAGCCTCCCACAACCCTCACTGATCCGCCTCCACACCTTCATCCCTCATTGATCTGCCTACCCACCCATATTCCTCACTGATCAGCCTCCCACAACTCTCACTGATCCGCCTCCACCCCTTATTGATCTGACCCCACCCTTATCCTTCACTGATCTGCCTCCCCCACCCTCATTGATCTACCACCCCCCATCCATCACTAATCCTACTCCCTTTAAATTCATCTCACCTCGGGTCTCTCCCACTTCCAGACCTGTTGAGACATCACTGTCCAAGGTACTTCACTGTCAAGTGTGATCTCTGTAGGCCAGGGTCTCACATGACCTATAGATCCAGCATGACGCAGGAAGTTGTGACGGAACACGGACATGCGGAAATCCTTGTCATCTCTCACCTATAAAATACAGAGAACATGTTACACCTGTTTGTACCTAATGGCACCTCATATAATTTTACACAGGTGTATTAGAAACTAGAACATTTATTTAAATTAGCGAAACCAAACAGCAAAATATGACAATGACAATGCCAATAGTGACGGGCATACAATAATTGCTTAAATAGTTAAATGATATTATTATAATAATAGTTAGAGTTGGTTACTTTGACTATGGACTTTCAATACTTATATTTAATATCATTAAAAGGGGCTTTAAACTCATTAAACAGAGTTCAAGAAAATGAAAGTTTAATGGTATCAATAAGAATTAGGATTTTTACCTTTTTCGTATCTTCGTCCACGATGTCAAACATGGACTTTACAAAACCCATCACGACTTGCTTACACCATACTATACACTTGTGGTCTGCTGACACCCACGCTTTAGGGGTGTGGATTGTCTGTATGCAAGTAAGCAAAAAATATAATTATAATACTACAACTGTGAACGTTCAGTTTTTATTTAACACAAGATAACGGGTATCTTTTAAATACATTTAAATTCTAATTGTGATATACATGTCTGTATAAAAAAATACATCCATGGTCTGACACTTCAAAAATATTTCTATACAAAAATACAGAATTTAGAATAAATATTTAAACATTTAGAGAATTAAGGTTTAAATGAACACTTGTTAGATAAAGAAGAATATAACAGGATTATTACTATTACACAGTAACGTGTTCTGGACGTTTGTATCGCCTCGAGTAGGTAAATGACAGATCAAGGATCAAACGAGAGGCGGAGCCTCGAGTGTGATCCTTGATCTGGCATTTACCTACGAGAGGTGATACAAACCTTCCAGAACACGCTATTCCAGTTATCCTTTTATTATATACCTCCTACATATGATTAAAAATTAGATATACTTACATTTATGTTGCATACGTATGCAATAAAAAGGGTTTCTAAATGTTTCAAGGCTTATTTTTTGATAAAGCGTAGAAGGGAAATGGGCGTATTTTAATCTATTTGTGGGTGTAGCTACAGCTGACAAGTTCAAGTTCATTGGTGCGACGTACTTGTTTTGTTTGATGTAACGTCGTCTTGACAATCTCGTGCAAATTGGTGTAAATGCGAGCATTATCAGGAATTTCCGTGTTCTATTTTAAGTAGGATAGTGATACGGAATCTATTTTTAGTAGCATACTGATACAGATTCAGAAAACCTCTAGAGATGATACAGGTTTTTGTACTGCACTAAAAGAAAATGAAGGTACTATGTATATAATTACTGATAGGTATATAAGATGTTATCATACCGAGGTACTGATCCCATGTTCTTCATCAACAATCTGAAGTAGAGAAAGTCATGTAGGTGTGTTGGATAAGCATAAATACACAACTCTGAGAGGCCTCAGTCCAAGATTCATTGTGGCCAAGTTTCATGTAAATCCAAAGAGCGTTTTCAATAGCAAATGTTTATATACCTGTACTTGTAACTCTGTGTAAAATTTGCAGTTTTCTTGGTAGCTGTCTTGAACACTTTGACACGAAAAACACAATGTTGACAGAGTTCAACAAAAGAAACTTGAACATGACATTTTATATTGATCATTAGCAGTTATGGCAAGATGTCATTCGCAATGTCCGTAATTTTGTCTTTTTATTATAACTGCGGCCATCTTGGCAGACGACAAATCAATACAAATCTGAAACAGCACTACACTAAGGAACATTGTGACTAAGTTTCATCTATTATCCAGAAAGTGGGTTGAGAGAAGCAGGTTTTACTTCTCTATATAACTCTTATGCATAATCTGCATTGCTGCGCGGGGAAAAGCCACTTGTCCCTGGCGACAGGCTACTGGATTTGTACAGCACTGCCGAATATGCCAGATTCACCAACACCACTAGATATGAGGATGCTGTGACCCCATCCAGTAGAGTTAGCCAGCCCCTGAATTCTACATCATACTCTAACCCCACTAGACATGCGAGTGCTGTCACTTACCCCATCCAGTTGAGTTAGCCAGCCCCTAAATTCTACAAAATACTCCCCAAACCCCACTAGCCATGCAGATGCTGTGACTTACCCCATCCAGTAGAGTTAGCCAGCCCCTAAATTCTACATCATACTCCCCAACCCCACCACATGCGGGTGATGTGACTTACCCCATCCAGTAGAGTTAGCCAGCCCCTGACTTCTATATCGTACTCTCCGCCCCCACTAGACACAAGGGTGATGTGATCCAGTGTAGAGTTACCATGTTCCCTCCAGTAACTGTTTACCTTCTCAAGGTATTCAGACAGGTCTGGATCTAACACAACCACTGAAAGAGGAAGAGTGTCGGATTATTAGGTTATATGAATTATAATACTGCGTGTCAAGTACAGACAAACCTGCCCTGCAGACAACTTCTATCATCAGACCATTTCTATCAAGAGGCCACATTCAGTTCTGTGTTATGGGACTACTTTTGCTCTTCCATTTAGGAGTCTCTTAACACAGGTTTGACTGCACTGTGTTCTAACTGTACTGATTGAGGAATGAGCTCACGACACGTGGATCACTTATCTAGCCACCAATACACCTGGATCACTCAGCTAGCCACCGATACACCTGGATCACTCAGCTAGCCACCAATACACCTGGATCACTCAGCTAGCCACCTATACACCTGGATCACTCAGGTAGCCATTGATACACCTGGATCACTCAGCTAGCCACCGATACACCTGGATCACTCAGTTAACCACCGATACACCTGGATCACTCAGGTAGCCACAGATACACCTGGATCACTCAGCTAGCCACCGATACACCTGGATCACTCAGCTAGCCACCGATACACCTGGATCACTCAGGTAGCCATTGATACACCTGGATCACTCAGCTAGCCACCGATACACCTGGATCACTCAGCTAGCCACCGATACACCTGGATCACTCAGCTAGCCACAGATACACCTGGATCACTCAGCTAGCCACCTATACACCTGGATTACTCAGGTAGCCATTGATACACCTGGATCACTCAGCTAGCCACCTATACACCTGGATCACTCAGCTAGCCACCGATACACCTGGATCACTCAGCTAGCCACCTATACACCTGGATCACTCAGGTAGCCACCGATACACCTGGATCACTCAGCTAGCCACCGATACACCTGGATCACTCAGGTAGCCATTGATACACCTGGATCACTCAGCTAGCCACCGATACACCTGGATCACTCAGCTAGCCACCGATACACCTGGATCACTCAGCTAGCCACAGATACACCTGGATCACTCAGCTAGCCACCTATACACCTGGATTACTCAGGTAGCCATTGATACACCTGGAGCACTCAGCTAGCCACAGATACACCTCACTGACATCTAGCCATAAATATGATGAAACTTCAAATATAGGATTTCAAAAAATCTGTGACACTTGCTCTTTGTGGTCACTGTTTGATCAAATTGAGCACCATTTATTACACTGATATCTAACCATTTAAACACTGACAAGACTGCAGAAAAAACATGTTAAATTTATCTTAATTCAGTAGAGAAGAATTTTAAAATTAAGCTAAGATGTTATTTTTAAGATTTACAAATATTCCATTATTCAACACTATTTTTTGCAATTTTTCGAATAAGAAATACATGATATTTATTTGTATACACAATACATACCTGGGGCCTGATTTGGAACTGCCTGCATAAATATTGTGTTCACTAATTTGGCATCAAAGTCTGGTAGAGTGAACAAACCTCGGGCCACCAAACCTCCCTGTAAAGAGGACAGGAATAAGACTAAAAAGTTGCAAACTGTGTACATGTGTGTAGTACTAATTGTTGTTGTACCCCCACCCAGTACATGTGTGTAGTACTAATTATTGTTGTACCCCACCCAGTACATGTGTGTAGTACTAATTGTTGTTGTACCCCTACCCAGTACATGTGTGTAGTACTAATTGTTGTTGTACCCCCACCCAGTACATGTGTGTAGTACTAATTGTTGTTGTACCCCACCCAGCACATGTGTGTAGTACTAATTGTTAGTTGTACCCCACCCAGTACATGTGTGTAGTACTAATTGTTGTTGTACCCCCACCCAGTACATGTGTGTAGTACTAATTGTTAGTTGTACCCCACCCAGTACATGTGTGTAGTACTAACTGTTGTTGTACCCCCACCCAGTACATGTGTGTAGTACTAATTGTTAGTTGTACCCCACCCAGTACATGTGTGTAGTACTAATTGTTGTTGTACCCCCACCCAGTACATGTGTGTAGTACTAATTATTGTTGTACCCCACCCAGTACATGTGTGTAGTACTAATTGTTGTTGTACCCCACCCAGCACATGTGTGTAGTACTAATTATTGTTGTACCCCACCCAGTACATGTGTGTAGTACTAATTGCTGTTGTACCCCCACCCAGTACATGTGTGTAGTACTAATTGTTGTTGTACCCCCACCCAGTACATGTGTGTAGTACTAATTGTTGTTGTACCCCCATCCAGTACATGTGTGTAGTACTAATTGTTAGTTGTACCCCCATCCAGTACATGTGTGTAGTACTAATTATTGTTGTACCCCACCCAGTACATGTGTGTAGTACTAATTGTTGTTGTACCCCACCCAGTACATGTGTGTAGTACTAATTGTTGTTGTACCCCACCCAGTACATGTGTGTAGTACTAATTGTTGTTGTACCCCCACCCAGTACATGTGTGTAGTACTAATTGTTGTTGTACCCCACCCAGTACATGTGTGTAGTACTAATTGTTGTTGTACCCCCACCCAGTACATGTGTGTAGTACTAATTGTTGTTGTACCCCACCCAGTACATGTGTGTAGTACTAATTGTTGTTGTACCCCCACCCAGTACATGTGTGTAGTACTAATTGTTGTACCCCCACCCAGTACATGTGTGTAGTACTAATTGTTGTTGTACCCCACCCAGTACATGTGTGTAGTACTAATTATTGTTGTACCCCACCCAGTACATGTGTGTAGTACTAATTGTTGTTGTACCCCCACCCAGTACATGTGTGTAGTACTAATTGTTGTTGTACCCCCACCCAGTACATGTGTGTAGTACTAATTGTTGTTGTACCCCCACCCAGTACATGTGTGTAGTACTAATTGTTGTTGTACCCCCACCCAGTACATGTGTGTAGTACTAATTGTTGTTGTACCCCCACCCAGTACATGTGTGTAGTACTAATTGTTAGTTGTACCCCACCCAGTACATGTGTGTAGTACTAATTGTTGTTGTACCCCCACCCAGTACATGTGTGTAGTACTAATTGTTGTTGTACCCCCACCCAGTACATGTGTGTAGTACTAATTATTGTTGTACCCCACCCAGTACATGTGTGTAGTACTAATTGTTGTTGTACCCCCACCCAGTACATGTGTGTAGTACTTATTGTTAGTTGTACCCCACCCAGCACATGTGTGTAGTACTAATTGTTGTTGTACCCCCACCCAGTACATGTGTGTAGTACTAACTGTTGTTGTACCCCCACCCAGCACATGTGTGTAGTACTAATTGTTAGTTGTACCCCACCCAGTACATGTGTGTAGTACTAACTGTTGTTGTACCCCCACCCAGTACATGTGTGTAGTACTAATTGTTAGTTGTACCCCACCCAGTACATGTGTGTAGTACTAATTGTTGTTGTACCCCCACCCAGTACATGTGTGTAGTACTAATTATTGTTGTACCCCACCCAGTACATGTGTGTAGTACTAATTGTTGTTGTACCCCACCCAGCACATGTGTGTAGTACTAATTATTGTTGTACCCCACCCAGTACATGTGTGTAGTACTAATTGCTGTTGTACCCCCACCCAGTACATGTGTGTAGTACTAATTGTTGTTGTACCCCCACCCAGTACATGTGTGTAGTACTAATTGTTGTTGTACCCCACCCAGCACATGTGTGTAGTACTAATTGTTGTTGTACCCCACCCAGCACATGTGTGTAGTACTAATTATTGTTGTACCCCACCCAGTACATGTGTGTAGTACTAATTGCTGTTGTACCCCCACCCAGTACATGTGTGTAGTACTAATTGTTGTACCCCCACCCAGTACATGTGTGTAGTACTAATTGTTGTTGTACCCCACCCAGTACATGTGTGTAGTACTAATTGTTGTACCCCCACCCATTCAGAGTGTGATTGGAGTGTGGAGAAACTATTCAGCTGAAGTAATATTAAAGAAAGTTTAGATTTTTTTTGAAATGAGGGCTATCCCGTGGCCGAAGATTTAACGATGTTGCGTTGTAAACCTGCTCGTCTCTCACCACTGTGGTTTCGAATCCCACTGGGAGCTGACTTGTGAGAAAGTCTCGATTCTTATGGATGGCGGCAGGTGTACAGTACTGCTTCTACCCAGGAAAAGTGGGTGGTCTGCCTCCACCACAAAAACATCGACTGTCATATATAACCTTGCATGTGTTGAAAATGATATAAAACACCATATAAACAAACAAATGCATTTAAATCAACCTCCATGTATATATATATACAGACTCTAAAACAAGTAGCAAATATACTATTACAAATCTTCTTTGCGGCGCTCTAAAATAAAATTAAAACATTATTCATATAAACCCTACATATATCATATCAATTTAATTATAAATTTATGTAAAGTTATAGTGACCTACATTGAAGCCTCTAAAATGTTTATTAACACAAAACATGGAAACTACGGGAACTAATGCAAGATAACCAGTTTAATCATATAATGAGATCTCACCATGGAATGTCCAACTAGAATGATTGTTGTAGGTTGAACCTCAGCATGTTTGTAGAGTGAAAAAATCTTCTTGATGGCAAGCCGAACAAACTCTGTAAAAGTCACAAACATTAAAGGTGGAGTTATAACTTACCTACTGCATTATCCCCTAATAATTGCACTTCCACTAATAGAAGCTATTGCCCTCCCACTGGTTTTTAAACAAATCAAAAAAAATCATTATTCAAAATCCATAAACATAACAATAGAAAATAGCTTTGTGTCTTTATTTAATACATTAGTGTAATTTCGTTTCGTGGTATATGCCTCAGTTAGTTTATCAATTTAAAACACAAAAAAAAGTATTTTTACAGTTCTAAAAAAAATCCAGTCCTGATATACACAATGTAATAATGATTTGTAAATCTGTTAATTATATAGAAAACCCGAGGGGGGGCTCCATGAGTTATTAGAAAAGCAAGATTGCTGTGCGTCTCTTTCAAAAGCGTCTTTGACAAACCACATTTAAAAGTTTGCAGATAAACAACCTGTTTGTCCTTGAAGAGGAGCACCGTACAATCCAGACAGTTCTTCATTCAGGTTCACGGAGAAGAAGTTGAAGTGGTAGCGCTTCACTTTGTCTATAGCCCTCCTAAATGCCACAGACCCCAGGGACCTCACTGGAACAGAAATTAATCAGCTTGTCAGTAATCGATTACAACAGGAGGTTCTTTTTATCATAATTACACATCTTTGACAAGAAGAAATGAATAACAGTTAACAACAGTTAATTCAAAACTTGTTTTTCCTTGTTATGAAATTGTTCTTTATACGTCTGATGTATGTCTCTATTCATCACCTTTACATATTAATCATACATTTGTATTTAATTATTGTGTGTAATCTCTCTCTTACGAATAGAGATTATTCTATTTTGGGAATGAAGATGATGGCTTCCGGATCTTCCGAATGTAACTGTGAAGTGATGTAGGACTTAAAGTAGCCATCCCGCCAACAACAGAAAATTTTACAAAATGAGTACACCATTTCTAAACATACTGACGACAAGGTATTTCTATAACTTACATACTTTGAGAATCCAAACTATGTAGACACAGTATAAACGGCTTTAACCAGCCAGGCTAAACCCCAAAAACGAATTAAAGAGTTACCAACTCATAATTCATTTTATGCATATTCAATCACAGATATTTTAAGAACCCATTACTTTTCATCGGCACATATACATTATTATATAACCTGAACACCTGGATAGAGTTTTGACAAAAGGTTTTGTAGTGTAATTTTGCCGTTATTTGGCGGGTTAGCTACATTAAAATTGTGATTAAATTCTTTTTTATTCTTTCTTTGGGGAATTTGTTCCTGAAACTGGAAAAAGAACATGGTTTATCAATTGTGAGGAGACAGAGACAATCGGAGTTGTTTTTTTGTATACTGACCTTGTTTGTAGCTGCCGGCATTGCCTGGTATGAACAAGACAGGGATACCCGTCATCTTCATTGACCTGTAACATGCAACATCAACAGTAGTGTGAAAATCATAGCTCTTATGGTCCTACTAGATGGTACATGCAGCTATGATGCGGCCTATCCTATTATAGAAAATATAGGTAGAAATGAAGCAGACGTGTGGTATTTAAGGTTTAGTCAATTGAAATACCCCGGTTGTTTTTACACAGGCATTGTGTGATGTCTTCAGAAACCTGGCTGGAAAGTGAGGATGGAGTTCAGCAGCATTCCTACCTATACTTGCATCATCGCTCTATGGTAGGTACAGAATATAAAACATAAATGATTCTCACAGCAATATCAACCGTCACTTTGAAATCTAATACTTGAAGTAGTTTTGCTATATTTGTATAGTGACTTATATTAAGGCTACAATGGTTTACCGATACACGGGTAAACTGTGGTTCAAGATACAAGTACCTATACTGTACTGTGGTACAGTTTTGTCAAACTGGTACTTTACCAACAAAATCATCTAGACCATCAAAGTTTATTAAAACACAACTAAACACAAGAAAAATATAAAATTCGCCAGCAAACAATGTTTCCGATAAACGGAAAGTATCAACAGGAAGTATACATGTTTAAAATGTGACCAGTGTCTTTTTGTCGTTTGAAGATCGGCATCCGTTTAAATTGCCAATAATTGATCACAATCATATAAAATCGATGTAAATATGCCAAAAACTTTGTAATTATGATAGTTTTTGTTACCTCGACATCCTCTCAGTCACAGCTGCAGATAAGCTGTGTTTTTGAGCAATTTACTCATCCTTTTTTCTTTACAAAAACCCTCAGTTTTTTAATATTGTGAGTATCATTACTCATCAACTTACTACAAAAACTCATAACCTTTAAAAATCATGAGTATGTATGTATTGTCCTGTGGAACAATTTATTCCATATTTAAACTGAGAAAGATTTTCCAAGCATGTATCTTCTAGTTTTAATTAACTACCTTTTAATCAGAATAGTTGTTTCTTTTAAAATGTATTAACTCACAATCATTTTGAAAGCGAAGATCTACTATTTAAAGCAATTATTTACTCTGAACAAGTTCCTTGTTACTCATTCATTTTGAATCTGACGAGTAAATATTCATTGCAGACAGCTCTGCTCTCTTCCCAGTGCTTTTGCCTTCATTCAAAAGTGGCTGGCATGCTTATTATCATCAGGATTTTATTAATATAAATATATATATATACAATAATGTATCTTCCCTTCGCCTGGTCACAACCATTTTCACTATGTCACAACCAGCAGAGTTGTACTTAACTATAACCAAAGTTTAAAGTCTCTAGTTCCTGAGAAAGTTACCCAAACACAAAACTTTATTGTTGACAAGGCCATCACCAGAAAAGCAACACCTATGTTGTTTTGAATTTCTTTAAAAAAACAGACGACACAAAAAGTAATAGAGCACTGGTTACTTACGACAGCATTCGGGCATAGTTCCTGTAAAATATGCTCAAATGTAATTTTGTTAAACAAACAATCACCACATAAACCAATTGGACCATGATCATATTACATGTCAGTGTTTTTTAAAGAGTAATTTGGGGCCGAAGTTCGGAACCATTCCCCTCCTCAAAAAGTAATTTTTTCCCCCTTTTTTGACAAAAAAATCCCCTCAAAAAAAGAAAGAAAAAAGTTTCCGGTTTTGTTTTGTTTTGTGGGTTTTTTTACTTTTAAATGTTGTTTCTTGGTTGACCATCAATAACATGTCCATCAAACAGGTTCTTGATGTGAATTTAATATTAAATGAAAGACTGAGACTTAATACATACAAAAAAAAAAATCTTCTTTATTTTAACATTATTAATTGTCAAAATTCCCCATTTCCCCAATTAATGTCGAATTTTCCACCCCTCTAAACGGCCCCGACCCCCTTCCCCCAAAACAAAAAAAACACTGCATGTGAAAAAATATTAAACAAGTTCGACTAGAAGACTTTGCGAGTAAAATATTAGGGTTTTTCAACGAGTTTCATATTTTTTCTATGAAAAAATACACAAATGTAAGATTTTTTAAATATGCCACATGGTGATTTAAACAAGAGGTCAATGACCTTGAAGCTCTACTGATTGATTTTGATTTCAGGAAGTAGTCGCTACAAACTTGTTTTTTGAAAATTTATTTTTAGCCGTGGCGGCCATCTTGAATTTCCGGGCCGACCTGAAATTTTGCTAGGATCAATTAGACATCAAGAGCAACATTCCTGTGAAGTTTCATGAAAATCCGTCAAGCAGTTTCAGGGGAATAGTCGCTACAAGTTTTCATTATATAACTCTATGTAAACAAAGATGGCCGCTGACAGCCATGTTTAACATCGAATCAAAACGATTTTTGACAAGGACCAACATCATGTCATGCTGATAATTTTAGAAAATGTCCCATATCAATATCACTTATAGTTTTCAAGACGTAGTCGCTACAAACTTGTATTTTGAAAATCTATTTTTAGCCATGGCGGCCATCTTGAATTTCCGGCCGACCTGAAATTTTGCTAGGATCAATTAGACATCAAGAGCAACATTCCTGTGAAGTTTCATGAAAATCCGTCAAGTAGTTTCAGAGGAGTAGTCGCTACAAGTTTTCATTATATAACTCTATGTAAACAAAGATGGCCACTGGCAGCCACGTTTAACATCGAATCAAAATAATGCTCGACCCGGATAACCATCATGTCATGCTGATCATTTGAGAAAAAGTCCCATATCAATATCACTTATAGTCTTCAAGAAGTAGTCGCTACAAATTTACAAATTTATTTTTTAAAAATCTATTTTTAGCTGTGGTGGCCATCTTGAATTTCTGGTCGATCTGAAATTTTGCGAGGATCAATCAGACATTAAGAGCAACATTCCTGTAAAGTTTCATGAAAATTCGCCAAGTAGTTTCAGAGGAGTAGTCGCTACAAGTTTTTACTATATAACTCTATGTAAACAAAGATGGCCGCTGGCAGCCATGCTGGCAGCCATGCTGGCAGCCATGTTTAACGTTGAATCAAAACGATTTTTGGCAAGGACCAACATCATGTCATGCTGATCATTTTAGAAAAAGTCCCATATCAATATCACTTATAGTTTTCAAGAAGTAGTCGCTACAAACTTGTATTTTGAAAATCTATTTTTAGCTTTGGCGGCCATCTTGGATTTCACATCAACATGAATTTTTTCTAGGATCAACTAGACTTTATGGGCAACATTTCTGTAAAGTTTCATGAATATCCATCCAGTAGTTTCAGAGGAGTAGTCGCTACAAATAAAAGTTAACGGACGGACGGACGGACGACGGACGCCGCACCACGGCATAAGCTCTGCTGATCTCTGATCAGTAGAGCTAAAAATACGAATGGACGTTATGAAATGGCACATACATGTAATTCAAATACCATATTACTAACTGAATGGTTAAACCAGTTCATAAATTAACTTGTAATTTTTTATTTATTTTTTTGGAAAGATCTGATATTATTCAAGTATAATATGTATCAGCATGTATTAGTCTATTAAATCATTTTAGAATTATTTTACTTTTAGAATTTTGTGGTTTTTGGTTTCAAGATACTCATTACTCAATGAGTGATACAAACAGACTTAATCTGTTTCTCACAGCAATTAAAAGGCTCGTTCAGTTCTGAGAACACACTGAGTTGCATCATAATAGCATGACGTGATGTCATAATAGCATGACGTGATGACATAATACCAGGATGTGATGTCATAATACCAGAAACTGATGTCATGACAGAAGCAACCAAATGAAAATATGAATGAAGCATTCTGATTGGTTCAGTGATAAAAATTGGACCAATGAAACCAGTTAATTTAAAGCTCATTACATTCTGAGAACACACTGAGGTTTTACTGGACATTGAGTAATGAGGTTCTTGAAACCCAGAAACACAAAATTCTAATAATAAAATAATTCTAAAATGATTTAATAGACTGTTTTTAATTGAAGCGAATAATTATGTTGACTTACCCCTCTCCATATACATACAGACCATAGTCAGGAAACTTCTGATTTACCTTTCTTGGCAATGCAATTTTCTAAAGAACAAAATAATATATATTACCGGTACTTATAGCTTAAATGATAATCTGTTTGGATATTTTCTTTTTCATTTTCTGAATATCAAATGCTGTCACTTGGAGTGGGGGCATGACCATGGGGTAACGTAACAGTGTTTGTCAAGTTATATAAAAAAAGTATATTAGTTTGATCAATTTTGACTACCTTGACATTATAATTTTATCATTTAATCTGTCATGAGTGTAATTTGATAAAGTTACTTTTGAAAAAACTTGTTTAAGGTTATTACAGATGGGTTATTTTTTACCAAATTAACTGCTAGAAATAAACAAGAGGTCAATGATTGATTTTGATTTCAGGAAGTAGTCGCTACAGACTTGTTTTTTGAAAAAATATTTTTAGCCATGGCGGCCATCTTGAATTTCCGGCCGACCTGAAAATTTGCTAGGGTCAATTAGACATCAAGAGCAACATCTCTGTGACGGTTCATGAAAATCCGTCAAGTAGTTTCAGAGGAATAGTCGCTACAAGTTTTCATTATATAACTCTATGTAAACAAAGATGGCCGCTGACAGCCATGTTTAACATCGAATCAAAACGATTTTTGACAATGACTAACATCATGTCATGCTGATCATTTTACAAAAAGTCCCATATCAATATCACTTATAGTTTTCAAGAAGTAGTCGCTACAAACTTGTATTTTGAAAATCTATTTTTAGCCATGGCAGCCATCTTGAATTTCCAACCGACCTGAAATTTTGCTAGGATCAATTAGACATCAAGAGCAACAATCCTGTGAAGTTTCATGAAAATCCGTCAAGTAGTTTCAGAGGAGTAGTCGCTACAAGTTTTCATCATATAACTCTATGTAAACAAAGATGGCCACTGGCAGCCATGTTTAACGTCGAATCAAAATAATGTTTAACTCTGATAACCATTATGTCATGCTGATCATTTTACAAAAAGTCCCATATCAATATCACTTATAGTTTTCAAGACGTAGTCGCTACAAACTTCTTTATTAAAAATCTATTTTTAGCTGTGGCGGCCATCTTGAATTTTTGGCCGACCTGAAATTTTGCTAGGATCAATTAGACATTAAGAGCAACATTCCTGTAAAGTTTCATGAAAATCCGCAAAGTAGTTTCAAAGGAGTAGTCGCTACAAGTTTTACTATATAACTCTATGTAAACAAAGATGGCCGCTGGCAGCCATGTTTAACGTCGAATCAAAACGATTTTCGACAAGGACCAACGTCATGTCATGCTGATCATTTTAGAAAAAGTCCCATATCAATATCACTTATAGTCTTCAAGAAGTAGTCGCTACAAACTTGTTTTTTTAAAACCTATTTTTAGATCTGGTGGCCATCTTGGATTTCACATCAACATGCATTTTTGCTAGAATCAACTAGACTTCAGGGCAACATTTCTGTAAAGTTTCATGAAAATCCATCCAGTAGTTTCATAGGAGTAGTCGCCGCAAGAAAAAGTTTACCGAAGGACAGACAGACGGACACCGCACCACGGCATAAGCTCTGCTGATCTTTGATCAGTAGAGCTAAAGCTAAAACTCACAACCGACTCATGATAAATCACAGCATTATAAATACTATAGCTAATAATTATTTATTTTACACAGCTCAAGCTGATATAGTTACAGAGAAGATTTGTAAAAGATTTTCCTATATAACTCTTACATAAATCTATGACCCTAGAAAAGGGGCCAGAATATTAGACCTCTGGCTGATGTAGTTTCAGAGAACAAGACTTTTCAAAGATTTTCCTTTATACATGTATCACTCTGATCCCAAGGCCGGGGCCAGATTTAACCCCAGGGTCAGCATTTGAACAAACTTGGTAAAGGACAATAAGCTTATGCTACATGCATAATATTTTATAAGTTTTTCCCTATACATATAAGTTCATGTTTAACAAATTTGACCACATTGTCTACTGCAAATCAAACAAACTTGATAGAGGACCAGGAGCTTACGGTAAATGCATACTTTTAAACCTCTGGCTCTTGTAGTTTCAGATAGGAAGACTTCTACGGTAATGGCAGCCACCTTGGATGTCGTGCTGACCCAAATTAACAAATTTGGAAGTAACTGACCTAAGGATCATCCATGTGAAGTTTGATCAAAATTGATCAGGCAATTTCAGAGGAGATGTCGTTTACAATTGTTGACGGGACAGAATGGGCCTAGAACTCCTTGAAATATGCAGAACTGCAGAGTTGCTGCAAATTCTAAATACTCCATTTTTTGCTGGAGCCACGATCGTTGTTTTCTGCCACCATTCAAGTAGCACCTGCAGCAATAGAGGGATGACGATAAAGACCTTTAATGAGCATGGCCAAAATGAACATGAATTTGGGGGGATTTTGTTCCTCTGCCTCTATAAGCCTTGGCCCTATTCTTGCCCGGGAACCACATGGGTCTGCCTGGGAACCACATGGGTCTCGATGTTAACAAACTGAGGCCACGATAGTAGGATCACGAGGGCATGATGTGGCATGTCCAATAACCCTAACCAAGCTCATAACTGGCCATAACTTCAGAAGTAATTGACCTATGTTCATGAAACTTTACACATATATTCATCTGAAACTAAAATACAGAATATATTGTTACCCATGACCAGTAACTCTGACATTCATTTCAGCAGACTTATGCCCCTTTAACCTGCAACCTAACCAAGCTCATAACTTGGCAAAATACTGACCTATGGTCATGAAACTTTATACAGTTCTTCCTTATCAATTATCCAATGCTGATTTATGGCCCTTTTCATCAACTTTAACGCTTTAAAAAAACCATCTGCTCCATGATTCATCAAGGATTGCATCCCCTGTTTCAAGATGTTACAGTTAGATTGTATTTGCTGAAATAAGCACATGGCAGGCAACACGTGTGTTCCATGGAACACCCTTCTGGTTTCTGCATGTTTATGCCAGTGAGGGCATTAAGGAAAATATAAAGATTGACAAATAATTTCCTCCACAGTAGGGCATTCACCCACAATGTCTGCCAAATAATGTTTGTATGATATGTAACAACATTCCTTGGGTTAAGATGAAGACGTGTGTGAAGTTTCATGAACATAGGTCAAATACTTTTCAAGTTATGGCCAAGGTTAGGTTGCAGGTTAAAGTGTGACGGATGGACGACAATGGATGATGGACAACAGGCGACACAATAACGATGTAACTAGGTAACGGTGTTAAAAACAGCATAACATTATAACAGTATGTAGGGTAAAAAAATGGATGCACTTTGTTCAAGCATGTATGTCATTTTGCATTTGTTTTTCACATTGTTTGTTTGTATGGTGTTTTACGTCATTTTCAACCATCCACTTTTCCTGGGTAGACACTTTCTCAATTGACATGATTGACAAGTCAAGCTCCACCACAAAAAAATCGACACCCTAACCCTAACCATCATATATGGCAGGGCTTCCGTTAACGGGCGTACGGCCGTAAATTACGTCAAAAAATCATAGTTGTACGCCGAAAATTAACATCAAAGGCGTACAATGTACTTCCAAAAACTTCAAAGTACGCCGCGATTCTTTAATACGGACGTCCCATACTCTGTAAATTACCGTTTATAGCTCCGCCCATCTAATCTAATTTCATTTGAGACTGCCGACTAAACAAGTTGTAAAGCAATTAAAACTCTGTGGAGCCTGTAATGGACAGGTAAAAGCGGTTTTGTCCAGTTTTTATCAAGGGTCACACGCATGGCTGGTGAGAGGAGAGAGTGCTAATTAGATAATTGGCCTAGCCGTGCATTTCACAAAATGAAAGTAGCAGTATAATCTCGATGCCAAATTGCTTAATTTATATTCATTAACCACAAAGTTGAAACTCCTTACACAAACAGATTATACATTTTAGGCTATTTCTTTTATATCTTTGTGTAATTTTTCTATGTATTTATCAAAGTTACAAATAGAAACGAAGTACTGATAGACAAACAATATTTAATAATCTCTAACCTAGGGGAAAAAACTCTTCGCGAATGGAGACTAAACACGGAAGTGAAATTATCACTGGCAAAAACAATTGATTGCTTTGATAATAAATTAAAGAATCTGTTACATTTATTCCTACACTTGACAGTTTTACATACCTTTCATTAATGTATGCAATTTAAAAGCTTTCCTGGACTGATAAATTGAAAACTGTTTACAAAATGTAATTCACTGTATAAAACTTGTGGGTGGGGTATGGCACGCAAAGGCAAATTAAGTATTTTTAGTTTGAAACTGTTTATATATTGATGTCATCAAATATTTTCTTTTATAAACATATAGATGATTATAAATATCCTTTTGTTCTTTTTAACAATTTAGATGTGTTGTTTCCCTCACCACGACACGGAATCACTGACTCAAAGACTGAGTATGAATGCCATGCCCAAACACTGGAACTTCCTAAATATTCCCCATGAACTTCCACATTTGATATACAGGAAGTTTGAACTTCCTAAATTTGAACCTTAGTGGAAGCCCTGTATATGGCCTAACATGCGCTAAAATGACGTAAAATACCATGCAAACATGAAACAAACACTCGCCAACATTTCGAAACGCTTTTAGTTCAGTGATATCCAATATGCTGATGGTATAGTATATTATATAGAGTCCATGGAGTCTTGGTGTGGAGTCATGGAGTGGGGTGGAGTCACATTTTGGCGGGACCTTGGAGTCAATATTTTGGAGTCAATTTTTTGGAGTCTAAATTTGGAGTCTTATTTTTCCATTACAATTAATTACTTTTTAGAAATTAATAAACAGTTCTGACTTTGTTCAATGTTATGTTCTTTTGTTCTTAACTCCAAGAATGGAGCGAATATTTTGGAGTCTATTTTTGATAATCTTGGAGTCTTAATTTTCCTTACAATTAATAACTTTTTAGAAAACTAATACATCTACTTGGTTACTTCATTTGCACATGCAATTATTTATTGATTAAATTTCTTTAAAATGCATGTGTCTATTAAGCTACCCAATTTCAACAACTAATTTCAAAACTGCACATATAATTTTAACTTGGGCACTGTTACTACATGTTCTAAATGAAAAATCCATGTTTTTGGAACAGTTAGGCTGAGAGCTAGAGCTCTAAGTTCCCATAAACTTTAATGCTTTTTGTTTTCAGTCTCTGCAGTATGACTGACATATTAAAACTGGATCTGTATACCCCTGACACTGGATGAAACTGGATGTCAGTGTCCTGCCTAAGATTAGTTGGTCCCTCGGGACTAGTTTAGGTCAGAGAAAATGGTCATTGCTTCAGTACTGGGATTAATGTCTGAGTATCCAAGTTCATTTATGTTTTTCTAGATAGGAACTGCACCTTGTGAGGGTCATTCAGAAATATCAAATTGATAGTTATCATGTTGAAACAACACATTTTTTGTCTAAAGATGATAAAAATGCAACCAGTTTATAACAAAATGAAAGCTTGTTTTTATTAATGAAATAGCAAAACTCACATGTATTAATAGAAACAAATATAATTTCTAAACAAGTAACTTATAAAAAAAATGCAACAATCACATATACATATACATTTTGAAACATATCCTTTTTTTTGTTGTTGACATAGTGTAATAACACTAAATACCAAAATCTCCATTAAACAATATAGAAATATAATACAATTATAATACAATTGAATATTTTCAGATTATATATTTATAGCGTCTCCCACTATCCACCCTACCATCCAGCAGTAATCCACCCACATTTCCACCCTACCAAAATGGAACCACCCAATCGACCATCCATCCACCTATCTATCAGCCACTACCCATTCAATTCATTTAACCATCTATCCACCAACTCACCCTTCCAAAACCATTGTGCCAATATATCATTCCATAACTTATGGGGGTGGAAGTTTATTTTCACATGATTATCCTGGATTGTCTAATAAGATCAGGTTATGATTCATTTTCCAAATGAATTAAATATATAGATGATCTTGCATGAGTATTATTGTGTATTACATGGTATAGTGTATTATTGATTTTATCCAGTTATGAATGTAAGATTTTGTATATCACAGAAGTAAATAAAAATATCTGAATTTATACTCCAAAAATTGACTCCAAAATATTCACTCCAAATCTGACTCCAAGGTCACGCCAATTATTCACTCCACTTCACTCCAAGACTCCACACCAAGACTCCACACCAAGACTCCAAGCCCCGTGTGGTTCCCGGGGGCCCCCGTTTGGTCACGGGGCAAAGAATAGGGCAACTGCAGATCCCTTTCGAGGGGTAAGCAGAGGGGTAGAATCCCCCCAAATTCATTTTGTTCATGTTCATTAAAGGTCTTCATCATGATCCCTGCATTGTTTCAGGTGCTATCTCGCTCACATCAAAAGAGCAGTGGCAGAAAAACGATAAACGTGGCTCCAGCGTAAATGGAGTTTCTATGATAGAATTTGCAGCAACTCTGCAGTTCAGGGTGAGAAGGTTCTAGACCCATTTTCCATATTTTATCTCGATGTACATGGAAGATGAGTCTGGCATGTTCATGCCTGTTAGGTGCCATATAAACTTTTCATGTGTTGGTGCGCCTTAAAACCCCAATTCAATTCAATTCCAAGACTCCACTCTATACTAATATAATATAATATGCCTATGTTGATTGGGTTAAAAACTGGGTTACTGATATAATTATCATTTGGAAACCTTTACTTTAGTTCAATGATGTTCAATATGTTGATTGGGTTAAAAACTGGGATACTGATATTAATGGCCAACTTGGGCACAGTTAAAAACTGGGATGCAGCCGACATATAAAAGTAGGGTATAAAACAGGGATAACATGCTCACAGGTGGCAGTATCAGTGTTGGGAACTAAACAAAAATATATAAAATTAAAAAATAAAAGTTATGTTATTTGAAAACAAACACAGTGCTCCAGATAAGCTTTCAGCACAATGCGTATTGTACACAAGATAGAAAAAAAATTATTACGAAGTTACATTTACAAATGCGTATTCTTAAAACCAAGTTTTGGACAAAGCAATAATGTAAAATGTTTACTCTTCAGTCATTACCATAAACGATACTGCGCATTTCCTCTTCCCCTTACATATATGCATTTAACATTTTTCATCTTTTTTAAATGGCATTAATGTGTATCAAACAGCCGACAAAAGGCCATATCTTTTTTCATGCAAGCATCTACTAGTAAAAATGTTCTGGAGGTACTTGACTGTCATTCAGTACCTCACACTTAAGCATATATATTGAGTATGACTGGGCACACCTTTATTTTTCTAGGCTATTAAGTGTTTTTTAATTGTACGCATTAATTTTTGTTTTAATGCGTTCTTGGTGAAAAACAAATATGCGTAATTACACAGATAGTTATCTGAAGCACTGCAAACATATTTTAAATTTGCTTGAAAAAATATCCTGGAGTATTTTGTTATAGACAAGGTTATAATCTCTATCTGGGCGATTAATAGGTCAAAAACAGGTACGCAATTTTGCAGGGATGGAAACTTAACGGTTGCCCGTTCGCCTGGGACGACTAAATTTCAAGCTGGGCGAGTAGATTTCATAAGTCGGTAGTCCGCCCGGGCGACTAGCTTTTTCGACCAGGTCCGTGGCTCTAAGGTCAAGGTCACACTTAGAGGTCAAATGTCAAATCGTGTCCGGTCAATAACTCTGGCATTCCTTGACAGATTTTGAAATAAGTTGGCACAAGTGCTCACCACAACAACATGATGTGTCGCGCAAAAATCCAGGTCCGTGGCTCCAAGGTCAAGGTCACACATAGGTCAAAGGTCAAATTGTATCCAGTCAATAACTCTGGCATTCCTGGACCTATTTTCAAATTACTTGGCACAAGTGCTCACCACAATAAGACGATGTGTCGATCACAAAATCCTGGTCTGTGGCCCCAAGGTCAAAACTTAAAGGTCAAAGGTCAAATTGTATCCGGTCAATAACTCTGGCATTCCTGGACGGATTTTCAAATAACTTGGCACAAGTGCTCACCACAATATGACGTGTCGCGCACAAAATCCAGGTTCATGGCTCTAAGGTCAAGGTCACACTTAGAGGTCAAAGGTCAAATTGTGTCCGGTCAATAACTCTGGATTTCCTGTACGGATTTTCAAATAAAATGGCACAAGTGCTCATCACAACAAGCCAATGTGTCGCGCACAAAATCCAGGTCTGTGGCTCCAAGGTCAAGGTCACACTTAGAGGTCAAAAGTCAAATCATGTCCGGTCAATATCTCTGGCATTCATGGACGGATTTTGAAATAACTTGGCACAAGTGCTCATCACAACAAGACGATGTGTCGAGCACAAAATCCAGGTCTGTGGCCCCAAGGTCAAGGTCATACTTAGAGTTCAAAGGTCAAATTGTGTTCGGTCAATAACTCTGGCATTCCTGGACGGATTTTCAAATAACTTGGCACAAGTCCTCACCACAACCAGACGACGTGTCGCGCGCAAAATCCAGGTCCTAGCCTCCAAGGTCACACTTAGAGGTCAAAGGTCACTTCGGGGGCATTTGTCACTTACTGTGACATTTCTTGTTAAATATATTATTGGTGCAATATTATTTATCAACAGTTAATAATATGCAAAAACTACTATTCTTATAATTAATATTAAAGGAATGCAGCGACACAGCTAAACACTCGTTATATTCGAGAGTTCTGAAAAACTTGGGAAAAGGTGAAAGAATTAACGAAAACTGATGATAAACAAAGAAGATATGATCATTTGAAGGTTCTGTTGAAACGGATTTGGAAGCCGCCATTTTGAGAGTTATGACATCATAGTCCTAAAGGACCATATATGGACTATTTATAAATATGAAAATTTACTGATTTCTAGGGGGAGAAATAACAGCAACTGTATGAAAAATAAGTATACTTAACGGTAATAATGTTTTATATGACCAGTTAAGGCCGAAGCGAAGCAGCGAGACAATTTTTGATATGCGCCATCCTCCGATGTGTGCATTTGACTTTTTTATGTGTGGACTTAGCGCAGAGTTTCTCACTCCGCGCTAGCATAAACAGTCAATTTAAACTGATCCACTGAATTTTATAAAGTCCAACTTACCTGAAGTGAGGAATTATCATGTGTTGTTTCATTTCACACTAAAATTTTAATCCAAATAACATTTAACAAGTTTAAATCTAGGCATTATGCACTGTTTGAATGGAAATCATGGGTATCTTGCGCAGTGACATCATACAAGAACTGTTTACATACAATAATGTACGGCCAGGTCATATGCCATATATAGTGAAATATATATATATATATATATATTTATTAATGTAAATATATCGAATTTTGCCATAAATGTGACATTCAATTCAAGATTATTTATTGATTTAATAGGCAAAAAAAAAAAAAAAGTCTGTTTCTGTTGTTGTTTCAAAAATAAATGGGGTATAAGGTAATATTTATTTGAGATATTAGTTTTAAAACAAGTATGGTGTGCAGTCTGAAACTGTTCACACGTTTTTTGGTCAAACACAATGAGACGTCACGGGGTGCATCTATATAAAAGGTCCGTATGTAAAAAAAATGCACCCAAGACATCAAATAAATGAGGCTAATTTAAGTCTGACTGACCAGTCCTTAAACTTACATAGGATCGAAGCACCATACATTATGTGTTATATTATACCGAATCTGACCAACAAATTAAAACAATACATTCTATGTTTAATTAAGTTTGATGTCATTTTTTTCACATGCTACATGTATGTATGTATGTATGTATGTATGTATGTATGTATGTATGTATGTATGTATGTATGTATGTATGTATGTATGTATGTATCTATCTATCTATCTATCTATCTATCTATCTATCTACTGATACTGCGACACCCCCTTTTGAAGATTATGTGCAGGTTTCCTGGGTGGAACCAGTATGCACAGTCAGAGCTCTAACCTTAAACAGTTAGAAGTGTTATAACTGCTGGAAGTTATTAAAATGCCAAATTATTATCTCCCTTTGGTTTATAGTAGCAGATACTTTTCCTAATAACCATTTGTAACCTAAATTAGTTACCAACATCATTTGCTATTAATAAATCGAAATAGTTGCCAAATGTGCAGTGTTTATTTATGTCTGAATACTTATTATTAAGGATCTTCATCAAGATACAATAAGCAGTTGTTGACTAATTATCATGTTGGAGCCTACAAAATGATTTTTAATGAATTTTGTTGCATAACAGTAGGTAACTTGAGAGGCCTTGCGCATTAGATTTTCATCGATGCTCATAGAATTTTATAGCATGGTTGTAAAGTTGAATAATCACCCTATCTGGAGAAAATTATATATATATATATATATATATAGCAGAATATAGAATGCATCTAAACTTGAATGATCTTGTGGTAGTATTAAACTGATTCTGGTTATTAAACTGATTCTGGTTACTATCCCAGTTTTAGTTGTTTTTTTAATAACAGTCACAGGTTATGAAAAACGAAACTGTTTAAGGTTAGAGCTCTGACTGATGCAATGTGGATTAATTATCTTGCTCAAGGGCAAGATAAATAAATGGCCATGGCAAGTATCGACCCACGACCTTTCGATCTGAAGTTCGGCGCTTTTACAAATGAACCTATAGCTCTCGGACCGGGGTCTCAGTAACACAGAATACGGACTAGTGACTGGATGACGTCACATTGCGCAAAGAAGGCAATATGCAAATAAGTGGCCCCAAATAAGGTATAATATTTGTGCTTAATTCCCAACACTGTCTTGTCACTGATACATTAATTTATGATTTTCAAAATGACAACTTTTTTATAAATTCTTACCAAATATTCCGGTTGTTCAAACATGTATGTCATTTGGCATTTGTTTTCCACATTGCTATTAATAATATCCACAACACCGACTACAATCAAACAGACTACAAATAAAGAAAATATAAATGATGCTACACTTGTTCTAGTTACACCCGCCATCATTTCAAAATGCTTTAGTTTCAAATGGCAATCCTTTGAGCGACAAGGAGATATGCAATCGCATCTTCTTGAGAAGAATTAATTGTAATGCATTAGATGGATAATTAGCAAGTAATCCGAGTAACACATATCCGGAAAAAAATGGAACATAAATACGATTCACCTCTCTTGGGGATTTTGCAAACCGAAGGACGGGTTGAAAACTTTCTCAATGTTATACTTGGATTTCTTTATCGAAGGTTCCATTTTTTTTATTTCTCTGTCCCTCTGCCATGCACCACTAACATCAGAATTAAACGGTAACGGGTCAACAACGGCCTAAGTTGCATTCGGTCCAGGTTAAGTCGACCCGGCCCGCTTTTATAATTGTGTGGCGAATGATAGGTGTAAAGTGATATTTTCAACGCTTATAATGTTAATAAAGTTTTGCCAGCTCAGTTGACATGCATAAGTTCAAAAGGTGTGATAGCCTCATTTATTTGTAGTCTGGTGTTGTTGTTTTTACATAAATGATGTTTATTCATAATTTTGCATTACAGAGATGTTGAGATTTTATTTTATTTTCAGTAGGTGATAAATTGTATTACTCGGTTTTTATCCTTAGGTTCTATAGTAAAACAAAAATCTTTGGCAGAGTAAAAAGATGATAATTTTCAAGATTTTGATTTTAAAATATACATATATTGAATCGTTTTGCATAAATGTGCATGAAATAGGCAGGGTTTTAAAAGAATCACACTGTAGATACCTTTATTTTAACAGTAAACTTGGTTGAACATCAAGGATAAAGACCGAGTTTATCACTTACCAGAATGTATTGGTTATGCAGTGTTCATTCTGGAGGGCGACATCGGCGACAAAGGCGCTTTTTCCTCCGTGACTTCGCCTTTTTTTTAGCAGACGGCGAAGTTTAAGTCGCCTTCAGATTGACCACTTCGCCTTTTTCCCACCCTCAAGCGAAGTGTAACCAGTCCTTTAATTGACCTGTTGTTTATGTCTCAGGACAGGCGTAGACATCTCTGGGAAGGGATTATGCTAATTGCTTTGATCGATCGCAGCAGAAACCCCGCGGGGAGCATACTTTCCTACAACTATGATATCCCCCGAGGCAATTTTCGCACCTCGCCATTTTTTGTTTACAAATTAGACTGTACAGGGAATACACACGCCTTATCCAATGAGATTGCGTATAGCTGAACAATTGACCAATCGTAGGTTCCGTTACAGTGAGACAAGTGCGTGTTAAAAACGTGATCGAAACGAAACAACAATCTGAAGTTAATTGACCGGAGGTGATTAAATGATACCACCGAATAATGATTAGCGTTGTGTTTTCTTAATTGTTTGATAAAACGGACCTTTTGGCATTCCAAACAAACAAATGCATGAAAAAGAGTTAATAATAGATGATATTTCTACTGAATTTTCGGCAATATTTTACTTCCGGAAAAGTGCGGTGTCATAGTAGTTCGGATGGAGGAAAAACATTTTTTTATTAAATATTGTTTTTAGCTAATACAAATTGGGGAAAAAAACATACTTGTCTTATAGGTCTTAATGAGGAATAAGCCTTTTAGGAAAAAGTTTGAGAATCATAATTACACCCTTCATAGAACTCCATACAAATTGATAGAAATATGAATAAATAAAGATACAAGCAATATATTTATATTAATTCTTCTCTCAGTCCTTCCTTCTATAGTTACAGTATAATAAGTAAAGAGTGCCTGTGAGTCTGAATAAAATTAATAAACACATTTAATTTGAAACAGCTAGCATGCTCTTAAATAATCAAAAGTTATAACCAATAGGGTGTATACATGTATATCAGTTAATAATTAAAAATAACCGATTGCGCGCTTAATTTAAAAGATCGTGTCTCCCTCACTTCTCCTTATTTTTTGGTCACTTCTCTCTATTTTCTTTGGAGGGAGAAGTGACTTCTCCCAAAAATCCAGGCCTAGATTGAACCCTGGGTTATGTCTTATATCTGGTCACTGATTGGTCAGTTTTTTACATAGCGTTATATAATGAAAACTTGTAGCGACTACTCCTCTGAAAGTACATGACGGATTTTCATGAAACTTCACAGGAATGTTGCTCTTGATGTCTTATTGATCCTAGCAAAATTTCAGGTCGGCCGGAAATTCAAGATGGCCGCCACGGCTAAAAATAGATTTTTAAAAAATAAGTTTGTAGCGACTACTTCTTGAAAACTATAAGTGATATTGATATGGGACTTTTTCTAAAATTATCAGCATGACATGATGGTTATCCGAGTCGAACATTATTTTGATTCAATGTTAAACATGGCTGTCAGCGGCCATCTTTGTTTACATAGAGTTATATAATGAAAACTTGTAGCGACTACTCCTCTGAAACTACTTGACGGATTTTCATGAAACTTTACAGGAATGTTGCTCTTGATGTCTAATTGATCCTAGCAAAATTTCAGGTCGGCCGGAAATTCAAGATGGCCGCCACTGCTAAAAATAGATTTTCAAAAAACAAGTTTGTAGCGACTTCTTCCTGAAAACAAAATCAATCAGTAGAGCTTCAAGGTCATTGACCTCTTGTTTGATGATGCTCTATCAAAATTATGAATAGTATGCTCCCCTAGACGTCTCGTTGCATTTGACCAAAAAACGTGTGGACAACTTCTGACTGCACATCCTACTCATTTCAAAAATTAATATCTAAAATAAAACAAAACAAAACGCTAAATAAACACTCTTACCATTTAAAAAATTAATATCTAAAATAAACCAAAACAAAACTCTAAATAAACACTCTTACCTAATCTATTGAAGTAGCGATGACAACACTTTCACTATATGTTCAAAATTTTGTAAAAAGAAATCACACAAATAGAAAGACTGTTTTCACAAAAATTATGTAGCTTTCAATCATCAAAATCGAACTCTAAATAAAAAAGTTATAAGTATTTAAACAGCAGCGTTCGATGAAGTTTATCTGTCACATTTTGTGTATCAACACAGCCAGAAGCATTACGAGTTAGACTGGTTCCCGCGTAAAATCAGAAACCAGCCTGTACAATTCTGCCTGCAGAGGCTCATCAGGTAGCATGTTTGCACAGCCTGGCGCACAAAAGCGCTCCACTCCAGGACTTGGAAAATGATTTCATAACATAAAAGAAGGGCTAATAGAGGTACCTGAACCTTCGTTGACTTTTACATCATTGTTTTTAACTATGTTGAAGATTGCTATTTTTTATCAATGAGCTGAAATACCCCCTTGGATACCATCATTCCACTCGTCCGCTCGTATTGACGAGTAAAATTCGAATCCCGACGAGTGAAACCCATGAATCGGTCGAGTAACATTTCAGTAGAAAAACAACAACAAAAAAAATAGTTCTTACATAGTTTATTAAGCGATTAAATGCAGTAAATAGTCACAACTCTGTTTATTCATCGATATATTGCAATTTAAGTCATTGAAGAAATTGACGCATTTCCGTTTTGGGACGTCACGGAACGCGAACCTTACAGTCTGCGAAATAAACGCGTAGTCCGAGCCCGAGGCTATAACTTTTTCGTACAGACTATCAAACTGCTACAAATACATAGTCCGATCAGACCATAAGATAAGAAATCTTTAAAACTATTTATCTGACCTGGAAATTCCGTGAATATCAGGTTATCAGACGCTTCGGACTAACATTGAGTAAAAGGTGGTGTTTTTTCATCGATAATTATGAGCGTCTGCACGAACGAGACACAACGTTAGTAATTTATTCCCTAGAGGGATATGTTGAATTCGGGATATTGAATATCCAATCAGATTGCAAGGAAACCATATGCACTTTCGTAACCGTGATTTTTTCATTGCTTGTTTCCGTAAAATGTTTCGGCCTAGTCAACCTAGTAAGCAATAGCGATTCCGTGACTGTTCTGATTTTACAGAAATAAACGGAGATTTGTTTTCAACATGGCATACTTTCTAAAATTATGGAATGAAAATACTAAGCCTGGAGAAAAAAAGAAAAAAGAGGATCAAAGATGTCACTGATTCTAAAAAAAATGTAGTACTTTTTGTGCAGTTTTTAAACTGTATGCACATAATTTGCTGATGTTTTACTGTTTTTAAAAGAGAAAAATATCGGCTAAAGCAGTGGTAAATTCGGATGGTATGTATTTCGGACAAAATTCGTTCTGAAACAGATGAAGTACCCTTGGTATTTCAAAGTACCAATTATTATAGGATCTCTTATGGGTTGTTGTTAATATTACATCACTTTTAACCTTGACATTCATGCCCATATCATGGAAAACTGTCTTCTAATTGGACTAAAATAAATTATGCAAGTGGACCACCATGCTTCAGTGAATCAAAAAATTGTGGCGCGCACTTAATGAATTCATAAAGATCGACCAAATTGGAGCCTGATATTTGGCTTCTTTAAGTGAACTGACGATGCTATTCTTGGTAGATATTACAAAAAATGGCACTTATTTAATACCAAATTTAGGGTTTATATTTATGACCTATTTATCATTGTGACAGATATAAACGGGGCATGCGCAGAACGTGTTGTCATCGCTAATTGAAGTAAACCAAAGGGAAAAGGTGTGGGCGGTACGGGGCTCGAACCTGGAACCAGTTACTTATAGGACAAGTGATCTACCAACTTAGCTAACCAGGCCACCGGGTACCCAATTATATCACTGCATTCCTCCTCCTTTTAACTTCTAAGAGCTGACTCAGCTCGTCTGGTCTCTCAGAACCCCGGTGCCGCTATCCCGCATTCACCAAATTATCCTCATGGTCATTGAAGTAAACCACGGATAAAGGACTCGAACCCAGAATGACTCGCTTTCAGGGCGAGTGCTTTAACAACAGAGCTGGGCGAGTGCTATAAAAACTCTGTGCTTAGTCCAAACATAAAAAAGACAAACACGTATCATCAAGGATGCGCATATCAAAAAATCGTCCCGCCGCTCTTAGACATGTATTTTATGCACTAACCTTTATATTGGCAGGCATATGAAAATAAGACATATATCCTCGGGCTCTTAGTTTTCGAACACTTAACGATGTAAAGTGTTATATACAGTTTCAGTCAATTTACAAAATGTTCATAACTTTCACATGACATCATCAAAATAATTTGACCAATCAGTGATCAATAAAATAAAAGACCTCCACATTCTGGTAGGGGGTCAGTAACCTCGGTGTTTATTGTTGGTGCTCAACTGACTTAAGCGCTTTATAAAACTATACTCAGCAAAAATAAAAAGTATCCACTTTGTTTTCCTGCAATATCTGAGAATGTAAGAAAGAACTAACAACTGTAGCATGATTTTCTTTCAGTAACATCTTTATTTGATGTAAACACAAAATTTCATCGAAATATACTGAATAATAAAAAAATATATCACAGTTTAAAAACATAGGTCTGAAAAAGAAATTAACAAAACTTAACAAATGCAAAGGTTAACGACAATAGCCCAGATTTAGAAAGTGCATTCAAATACACAGGGGGGCTGGCGTGGCGCAGTCGGTAGCGCGGCGGATTTGTAACCGGAGGCCCCGGGTTCAATCCTCCGTGGTGCGACTGAGTTCTGTTGGTGTGTTCTTGGGCAAGACACTTTACCTTAGCCTCGTCCGTCGGATGGGGACGTAAACCGGGCGGTCCCGTGTATCGGTCTATCCTCCGAGCACGTTAAAGAACCATAGGAATCTATTCGATTATAAGAGTAGGGCAGGTTCCCGGATTCCTGTGTATCCTTTCCCTCTCTCTGGGGCGGCTCTTAATAACCTATACTGTGTTGATGAGCCGTTAAACAACATTCAATTCAAATACACAGAAAATATTCACAAACTCGCTAATATCGCATGTTATAATATCTCGTGTCCACTTTACACCGAATTGTAAAGTGGAAACACGAGATATTAGCGTGATTTTGAATATTTTCTGTTATTAAAAGAAAGATGTTATTAAAAGAAAATCATTCTACAGTTGTTAGTTCTTTCTTACATTCTCAGATATTGCAGGAAAACAAAGTGGATACTTTTTATTTTTCGCTGAGTATAGTTTGTAGTGTAGTGATAATTATATTAAAAGTTTTGTTTTTTTGTGTACATCTATGTATCTTATTTTGGTGTTGTCTGATTTTAAAACACCAATATGGATACATTTAATTTAAATCATAGTCTAATATTTTCATTTTTCATATAGAGATTGAGGATAAAGTCCGAGTAAACCCCTTTATTTTCACCTGTTGAATATTTCGACCTACTGAAAGTTGACCAGATGTGAAAGTTATGAATTATAATAACTAAAACAATCAACCCAAACTGCAACTAAACTGATGTTACATTTTAATTAATATTTTGAATTATATTTTACTAATTTTTAGCTCCACTGATCAGAGATCAGCAGAGCTTATGCCATGGTGCGGTGTCCGTCGTCCATCCGTCTGTCCGTAAACTTTTGTTTGTAGCGACTACTCCTCCGAAACTACTGGATGGATTTTATGAAACTTTACAGAAATGTTGCCCATGATGTCTAGTTGATTCTAGCAAAAATTCATGTTGATGTGAAATTCAAGATGGCCACCAAAGCTAAAAATAGATTTTTAAAGAATAAGTTTGTAGTGACTACTTCTCGAAAACTGTAAGTGATATTGATATGGGACTTTTTCTAAAATGATCAGCATGACATGATGTTGATCTTTGCCGAAAATCATTTTGATTCGACATTAAACATGGCTGCCAGCGGCCATCTTTGTATACATATGGTAAAAAAGTTGTAGCGACTACTCCTCTGAAACTACTGGACAGATTTTCATGAAACTTCAAAGGAATGTTGCTCTTGATGTCTAGTTGATCTTAAAAAAAATTCAGTTTAGCCAGAAATTCATGATTGTTGCCATGGCTAAAAATAGATTTTTAAAAAACAACTTTGTAGGGACTACTTCTTGAAAACTATAAGAGATATTGATATGGGACTTTCTAAAATGATCAGCGTGACATGATGTTGATCCTTGTCAAAAATCATTTTGAATCGTCATTAAACATGGCTGCCAGCAGCCATCTTTCTTTACTTAGAGTTATATAGTAAATACTTTGTAGCGACTACTTCTCTGAAACTACTTAAAGGATTTTCATGAAACTTAACAGAAATGTTGCTCTGGATGTCTAGTTGATCCTAGAAAAATTTCAGGTCGGCCGGAAATTCAAGATGGCCGCCATGGCTAAAAACAGATTTTGTTTAGGCAAAAAAATAATAATGTGTTTCCGGTGGCCCGACCGACCCTATTTTTAAGAGGCCTTCCCTAAAACCTTTTATGAAAAAAAAAATATATATAAAAAATAATTTCTTTTTTAAAATTTGTTTTGAACAATGATTTAGGCCTTAAAAAAAAGGCCTTATTACAATATATCGAGGTAAACTGACATCAAAGAGAAACTTTCAGTATCATCAACTTGTCTGGAGTTTATGAGATAAATACATGTAGAATCTCACAATATCTTGTTCCAAAACAAAAAGCAAATGCCTACCGACCTACCCTATTTTTTTTATAGCATGCAATAAAGACACCTATTATTTTTTTTTGGCCTTATATAGAGTTATTTATAAAATCTTGTAACGACTTCTCTGAAACTACTTGACAGATTTTCATGAAACTTCACAGGAATGCTGATCTAGCTATCAGAATCTATCAGTAGAGCTCTTGTTTAAAGTCATATACCGATAAAAAGTGTACACAATCTCCTTTTCAGACAATTAATTGTCTTTATTGTTATTCGGCGATAAGAATCTATTTTTCTGGTTTAGAAACAAAGTCCCTTTCTTCATTAGGCGACCGTCATTTTGTTTTTGTTTTAATTTTTCTGATTTTACCAATTTTAGGCAACCCATGTTACACCTTTATGGTAATAATATCTCATAAAATTTTATTTCTTGCAAATCCTTGGCCTTTCATCTATCCATAAATACTACATCTAGCGAGTTATGTTTAGAAACATTGAAAAAGAACATCAAATATTAGAACCATGTTAAATACACAATCCGCCACGAAAAATGGTGCTACTATTTGATAGTCTTCTTCAACATTACTAAACATAACTCACTAGATGTAATCTTATGGAAAGATGAAAGGCCAAGGCGTTGCAAGAAGCAAAATTTTATGCAAAAAGAAGTTTAGTTGCATATACATTACTGGTTTCACCCTGTCCGTCTGTCCGAGCACAGGTTAACTATCTTAAATATGTTTGGTAAATAATATACCTTCCATGGGGAATGGGGGAAGTCCCAAGGTGCCCAGGAAATAATTATTGGATTTGTTTTTCAAAGAGGAGTGATGGGTGGTTAATAACTAAAGTATTTTTTCTGCCTGGTGATGATGAGGAGGCTTTGGTCAATAGAAGCCTTACTTAGATAAGGTACGAGAAGAGAGGGTGCTTCGAACAGAAGGATTTTCACGTGGAGTAAATCAAGTTTAGAGCAGGGATTTGTAATTGTTATTTAATTGTTATTTATAATTGTTTCTAGGACTGACTTCTTCAGAATAATGAAGAGTAAAGAAGATAGATTGGGTTTCCCACCTGACGTAGCACTGCGTATGCTCACCGAGGTAGGTCCAAGTACTGTTGCGACTTGCAGATTATAAGTCATTGTACGGAAATGAAGTGAGTATTATACTGTATGATTCTGGCAAAAGGTTTTAGTATCTCTATGATTCACTAATTACGATTTGATTGATAAACATATATTTACATTAATATTGGACAATTTCATTATCCAAGCAGTCACTTGTATGCGATAATTGTGCCAAAAGAGTGGATATAGATCAATTTGTATTGTTAATATCAATAAGTTAATATCAATAATGAGCTTCGAAAGAAACGTCACTACAGAACTTGCTGAAGTTACTTCCCTTGTGTCACAATCTGCTTTGACCGATATTTCTTCTTCCAGATATTCAAGAAGTATGATGACCTGGCTAGAAACGATGACAAAATAAGGGAGGCTAATAAACAGGAAGATGCCCGGAAGCGAAAACGCAGTATGTACCAAAGAATGACCACAGAAGCTTCATTATGCAGAATATGCGTTGTGAATCAAATATTTTTGGCGGCGTAGATTTTCTGTATTAAAGGGATTGGATGCAATCTGGAAGAATTATGGATGTTAATCCAACCATAAATGAAACAATCATAATTTGTGACTCAGTTTAATATTGATTGTGCAAGTGCACTGTGTTTTCATGTTCTTTAGATTTTATTATTGTTTGTGAAAATGTTTGTTCTAGAAAACTCACAGATTGTTTAATGCATTTGCATTCATTTAATGTGAAACGGAGTGTTTCTTGTAGTTGGATTGACACCCATAAATTCTCCTGGAAGGCATTTAAAAACACTTGCTTTGTTAATGAAGTGAATGTTATTGAATTTTAAATAAGAACTTTAAATAAGAATAGGAGATAATACCTTAATGTAGCCATATATGAAAAAATAATACATTTACTGAGTAGTGCTTTGGCAGTAATTCTGCGTTAACCATGTTTTAAATCGTAAATTACTGGTCAGTATAAAGCTGGTCATAAAATGACATCCACATTGCCTCTAGTCACTTAAATGTTTACATCGGAGTAGCTACTATTAGGCCATGTAGGCCCGGGCCTATACATCAATTTGAAAACTGTATAAATTCAATAAAATGAAAAGTCCAAAAATGCAATAAAAACTCAAGCCAGTCGGGGTGGGTGGTTGGGGGTTGGTGTCAACATTTATTTCTTATTTTATTTTACAGTGTAGGTTATTCAATTATTAATTCTCAAATTTGTCAAAATATATTTCTTCAAATACCACACTAGTGTTCTGTCCGATATATGCCGGAACGCACCATTACAAAGTTTAAATAAAAGAAAGGGAGCAGCCCCCGGACCCCACTACTCCCAGACCCCTCTAGTTGTTGGGCATACATATACATTTCAGGTCAGCTACGCCCCTGGTTTATGATTATAGAGGGCTTACTAAATCCTGGACACATTTTGAGAAAGGATCAGGTGTTCTTATCAGAAGCCATCTTTCCAGCTATTTCAACCTCTTTTTTTATTTTAGCTAGATACAATTGAACTGTCAGAAACTATATATGTGGTTGCAAGCTTTCCACGCTTAAAACCATGTAAATATTAAAAGAAGCAGAGTTAGTATATTAATATCAGGGTTCACAATCTTGGTGCATTGGTCAGTCTATTGTCTCTCCCACTTTGATCTAAAGACAAAATAATTTAATTTCTCTTTAAACGTTTTTAATTAGTTTTCTTGAGGCTTTACATCTACAAAACGTCAAAGGTAATGCTCTGAAACTTGGTATGCACAGTAACTGGAGTACTCCTTAACTCTCTGACCAAACCCCAGCCATTATCTCAACCTTGTCTTAAAGACAAAAGAACTTGTTAGTTTAAACTCAGTATGTAGATTACTAGGGTAAGACCTATCCTCCTGACCAAGCCAAACCCCACCTGTGACTTTGACATTGACTTTAAAGACAAAATAACAATCAATTGTTCTTGATAAAAGTTTTGGTTAAAGTTTTTATGAAAGCTTTATTCTGTATCTCAAACACTGTCAACAGTATTGCTTTGATATAAGCTGAAGTAAGGCCTAACTCCACGACCAATTCAAGACGGCTAAAAATAGATTTTTAAAAAACAAGTTTGTAGGGACTACTTCTTGAAAACTGTAAGTGATATTGATAAGGGATTTTTCTGAAATGATCAACATGACATGATGTTGGTCCTTGTCGAAAATTATTTTGATTCAACATTAAATATGACTGTCAGTGGCCATCTTTGTTTACTGAGAGCTATATAGTAAAAACTTGTAGCGACTACTCCTGAATCTACATGACGGATTTTCATGAAATTTCACTGGAATGTTGCTCTTGATGTCTAATTGATCCTAGCAAAATGTTCAGGTCGGCTGGAAATTTAAGATGGCCATCAAGGCTAAAATTAGATTTTTATAAAACAAGTTTATAGGGACTACTTCTTGAAAACTATAAGTGATATTGATAGGGGACTTTTTCTAAAATGATTAGTATGACATGATGTTGATCCTTGTCGAATGACATTAAACAAGGCTACCAGCGGCCATCTTTGTTTACATAGAGTTATATAATAAAAACTTGTAGCAACTACTCCTCTGAAATACTTGACTGATTTTCATGAAACTTCACAGGAATGCTGATCTAGCTATCAAACCTATCAGTAAAGCTTCAAGGTCATTGACCTCTTGTTTAATGTTTCTGTATGTGTTAAAAATAATAGTGGGATAGGGGAAAGAACCAGCAAGCCAATTAAGCCACATAATAGTCTGAGCAAACGTTTGTATATAGGTAGTACGTTTGCAAAGTCAAATCAGAAAGAAAAAGAAAATAAACTTTTTTTTCTTCAAAAAACAATATTTAAAAAATATTGTGGAGAGGGTAAAAATCAGCTAGCCAATTCCTTCCCCAGGGGAAAGAATCAGCTAGCCAATTCTTTCCTTGGGGTAACTTTCAGAGTGGGATACAATTGACTGCTACACCGGTACCCAGTCAATTGGGAAAATTTGCGATGTTTTGCTTTAAGTTGGGAATTTTTCACTATCAAACAAAAGCAATGTTGTATGCTTAAATACTTTGCAAACACATTACCATGTATACATTCTCTTATAATATATCATTACCCTCACCTAAAAGAAATTATTTTCTCCCTTCTTCTGTTTAAAATTAAAAAATTGACTGGGAATTTTTTCACTCCAATTGGGAAAAAAACATACTTTTTACCATTGGGGATGGTTTTTTTGGTACCACTTATATAAGGGGAAAAACACCATCTCTTATATTGATTATAGGTTGACGAACAGTCGTATTTGTCAGTGTTTGGGGTTTCACGTATAAGAACTACCATATAGTTTACCAGATGTAGTGTTTATCTTTAAAGGGACACATTGCAATATTGAGTGTTATATCAAGCATTTAAATTACCATCTCGATTTATTAATCCTGCATATTTTTGACTTCAAAACTGCTCGCATATAATTAAATAAAAAAAAATTGAGATTGCAGTTTTCTTCATTATTCTATCAAAACATTGTAAGTATATTATTGGTGCCATATTAGCAATAGTTAGTAACATGTGAAGTCAGTTTGTTTTGAACTATTCTAATAATGAATATTAAAGATAGAAAAACTAACAGGACAATGTGAGTTTTAAACAAATCAAGATTGCTCTGTGTCCCTTTAAAGTTGATTTTACATGTACATGTATATGTATATTGTTATATATATGTATTTCAGAAGAAGAAGAAGCAGTAAAATCAAGGGTTGCTACACAAGCTAGTGGTGAAAATAAAGGAGCAAATAGTCCGTGTAAGGCAGACACAAAACTGAACGATACTTCTTGTGATGCACCTGCCAATAATGCACAATCTCACAGTGATACAAATAAAGCAGTATCATCGTCTAGTGCTACTACAGAACACATGGGAGACAACTCACAAATAAACTATAACAGTGAACAACCTGTTGCTGCAAAAAGTGAGAAAACAGATAGTCAAAAGACAGCAGAGGAAACTGAGAGAAAAGAACCTGATAAGGGCAAGGAAGATCCTGTGTTGGAAAGGTAGGCATGCTAGAGTGGCCAATAACACAGTTTAATTATCTTGCAGATATTCGCTTTTCTGCCCAGGGCACGAAAATCCACTCATCCGCTTGCCATGATGAGTGCTCACTGATGCAGGACGAGTAGAAATTCAGATAAATTCTTTAACAATTTATGAATTTGACCATTCAAATATTACGTAGGACGAGTAACTCAGAAATAATTTTTCCTGCCCTGCTGCCTGATAAATGAGTGACCTAATAAATGTGGTTTATCAGGCACTGACTGATAAAGTAAAAAGCAATGCGGAATTCCTCAGCATTTATAGTGCGTAGCGATGTTATCTGATATCTTGATTTAACTCCATGAAGGAAAAAACAATATATTGAATTCCACATCAAATGTAACATTTCATTTAAAAAATAAAACTAGTTAACTAGACAGAAAATGTTGATCTACATGATAAAAAGAATATTATGTCGGTGCCTTTTACTGTAAAGTTTATTAGGCTCGGAACAAAAACACAGAATAGCTTGGCATAGCCTCACTATTCTTTGTTTTCTAAGCCTTGTCTAATAAACATATAGTTAAGGCAATGACATATATTTTCTATTTCTGTACAAAGTTGTACTCTGATTAAAGTGATAACTAAATCGTTGCCCAGAACAGGATTTGAACAGGGATTTTGCTTGTTTATTTGTTCTTTAATACCTGAAGGTATAATAAACTAATATGTTGGCTTTCAACTGCAGATAGTTTGTAAACTGACATTTTTAACATCATTATAAAAGATTATATTTTAAAATTATGTAATATCTGGTCAAGAAAAAATGAGAACTTTAAATCCGATAATTTTTCTCGAGTGTTATTTCGCTTTAAACATAAAAGAAACAATTTTATCAATTTATGATTCTTTAAGCTTTCTACTTCAACTTTAAGCTAGTGATCCGATTTGTTAGCTATTCTGATTAATGTCAGTTCGTCACAATGACAGGATGTGCCAGTGAATCAGAATGTGATTCTGCGGCAGACGAGAATCCAATTACAATGACTAATTTTAGTCTTCTGCATGATTGCGAAAACACACTGTATTGATTTGACTTTGTGAAGGCTGAGTAATATGGTAAGAAAATGAGATAAGACCTTAAAATAAAAACACTCGCCAAGCGAGATATGCCTATAAAACTTGAGGCTGTATTTGGAACAGTTCCATAAGGGCTTTGTGGCCGACTGTTTAGATTCTCTGACTTGAAATCACTTGTCCCCCACGCTGTGGGTTCAAGCTCTCCTGGGACCAGGAATCTTTATGTGAGGAAGCTAGCTTGCGGAACGTTGGTGGTTCTACCCAGGTGCCCATCTGTGCACGAAAATTGCCTGGAGGGGCACCTGGGATCTTTCCTCCACCAATGGAAGCTGGAAAGTCGCTATATGACCTTAGCTGTTGGTACGACTATAAAATCTGATTCAGTTCAATTCTATAATTAGCTGATAATGTTATATATTGTAGACAGCAGCAGGCGTTCCAGTCTAACCCTGAGAGTTATAACGAGCCATAAGAGATAATTACAGCTGGGCACAGTCTATAACTGATCTCGACCTGCGGTTAAGGTATACCTTTTTTCATATAAACTGATTTATCCATAAAATGTACTGGAGGGTCTCAAAATCAGAAATAACAAGAATGTCACTGTGACAAATGCTCCCGAAGTGGTTTTGACCTTTGACCTCTAAGTTTGACCTTGACTTGGAGCCACGGACCTGAATTTTGCGCGTGACATGTCTTGTTGTGGTGAGCACTTGTGCAAAGTCATTTAAAATCCGTCTATGAATGTCGGAGTTATTAATGGGACACGAAAGCACTTCTTTTTTACCTTTGACCTCAAGTGTGACCTTGACCTGGAGCCTCGGACCTGGATTTTGTGCGCGACACGTTGTCTTGTTGTGGTGAGCACTTGTGCCAAGTTATTTGAAATCCATCCAGGAATGCCGGAGTTATTGACCGGACACGATTGTACGGACGGACTGACGGACAGTGCGACCTTTGGGGCATTAAAATATGAAATATGAAAATATATTCTTTATAGCAAAATGATGCTATGTATGGATATAAGATATTGTATGCAATCTATGATAGTCATTTACCAGTGATAAGTTTGATATGGTATTCCTATACCAGTGATTAGTTTGATATGGTAGTCATATACCAGTGATTAGTTTGATATGGTAGCCATATACCAGTGATTAGTTTGATATGGTAGTCATATACCCTTGATTTGTTTGATATGGTAGTCATATACCCTTCATTAGTTTGATATGGTAGTCATATACCCTTCATTAGTTTGATATGGTAGTCATATACCAGTGATTAGTTTGATATGGTAGTCTTTGTACCAGTGATTAGTTTGATGTGGTAGTCTTGTACCAGTGATTAGTTTGATATGGTAGTCATATACCCTTGATAAGTTTGATATGGTAGTCATATACCAGTGATTACTTTGATATGGTAGTCCTGTACCAGTGATCAATTTGATATGGTAGTCATGTACAAGTGATCAGTTTGATATGGTAGTCCTGTATCAGTGATTAGTTTGATATGGTAGTCCTATACCAGTGATTAGTATGATATGGTAGTCCTGTACCATTGATGAGTTTGATATGGTAGTCTTGTACCAGTGATCAGTTTGATATGGTAGTCCTGTATCAGTGATTAGTTTGATATGGTAGTCATGGACGAGTGATTAGTTTGATATGGTAGTCCTGTATCAGTGATCAGGTTGATATGGTAGTCATGTACCAGTGATCAGTTTGATATGGTAGTCCTGTATCAGTGATTAGTTTGATATGGTAGTCATATACCCTTGATTAGTTTGATATGGTAGTGATTAGTTTGATATGTTAGTCATGTGCCAGTGAATTTTTTGCTATGGTAGTCATTTACAAGTGATTAGTTTGATATGGTAGTCATATTCAAGTGATTAGTTTGATATGGTAGTCATATTCAAGTGATTAGTTTGATATGGTAGTCATGTACCAGTGATTAATTTGATATGGTAGTCATGTACCAGTGATTAATTTGATATGTTATCATGTACCAGTGATAAGTTTGATATGGTATCATATACAAGTGATTAGTTTGATACGGTAGTCATATACAAGTGATTAGTTTGATATGGTAGTCATGTACCAGTGATTTGTTCGATATGATAGTCATTTACCAGTGATTCGTTTGATGTGGTAGTCATATACAAGTGATTAGTTTGATGCGGTAGTCATATACAAGTGATTAGTTTGATATGGTAGTCATGTACCAGTGATAAGTCTGATATGGTATCATATACCAGTGATTAGTTTGATATGGTAGTCATGTACCAGTGATTTGTTCGATATGATAGTCATTTACCAGTGATTCGTTTGATGTGGTAGTCATATATATATACAAGTGATTAGTTTGATATGGTAGTCATGTATCGTGATTAGTTTGATATGGTAGTCATGTACCAGTGATTAGTTTGATATGGTAGTCATGTACCAGTGATTAGTTTGATATGGTATCATGTACCAGTGATTAGTTTGATATGGTAGTCATATACAAGTGATTAGTTTGATACGGTAGTCATATACAATTGATTTCTTTGATACGGTAGTCATGTACCAGTGATTAGTTTGATATGGTAGTCATATACAAGTGATTAGTTTGATGCGGTAGTCATATACAAGTGATTAGTTTGATATGGTAGTCATGTACCAGTGATTAGTTTGATATGGTATCATGTACCAGTGATTAGTTTGATACGGTAGTCATATACAAGTGATTAGTTTGATACGGTAGTCATATACAAATGATATGGTAGTCATATACAAGTGATTAGTTTGATATGGTAGTCATGTTCCAGTGATTTGTTTGATATGATAGTCATTTACCAGTGATTCGTTTGATTGGTCGTCATATATATATAAGTGATTAGTTTGATATGGTAGTCATGTATCGTGATTAGTTTGATATGGTAGTCATGTACCAGTTATTAGTTTGATATGGTAGTCATGTACCAGCAGTGTATTTGGCAGAAATTCATGAACTGGGAGTGCAAATATGCAAACAGGGTGTGAAAATTAATTTGGTAACACACACTACCCGCCAATTCGCGACAAATGGATGTCTCTGGGGTAATTCATTTTAGCTTGACTATTCGAAGAATAATAAGAGAGCTTAAGTATCACTTCGGTGTCCCACATCAAGGTTTGCATGTAAGCTGTGTTTACAACTCTATTTCTCTTACATTTCTTATCCTAGCACAACCAAATTTGGCCATGAGCTTCCTTATAGCATTATCTTAAGGGCTTCTTACGTAATTTTGGTTCCTGTAACCCCTGGGCTGGTCATGTACCAGTGTTAAGTTTAGTTTAAACAATATTTTATTCTCAAATGTGTACAATTATTATGGTTACACAATATTATAATAAATTTAACACAATTTGAAAACGTGGATTCGGAAAAAAGCTTTTAGCTTATATCAATCCGTTTCCATAATTACATAATGTTATGAAACGAAGATATTCAGAAGTCTATACAATCATGAACCAATAGAGATATTAAAATAGTTTTTAGTTAAGGAATTTCAAATAATAAAAAGAATGGATGAATAAAGAAAAAGGTAGATAGAGTTTGTTGTGTGTTTTTCTCGTTTTGGTCGCCCGAATAGGCATTATTTATTCGAGGTTAGTTTATTTCGAATCGTTTTGTGCTGATAATATATTTCTGTACAGCTTTGAAAATTGAAATATTTGTTTCATTAGGTGTGTGAGGAATGCCCTCTAAAAGTTGGGTAGTGTTTACATTAAGTATGCCCAATGTCCTTAGGGTATTATTTAAAATGCGTCGTTGTTCTGTAAATTGTCTGCAGCACAGTAAGAAATGTTTTGTGTCTTCTGTTGACCCACAATTACACAATGGATTTTCTATTATATTTTTGGCGTATAAATGCTGATTTAGAGAGCTACATTTCAGCCGAAGGCGTGTATGGTATATATGTGCCTTGCGCTCCCCATAGTAGAAGTGGTGGGGTATATGTATATTGGAGATATTAAGTTGCCTTTTAAAAGCATCGACGGTATGGGCATTCCTTGTATGTTCTGGTAGTTCATTCCATTTTTAGCTCTACTGATCAGAGATCAGCAGAGCTTATGCCGTGGTGCGGAGTCCGTCGTCCGTCCGTCTGTCCGTCTGTCTGTCCGTAAACTTTTATTTGTAGCGACTTCACAGCTGAAACTACTGGATGGATATTCATGAAACTTTACAGAAATGTTGCCCATAAAGTCTAGTTGATCCTAGCAAAAATTCATGTTGATGTGAAATCCAAGATGGCCGCCAAAGCTAAAAATAGAGTTTTAAAATACAAGTTTGTAGCGACTTCTTCTTGAAAACTATAAGTGATATTGATATGGGACTTTTTCTAAAATGATCAGCATGACATGATGTTGATCCTAGTCAAAAATCGTTTTGATTCAACGTTAAACATGGCTGCCAGCGGCCATCTTTGTTTACATAGAGTTATATAGTAAAAACTTGTAGCGACTTCACAGCTGAAACTACTGGATGGATATTCATGAAACTTTACAGAAATGTTGCCCATAAAGTCTAGTTGATCCTAGCAAAAATTCATGTTGATGTGAAATCCAAGATGGCCGCCAAAGCTAAAAATAGAGTTTTAAAATACAAGTTTGTAGCGACTTCTTCTTGAAAACTATAAGTGATATTGATATGGGACTTTTTCTAAAATGATCAGCATGACATGATGTTGATCCTAGTCAAAAATCGTTTTGATTCAACGTTAAACATGGCTGCCAGCGGCCATCTTTGTTTACATAGAGTTATATAGTAAAAACTTGTAGCGACTTCACAGCTGAAACTACTGGATGGATATTCATGAAACTTTACAGAAATGTTGCCCATAAAGTCTAATTGATCCTAGCAAAAATTCATGTTGATGTGAAATCCAAGATGGCCGCCAAAGCTAAAAATAGAGTTTTAAAATACAAGTTTGTAGCGACTTCTTCTTGAAAACTATAAGTGATATTGATATGGGACTTTTTCTAAAATGATCAGCATGACATGATGTTGATCCTAGTCAAAAATCGTTTTGATTCAACGTTAAACATGGCTGCCAGCGGCCATCTTTGTTTACATAGAGTTATATAGTAAAAACTTGTAGCGACTACTTCTCTGAAACTACTTGGCGGATTGTCATGAAACTTTACAGGAATGTTGCTCTTGATGTCTGATTGATCCTAGAAAAATTTCAGGTCGGCCGGAAATTCAAGATGGCCGTCACAGCTAAAAATAGATTTTTAAAAAATAAGTTTGTAGCGACTACTTCTTGAAAACTATAAGTGATATTGATATGGGACTTTTTCTAAAGTGATCAGCATTACATGATGTTGATCCTAGTCAAAAATCGTTTTGATTCAACGTTAAACATGACTGCCAGCGGCCATCTTTGTTTACATAGAGTTATATAGTAAAAACTTGTAGCGACTACTCCTCTGAAACTACTTGGCGGATTGTCATGAAACTTTACAGGAATGTTGCTCTTGATGTCTAATTGATCCTATAAAAATTTCAGGTCGGCCGGAAATTCAAGATGGCCGTCACAGCTAAAAATAGATTTTTTTAAAAATAAGTTTGTAGCGACTACTTCTTGAAAACTATAAGTGATATTGATATGGGACTTTTTCTAAAATGATCAGCATGACATGATGTAGATCCTTGTGGAAAATTATTTTGATTCGACGTTAAACAATGCTGCCAGTGGCCATCTTTGGTTACATAGAGTTATATAGTAAAAACTTGTAGCGACTACTCCTCTGAAACTACTTGACGGATGTTCATGAAACTTCACAGGAATGTTGCTCTTGATGTCTAGTTGATCTTAGCAAAATTTCAGGTCGGCCGGAAATTCAAGATGGCCGCAACGGTTAAAAATAGATTTTCAAAAAACAAGTCTGTAGCGACTCCTTCCTGAAATCAAAATCAATCAGTAGAGCTTCAAGGTCATTGACCTCTTGTTTTATTGTGGATGGTAAAAAAGATTTAGCAAATAGTTGTGATTTACATGGAATTGTTCTTATATTATCGGCGTTTCGGAGTTCATATGGTGAGGATTCGGCTACATTGTCGGGTACTAGTTCATTTAAGTATGGGGGTGTAATTAAGTTTACCATTTTAAAGAATAATGTCAGTTTATGCTTGTTACGACGTGATTGCAGACTTTCCCACCCTGTTTCATCATTTAATAGGGATATCGATACTAATTTAGTTGCACCAGTTACTATCCTAGCTGCTTCTATTTGTATTTTTTCTAAGTCATTTATTTCATATTTTGTGCAATTATCCCAAACTACGTCAGCATATTCCAAAATTGGTCGAATGAATGTAGTATAAATGGATTCTAGGGATTTACAGTCTAGAAAAAATTTGAGTCTTCTCATAATATTAATGCGTTTCCATGCTTGTTCTTTGACGTATTGCAGGTGTGCATGCCAACTACAATCATTTGAAAATATAAGTCCGAGATGTTTATGAGTTTCTACTTCTTGAATAATAGTATTATTCATAGATAACGAAGGATGTAACGGTTTTCTATGTTTGCGAGATATAATTAGTGATTACGTTTTATTTGGGTTGAACGTAACTAACCATGATTCAGCCCAAGTATGTATTTTCATCAAATCAGCGTTTAATATGTCAGCGGTTCGCTGTGGGTTATCGACTTTTATAAAAACACTAGTGTCGTCAGCAAACAGCTTAATTGTAGAGTTAATGGTGTCAACTATATCGTTAATAAATACCAAGAATAGTAATGGATCTAGAATAGAACCTTGTGGGACACCATAGTTGATGTGTTTCCAATCAGACATAGCACCAGGGAGAATAACACGTTGTTTTCGATTTTCAAGATAATCTTTAAATCACAAAAGAAGTGGGCCATCTATGCCAACAGATTGTAGTTTGTATAGTAGACCCTTGTGCCAAACTCTATCAAAGGCCTTACTTATATCACAAAAAACAGCACGAATTTCTTTACCTTCGTCTAGAGCCTGACAAAAAGTATGGTATATATCTACTAGTTGGTTAACAGTTGAATCTTTAGGTACAAAGCCTGGCTGCAAAGCAGTTATGATACAATTTCTTAGAAAAAAGTTAAAACATGCTTGTGGATAAGTTTTTCCAAAATTTTATCTATCGTTGATAGGAGTGAAATCGGCCGATAATTAGAAACATCGGAAGGGTCATTTTTCTTAAAGACAGCGGTAACGTACGCTTCCTTCCACCTAGTTGGAACTTTACAGAGTCGAAGTGTGCGATTAAAAAGATTGCAAAAGGGAGTTGTGAGTTGTTTGGAAAGTTCTTTTAGTACTTTGTTGTTAATTTCGTCCGGGCCTGCGGCTTTTCCCAGTGGAAGGGTTTGTAAGATTGATTCAACTTCTAATGGCTGTAGATTAATTATATCGAGATTTGGTTTGTTAGGGTCTATAACAAGTTGCGGTAATATCTTTCCGACACCGTTTAGAACTGTTTGGTTTGCAAAAAAATCATTAAGTAAGTTAGCTTTGCTAATATTGTCACTGTAGTAGATACCATCATGTTTGAGGGGTGGTATATTAGTGGATTTATCGTTTGGCTTGATAAAGCACTTGAGCATTTTCCACCAGTCAGAACTTGATAAGGTATTTGATTTAAGTTTATTAGATATATTTTCAAAGTATTGTTAATTACGTTTATTGTTTCATTCCGGATTTGTATTTAGTCCAATTTTTGGGTGTGCCTGTTCGTTTTGCCTTCGATAATATACGCTTTCTCTTCCTTATTGATTTTCTAATGTCATTCTGAAGCCATGGGGGATCTTTGGGCCTTACAGTAATAATTTTATGTGGGATGGTCTGTTCTGCCATATTGATGATATGGTTGCTTATGTTATCTGCATACTGGTGAATATTTAGATCAAAAAGAGATTCCCAATTCGTGTTTTCCGCAGTTTGTCGAATTTGTTCGTAGTCACCTTGGTTATATAGAGCCATACTTTACGCTTAAATTCAGTGTGAGGAGGTCTAAACTCATTCAAGATACAAAAAATTGGGCAGTGAAATCTAATATTTTGATCTAGGAATGGTTCCCCCGTTTAGTTTGATATGGTAGTCATGTGCCAGTGATTAGTTTGATATGTCAATCATATACCAGTGATTAGGTAGTCATATACCTGTGATTAGTTTGATATGGTAGTCATGTACCTGTGATTAGTTTGATATGAGTCATGTATCAGTGATTAGTTTGATATGGTAGTCATGTACCCGCGATTTATTTGATATGATAGTCATTCACCAGTGATTTGTTTGATACGGTAGTCATTTACCAGTGATTAGTTTGATATGGTAGTCATATACAAGTGATTAGTTAGATATGGTAGTCATGTACGAGTGATTGTGTTATTCAGGTACCATCGTATATCCGTAAAGGCAAAGACGTGACAGTCCAGATAGACAAGAAGCACATCAAGGTCGCCCACAAGGACGAGTCTGGGCAGTTCAAGGTGGTTGTCGACGGTGATCTGACATGGGAAATACACAAAGATGAAAGTATTTGGACGTTAAACCCCGGTGAGAATGTACATGTAAGTATATTAAACATATTATGGATGTAGTCAGCCCTGCTTTACTGCTTGTATCTTATTAATTGCTTTTGGTAGATTACCGACAAAGATCAAATGGATTCAAAACTTTAAAGAAAGACAGAAGTCAACAACATTATACCAGCTTTCAAATTTCCCCCCGTTATGACCCTTTTGTTTACAAATTTTGCATAAAATTGTGTATATGGATTTGTGTTTCGGAATATTACAGGATGGTTCATGTATCATGGGGGTTAACTTTTACTTACAATAAAGACATCCGTGTCCTAGTGACACATCTGTAGATTTAATAAAACCCAATGGAAGTTAAAAAGAAAACTGAAATGTATAGCCGGTACAGAAGTGGAAAGATTTTCATAAAATAGGGTGACTTTACTTTATTCTTTATTTACGCTGTCCGCGTTTTATTGGGATGACAATAGGGTTAGAGTAAGTTTTGTGCACCCTAGAACCTGGTTTATAATGGTTTAAACCCCAGCTGCCTTTTTGCCACTGACCATTCCAAGGCAGTAGCCCTATTGTCAACCCTTTTGTTTGTGATGTCATCTTGCCTTTTATTCATCTTTGTAATTATTGTTTATTTTATTGTTTATTTCTGTACATGTTTTTTGGTTGACTGGTCCTTGAATGCTACTTTTCCTGTCCGACTTCTATATCTACTCGTATGCAATAAGACAACTAGATCTTTTATAACAAACACTGAACTATGGAATCTAATACAAGAACCACAACATGTTTACAAAACTTTAAAAACATCAATACAGTTCATTAAAGAAACATCAGAATGATTGAGTACCCCATTTACAAGAGACCCCTTAAAAATCAATCACAAAAAATGTTATATTGTAAACAAGTGGTGACTGTGTTTTTTTTAATCTGCAAAAGTACAATGAAAAAAACATTTTGTATCTGTACTCAGTTGCAAAAGAAAGTGTGCACTCAGGTTTTTGTTAAATTTATTGTACAAAATATGTACGAAATATGACATATAGGGTACCATTTGTTTTGCCTTTCTATTGCCAATGTCAAGGTGGAATTTGTTTTTCGATAGCTTAATTCATTGAAGCATGGTCAACAGGTGAAGAGGCTAGGGGTCAAAATCATAAATCGCAAAACAGTCCAAAAGAATATGTTGCTTCATTTTTTTCAAACTTAATTGTGATTGAAAGTACATTTTTGTCAGATTGGAACATATCACGCAGCTTAGTGATAGTGTTTCTATGGCAATTAAATGCCCTAGCGACACCATGATGCTGTCACCTCTCGTAATCATGACTAAAGCTTGAACCCTCTGGTTTCCGGTAAGCCGTGGCATATTGAAAATACAGAAGGAAATAAAATGCATTGATTTTTTTCGTTTATCCAAACGTAAGAGAATTCAACCAAACTGGTTTTTATCTACACAGACCATTTCCACGTGCAAATTATTGAAAACAACACAAACGCTTTTCCCGTGCAAAACAACTGTGTATTGACCGATTTATTGCCATTGGCAGATATACATGTATATATGTATAGGTAAATGTTTAAACACTGTACTATAAAAATAAAAGAAAATATTTGAATTTTAAAAGTGCACAATTTCTTTTGCAACCGAGTATATATAAGAAAGTATATGAAACTCTACAATGCTTCAGATTAACTTTGAAAAAAAAGAAGAGAGATGGTGGGAGGCGATGTTGACGGACGAGCCCAAGATAAGTGTACGCAAGATAGACGCCAGCCGCCCCATGTCGGATCTCGACGAGGAAGCGCAGGCCAAGATAGAGGAGATGATGTTCAACGACAGGCAGAAGAAACTCGGCCTACCACAAAGTCATGAACAGGTACTTCTCAGAACGTGCTCAAAATCAAGGGTGTCGTCTTCCATCCGTCACATTTAACATGCACCCTATCCTTGGCCATAACTTGAAAAGAATTTGTCCAATGTTCACAAAACCTGACAAGTAATTTTTAAATGAAATAAGATATGATTGCAAACCAAGTACAAGTACATCTTAATTTATGACAGTGAAATGTGTTATATTCTCTATTATTATACCCCTGCTATCTATGAATCGCGCCGTCCGCAACGTCGCGTAACATGTTTTTATCAATTGCTTGTCCCTTTACATCACACATTCTTGATTGCTTAATTACAGGATTATTACCCTTTGAATTTTCCACTCTTAACATTGTATAATGTCCCTCAACACATTTTTCTCAAAAAGTTTTGAATGGATTTTTGCCAAACTTCATATACACCTAACAACAGTCATCTGATGACCTTACATCCCTCTACATTATACAACAAAGAATTATATATTTTTTTACCGTCAGTGTCTTCATGTAGATTTCTCAGGACACATTTTTAGCTCTACTGATCAAAGATCAGCAGAGCTTATGCCGTGGTGCGGTGTCCGTCGTCCGTCTGTCTGTAAACTTTTTCTTGCGGCGACTACTCCTCTGAAACTACTGGATGGATTTTCATGAAACTTTACAGGAATGTTGCCCATGATGTCTAGTTGATCCTAGCAAAAATTCACATTGATGTGAAATCCAAGATGGCCACCAAAGCTAAACGAGTTTGTAGCACCTACTTCTTGAAAACTATAAGTGATATTGATGTGGGACTTTTTCTAAAATGATCAGCATGACATGATGTTGGTCCTTGTTGAAAATTCGACGTTAAACATAGCTGCCAGTGGCCATCTTTGTTTACACTGTTATATACTAAAAACTTTTAGCGACTACTCCACTAAAACTACTCGACAGATTTACATGAAACTTCACAGGAATGTTGCTCTTGATGATCCTAGAAAAATTTCAGGTCGGCTGGGAATTAAGATGGCCACCACGTCTAAAAATAGGTTTTTAAAAAAAAAAATTGTAGCGACTAATTCTTTTTAAAACTATTATATAAGCGATATTGATTTGGGAATTTTTCTAAAATGATCAGCATGACATGATGATAGTCCTTGTTGAAATCATTTTGATTCAAAGTTAAACATGGCTGCCAACGGTCATCTTTGTTTACAAGAGTTATATTGTAAAAAACGTTGTAGCGACTACTTCTCTGAAACTACAGATTTTCATGAAACTTCACAGGAATGTTGCACTTAATGTCTAGCTGATCCTAGCAAAATTTCAGGTCGGCTGGAAATTCAAGACGGCCGACAAAGCTAACAAGAGGGCCAAGATGGCCCTATATCGATCACCTGAGTAATGGTCCATTATCAAACTTCTTCGAAATCTTATGATCATATACAATCTGTGCAAGTTTGGTTAAGATTGTCCAAGAAATGTGGCCTCTCTTGTTTACCAACATTGATATAAAGACATTGACAAAGTTTGGTAAAGATCAAAGACAAAATGAAGGTGCTAGAGTGTAACCTCTGGGGCATGGGCAAATGTGACCCCAGGGCTACATGTAATATATGAGAGCTGTGTGCCTTGTGGTTTCAGAGAAGATTTTTTTAAAGTTTTTCCCTATACAAGTCTATGTAAAACATGTGACCCCTGGGCAGAGCCAAATGTGACCCCAGGGTCACCATTTTAATAAACTTGGACGGTAAAGGACCATAAGCGCATAGTAAATGCAAAATATTAAACCTCTGGCTCTTGCAGTTTAAGAGAAGATTTTTTTCCCCCCCCTATATAAGTCTATGTAAAACTGTGAACCCCGGGGCGGGGCCAAATTTGACACCAGGGTCAACATTTGAACAAACTTGGTAGAGGATCATAAGCTTATAGAAACTGCAAAATATTGAACATCTGGCTCAAGCAGTTTCAGAAAAGAAGATTTTTTAATTTTTCCCTATACAAGTCTATGTAAAACATGTGACCCCTGGGGTGGGGCCAAATGTAACCCCAGGGTCACCATTTTAATAAACTTGGTAAAGGACCATAAGCTCATAGTAAATGCAAAATATTAAACCTCTGGCTCTTGCAGTTTCAGAGAAGATTTTTTTAATTTTTCCCTATACAAGTCTATGTAAAACTGTGACACCAGGGGCGGGGCCAAATATGACACCAGGGTCACCATTTGAACAAACTTGGTAAAGGACCATAATCTTATAGTAAATGCAAAATATTAAACCTCTGGCTCTTGTAGTTTCAGAGAAGAAGATTTTTTAAATTTTTTCCTATATAAGTCTATGTAAAACTGTGAACCCCGGGGCGGGGACCATTTAAACAAACTTGGTAGACGATCATAAGCTTATAGCAAAGGCAAAATATTGAACATCTGGCTCAAGCAGTTTCAGTGAAGATTTTTTAAGTTTTTCCATATATTAAAAGTTGATTGTATTGATACAAGTCTATGTAAAACATATGACCTCTGGGGTGGGGCCAAATGTAACCCCAGCGTCACCATTTGAACAAACTTGGTAGAGGACTATAAGCTTATAGCAAATGCAAAATATTGAACATCTGGCTCAAGCAGTTTCAGAGAAGAATTTTTTTAAAGTTTTTCCATATACAAGTTATGTAAAACATGTGACCCCTGGGGCGGGGCCAAATGTAACCCCAGGGTCGCCATTAGAACAAACTTGGTAAAGGACCATAATCTTATAGTAATTGCAAAATATTAAACCTCTGGCTCTTGTAGTTTTAGAGAACAAGATTTTTTAAGTTTTTCCCTATACAAGTCTAGGTAAAACTGTGACCCCCGGGGCGGGGCCAAACAAACTTGGTAAGGGACTATAATCTTATAGTAAATGCAATATATTAAACCTCTGGCTCTTGTAGTTTCAGAGGAGATTTTTTTTCCTGTACATGTCTATGTAAAACATGTGACCCGAGGGTCACCATTTGAACAAACTTGGTAAAGGACCATAAGCTTATAGTAAATGCAAAATATCAAACCTCTGGCTCTTGTAGTTTCAGAGAAAATTTTTGTAAAAAAAAAATCCTATATAAGTCTATGTAAAACTGTGACCCCCGGGGCGGGGATCACCATTTGAACAAACTTAGTTGAGGACCATAAGCAGATGCTACATGTAATACATGAGAGCCTGTGCCTTGTGGTTTAAGAGAAGAGATTTCTTAAAGTTTTTTCCTATATGTCTATACGAAAAACATGCAAAATCTCAATATACAAACTTTGGACCCCAGGGCACAGCCATTTTTGACCCCGGGGACTTCATTTGAACAAACTTGATAGTCTAGGCGTTGGCGATCATTTTAAAAGAAAACTGTTGACATCTGTCCAACGGTTCTGGAGAAGATTTTTTAAGGTTTCGACCATATATGGTAATGGCAGCCATCTTGGATGTCGCGCTGACCTAATGTTTACAAATCTAAAAAGCATTCATTTAAGGATCATCCATGTGAAGTTTGGTCAAAATTAGCCAAGCGGTTTCTGAGAAGTTGTTAGAAGAAAAGTAAACAACGGACGAAGAGTGATCCCAATAGATCTAAAAAAAACACAAGTTTGTAGCACCTACTTCTTGAAAACTAAGTGATATTGATATGGGACTTTTTCAAAATGATCAGCACATGATCCTGGTTGAAAAATATTTTGGTTCGACATTAAACATGGCTGCCAGTGGCCATATTTGTTTAGAGTTTTATAGTAAAAACTGGTAGCGACTACTCCTCTGAAACTACTGGACAGATTTTCATGAAACTTCACATGAATGCTGATCAAGCTATCAAAACCTATCAGTAGAGCTTCAAGGTCATTGACCTCGTTTCAATATGCACTAATAAAATAACCTGGATCTACCTTTCATCTCCCTTTATCATCATACCTATTGCTCTGTTCCTCTTGTAGAAAGTGCACGACATGTTGAAGAATGCATGGGATGCAGAAGGTTCACCGTTCAAAGGTCAGCAGTTTGATCCCTCCAAGTTTACCGTGGACCCCAGTGGAGGCGTGGTGAATATGAAGCCAACATGAAGCCTCGGACACCAGTGTTCAATAGTGTTAATAATTCAAGTTCTTTTACAGACACTTCTCTTTTTTTATTACTTTAAAAGGATGGTCAGTATTTCATACAAGCATCAAAAATAACGATACAAATGTGTATTATAGAACACCATTGTTACAAGACATGTATTGTTGTGGAATGTTGTAAATGATCTAATTGTAATGATTAGGCCTCTCTGTCAAAGTCCCTTTGCTCATACTTGGGATAACTTCAGATAGCTTGATATTTTAAACATACGATCTAAGTAGATGTGTTTCAGATTATATAAAGTTAATAACTTGTCATATTTATGAATGTCAGTTTACTGTAAATTGTTGTTTTGAATACGTTTTCAATACAACAAAACTATATTGTAAGCAAGTGGGTGGGGAAAAGTAATCTTACCAGTTTAACTTCAGGAGTTTTCGTACATTTTTCATCTTATCACTTCAAGGGATTACAGTCAAAACGTACCCTAGCCGAAACGTACCTATGGAGAAGTCAAAACGTACCTATGGAGAAGTCAAAACGTACCAATAAAAAAGTGAAAACGTACATATGAAAATGGTGTGTAATTCATTAGTTTGTTAATTTTATTATTTAAATACACTTCAGGTGAGTTATATTTAGGCTAAACATGTGTGTTTGCCGAAATAGTGCTAATTATTAAAAGTTGATTGTATTGATAATTGTATTGATAATTAATTAATTAGTTTGCTTATTTTATTATTTAAATACACATCAGGTGAGTTATATTTAGGTTAAAAACATGTGTTGCTACACCAAACTCAATACATCTGAGCGCAAATAGCATTGGTAAAACAACAAAAACCTCTGTGTAGTACTCATATCTACAAGTACATTATGCAAGGAATTTTAAATAAAAAATCAATATAAGTAATATAATTGTCGAATCATAATAAAAAAAACATGCAAGCAATGTATTTATTCATTAAAACATCATATGTAACTTTAATTTATATATGTACGTTTTGGCTTCTGTAAGGTCTGTTTTGACTTTTGTTTGGGTACGTTTTGACTTATGTTTGGGTACGTTTTGACGGTACGTTTTGGTTAGGGTACGTTTTGACCGGATCCCACTTCAAGTGTAGGATAACCTCCATCCATAAACACTATTTGTATCATAAATTGTCATGATTTGTCATTGTTCATTGTGCAAAGATGTATATTTGATGTAGATTTACTGAGCAAATGACTCAATTTCAGCGCTATACCTCCACTAAGGAGAGCTCTTTTGCATATACAAATCTATTTTTTGTCTTGTAACGCTCGACTTCTTCGCAGTTAAAGGCCACACGGAGATATTGCATTGTTTTATTTCATCATTCATTGTGTGCAAGTGTACTTATTTATACATTTATTATTGAATATCGGTACAGGTTTAAATCTTCAAATGTAAACTCTCCCAACATAATATGGTTTAGCTGACCCAACGTCCCGACATGAATCTGTGGATTCCCAACTGCCCAACGATATTCTGTAGAGTTGTTGATTTTTCCAACAAGATTCTGTTGGATCGCCCAACCAAATTTGGTTGGATCCGAGTTTAGTATAAAAGCAGGCGATTTTTAGAATCTAGTACTTTCAGCATTCAGAATCCGTGGGGAGCAGTCGCATTTTGGTCCGTTGGGAAATTGGCAGATTTTCATATTTTGCGCCGGGTGACGCCATTACACCAGTAGTTGGGTATTAGAGGTGCATCACGGGGTATTTTTGGGTAACTTGCGAAATAAGCGACTATTGGCCGGATTTTAACTGAGAGTCCTCTTTCAATATAAAAGGCTTTGGAAGATATTATTGCCACAATATACTAGTATTATAGAAGGGTGAATAGTTTTACTTATTTCAAGTACAAGAACTTTAATGGTATAGAACAAGTGAGTCCTGACAGGAATTTACGTCACTTGCAAGACGAGAGGCCGCTAGTTGGGGTACTCAACATAATATTGCAGGTATCGTTTTATCTGGAGAGTGACAACAAATACCAATTGTATTATAAACGTTTCCTTTTAAAAGTTATCATACAATAAAAACTATTTTGTTGGGTTATTATTAACAGATAATTGCTCAGTAAGCGAGTGTCTGCTATGTTTTACACAATTTCTATAGTGACAAATCCAAAAAATACCTCACAAAAATGTATCTTTTTACAATACTTTTGTGTGAGATTGTTTGTTTGTTTGTAGGTGTTTTACATCATTTTCAACATATGCAAGGCTATATATGACAGTCGATTTTGGTGGAGGTAGACCACCCACTTTTCCTGGGTAGAACCAGTACTGTACACCTCCCGCCATCCGTTAAGAATCGACACTTCCTCACAAGTGGGATCTACTGTCAGAAAACCAGTAAACTGGAAATAGATTACCACATGCTACATCGCACCAAGCCAAGGATGGTGACATTCCTTTCTGGTTTTATGCCCTGCAATGAAAGTGGAGCGGGCATATAGTGTTACCCTTGTCCGTTCGTCCGTACATACTAAAAAGTTATACATTCCAGTTTTTCGGTAAGCCCATTTACAGAAACTGGAACCCACAAAGCTTTCAAACTTCACACATGTTTACATTCTACTGTGTATACGACAGCAGTATGTTCCCAACAAAAGAAGATTAATATGTAAGATTAATATGTATGACCTTAACCTAATTTGTGAACCTCAATAATTTATGTTTGACGTTTCATTTTGTGTTGGTGTTTGAATGATCTTTTACATCCTTTTTAGCACATGCCAGGCCATTTATGACCGTCGATTTGTTTGGGGTAGAGGCAAACCACCCCAATTTTCCTGCGTAAAACCAGTACTGTATACCTCCCGCCATCTGAAAGAATTGACTTTCACTGACCAGGTCCACTATGCGGACACTCGTGTCCAAAACACATTTTCTAGAGACTAATTAATGACAAGCTGAAAATAACGACAGTCAAATTATTTTTTGTTTTGGCCGCTTTATTGGAGGGGGAGACTTTCTGACAGCTATGATGACAATATTTGGGTTGAAGTTTATTTGAAGCCTTCTGTATCCTAAACTGTCAATGGTATTTGAACAATCACAATGTAGGCAACCAGATTATTACGTTTGACCTATTATGTGGTCTCTTAGGGTGCATTCGATTTAAACTTGTGTCGAAAGTAGGTCAAGAACATACTCCCCATTTTACGGAGTTGCCTAGAATATGTCATCAAGATGCAGGCAATGGTTCCGATAAATTTGAGAGCATTGCAAATTATCGCATTTCTGACATTAAATATCAACTTAAAAAGATATTCGTTGTTCTGGTTTATTTTAAATATTAGTACATATATTATTAATATACGCCGGAGTTCACAATGGACAACTGTATTGCTTCAAAAAAAAGTTTCAATTTGAAATATGTATGCTTCGGTTAATATTGTTTCGCCCTTGTGTATCTAATGCGAACTTAATTCAGAAAAAGTTTAACCCCACTATAATGAAAGGAATTTTTGAAAAGAACCTACTCCAAACATCGTTCTAGAACAGTTAACTCATAGATGTAAAAGCATTTTTATTTTAAAATATAAGCAACTTGAAAGCTAGCTTCTTAATATAAACCGAACTCAACACGCGTGTTGCATTCTACCCGTTTGTTTTACAACCAACTATTTATCAAATGCGCATGCGTGAAGCTTGTTAGATTCTACAAAAGAGTTGTCAAATCGAAACACCCTTAAAACTGCAAAATTTGTCTTTTAAAACACTAAACACCACTGGAGTTCATTTAATGAACATCGGTAGATGAATGCTTTATGTAAGTTAAGTTTTGTCAGTGAACAAAGTTACAGGGAAAATGTTTATGATAAAACTTATGGGTCTGTGTGTTATAAGATATAGAAAAGGTTAAAGGCAACAACATACCGTTACGTATCAATAAAAAGAATGTCAATCCATTACATTACGGACGAGATGCTTGATAAACAAGAGCATGAACAATTGCAGGGCAATCCATGTTCCTCTACCGGCCAAGACAAACATTTTCCAGACATCTTCTATGATGGAGGTCAAAGATCAAGGTCAAGGTCACACATCGCTATCCCAAGATGTATTCACATACCAAGTTCAGTGTCTCTAAGTGTTATAGTATTGAAAATACAGTCCGGACAAGCATTTTCTGACAGAGGTCACAGGTCACAATGACCTTATTTTGGTACCCGACACACCGCTATCCCAAGATGTATTCACGTACCAAGTTTGGTATCTCTAAGTGTTATAGTATTGAAAATACGGTTCGGACAAGCATTTTCTATGACAGAGGTCACGGTCACAGTGACCTTATTTTGGTACGAGACACACCGCTATCCCAAGATGTATCCACATACCAAGTTTGGGATCTCGTCAAGGCATTTTCGGTAGTTTTCATGCGCAGCTTCTTTGGGCGACTTCTGTACTAAAACTATTGGATGGATTTTCCTACAAATTTACAGGAATGTTGCTTTTGATGTCTAGTTGTACTTCTTTTTTTTTTGAATTTTTATTTTATTTTTTTATTGTCTTTATTTAAATAAAGTCCTATAAGTAGATACTAGATACATAAAATAGGAAAAATATAGTATTTTGTAAAAATTCCAACAAAATTAAGCATAATGGTACGGTTCCAAAAACTAATATTAAATCTCAATATGGATGGTGACCTATAAATTTAATTGCATAAATTGTCTAAATATACTGACGAGATAAAGAAACGCCTCATAAGGAATTTCCGCTATATATTGTATGTACACTATGCTGCTGTTAATCGAATGGTACATGGCTACGTAAGACCTTTCTTTTCGGAAAAATACTAAAACAACACAAAACACAGCAAATAGTATTTCTTCAAAGTTTGATTATTGGCAGAGTATCTGTTTGGCTCATGTGAGCAAACTTAGGATGCAAATTTCTGCAAACTCTTTACGTTAAATACAGTACTAAAATAGTCATTTTTAGCTCTACTGGCCAAGGGCCAGCAGAGCTTATGGGATGGTGTGTTGTCCGTCTTCCGTCGTCCGTTAACTTTTCTTCAAATGACTTCTCCTCAGAAACCGCTTGGCTAATTTTGACCAAACTTCACATGGATGATCCTTGAATGAATGCTTTTTAGATTTGTTAAAATTAGGTCAGCGCAACATCCAAGATGGCTGCCATTACCATATATGCTCGAAACCTTAAAAAATCTTCTTCTCCAGAACCGCTGGACAGATTTCAACAGTTTTTCTTTTAAAATGATCGCCAACGCCTAGACTGTTCAAATAAAGTCCCCGGGGTAAAAAATGGCCGTGCCCCGGGGGTCCAAAGTTTGTATATTGAGGTTTTGCATGTTTTTCATATTGACATATAGGAAAAAACTTTAAAAAATCTTCTTCTCTGAAACCACAAGGCACAGAGCTCTCTTGCATTACATGTAGCATCAGCTTATGTTCCTCTACCTAGTTTGTTCAAATGGTGACCCTGGGGTCAAATTTGTCCCCGCCCGGGCGTCACAGTTTTACATAGACATATAGAACAACAGCCAGAGGTTTGATATTTTGCATTTACTATAAGCTTATGGTCCTTTACCAAGTTTGTTCAAATGGTGACCCTCGGGTCACATTTGGCCCCGCCCCAAGGGTCACAGTTTTACATAGACTTATATAGGATTTTTTTTTAAAAAATCTTCTTCTCGGAAACTACAAGAGCTAGAGGTTTAATATTTTGCTTGTATAGGGAAAAACTGAAAAAAATCTTCTCTGGAACCACATGGCACAGAGCTCTCATGTATTACATGTAGCATCAGATTATGGTCCTCTACTAAGTTTGTTCAAATGGTGACCCTGGGGTCAAATTTGTCCCCGCCCTGAGGGTCACAGTTTTACATGGACTTATATAGGAATTTCTTTTTAAAAATCTTCTCGGAAACTACAAGAGCTAGAGGTTTAATATTTTGCATTTGCTATAAGCTTATGGTCCTTTACCAAGATTGTTCAAATTGTGACCCTCAGGTCACATTTGACCCCGCCCCAAGGGTCACGTTTGAATTAATGCTTGTATAGAGAAAAACTGAAAAAAATCATCCTTCTCTGGAACTCAAGAGCCAGAGGTTTAATATTTTGCATTTGCTATAAGCTTATGGTCCTTTACCAAGTTTGTTCAAACTATTTGACCCCGTCCCAAGGGTCACATGTTTAACATAGAAATGTATAGGGAAAAATTCAAAAATCTTCTTCTCTGAAACTGCAAGAGCCAGAGGTTTAATATTTTGCATTTGCTATAAGCTTATGGTCTTCTACCACATTTGTTCAAATGGTGACCTATTGGTCACATTTGACCCCACCCTGAGGGTCAGTCTTACTTAGGCTTGTAGAGGCAAAAAGTGTTTTTTAATTTTTTTTAAATTTTGTTTTAGTTTTTAATTTGATTTATTTTTTTCAATTTCCATTTTTTTTTTTTTCATTGTTTAATATTTTGCATTTGCCCAATCTGGGACCGCCCCGGGGGTCACAGTTTTACATAAATGCTTGTTTTAAATTTTTTAATTTCTTTTATTATTATTTTTTTATATTTTTTTTTTTTGTTATTTTTTATTTTTTTTTGTTATTTTTTTTATATTTTTTTAAATTTTTTTTTTGTTATTTTTATTACCTCTACTGGCCAACTTGGAAAACCAGCCAGATCGGACCAGTAATGGCGGAGTTATGGCTCTTGATTTAATTAGAAATGCTATATTTTGCCTCTTTAAGACGATAGTCACTCGCTTCATTGATGTCATAAGAGCCATATTAGCAAGTAGAGCGTCCACAGGCCCTCTTGGGCCTCTCGTTTCAAAGAGGAACTAAAATATTTATGAATTTCTTATAAAGTGTACTGTGATTAAAACGTCTACAACATCACAGTTGTGTCCTTTCTCTAACCAACTGCAACTTTGTTTTACAAAACATCTTGGGATTTCTTTGGAATATTATGTGGCATTAAGTGTGCGGTATATACAATACAGAGCGGAAATTCCCGATGAGGCGTTTCTTTATCTCGTCAGTATATATGTTCAAATAAGTGCCGAGGAAGTTTGAACAAATTCTGTTATTAGGAACATAACAAAAAAGGAAAATATACCATTTCTATATAATTTCATTATTAAACTTGGCCTTTTAGCATAGGGGTAGGGTTTCAAAAAAAAATTCTAAACAAGCATGGGGACCTATCATTTTTATTGCACATTTTGTTTTTATATATGTTAAACTATGTGCTTAGAAAGTTTAAACAAATTCTATTATTGGGAACTTACAAAAAAAAAAAGGAAATTGTATCATTATGGGCCAATTTGTGCATAAATTGTGAGTAATGGTCTCAACAGATTTTGTAAAAAAATATAGGTTTTACATAAAGATGAGATTTAAATGTTATTGTAATTAAATGTTCTTTACTTTAATACAATTTGAGCAGAATTATTTTAGCAGAATTGTGACCAATGAATAAATGATTCGACTTCAAAAATGTCTTATTTAGCTATTTCATGGACTTGTTCAACTTTTTGGACAGATTGACACGACGGTGGCGTTACAATTCTTTTAACAATCATGGTGACCTACCATTATTTTTGCCTTTTCTGTCCATATGTATAACAGACTTACTGTACAAAAAGTTTAAAGAAAATCTGTTAGGCAGAAGGTCACAGTGACCTTTTTTTTGGTACGCGACACACCAAGTTTGGTATCTCAAAGTCTTATAGTATAGAAAATATGGCCCGGACAAGCATTTCGGAAGGACGGACGGACAGGGTGCAAACCTATATAACAAGAGCATCAAGAATTGCAGGGCAATCCATAGTCTCCCACCGGCCCAGACAAACATTTTCCAGACATTTTCTAAGATCAAGGTCACAATGACCTTATTTTGGTACGTGACACAAGTTTGGTTTCCTAAGTGTTATAGTATTGAAAATACGGTCCGGACTAGCCTAATAAATTGGCTCCTATGCAGTTTTTTTTTTTATTATTCCGACGTTCTATGTAACTGCATATACTGTTGATGCTCGCCAATACGAAAAATTTCAAGAGCATTAAACGTGTATTACACACTAGGTCCGGACAAGCATTTTCTATGACAGAGGTCACAATGACCTTACTTTGGTACGCGACATACCGCTATCCAAATATGTATTCACATACCAAGTTTGGTATCTCTAAGTGTTATAGTATTGAAAATACGGACCGGACAAGCAATTTCTATGACAGGTCACAGGTCAAGGTGACCTTATTTTGGTACGCAACACACTACCATCCCAAGATGTATCCACATACCAAGTTTGGTATCTCGTCTTATAATATTGAAACGGACAGGGTGCAAACCTATAGTCCCCCCCGGGACCAGTGGGGGACTAATATAAATGCAAGTGTGCAGCGAAGGATAATTCCGTAATTCCACAATTAACAAGAGGTCAATGACCTTGAAGCTTTACCGATAGGTTCCGACAGCTAGATCAGCATTCCTGTGAAGTTTCATGAAAATCTGTCCAGTAGTTTCAAGAGTAGCGGACTTCCAAGTTTTTACTAAATAACTATGTAAACAAGGATGGCAGCTGGTGGCCATGTTTAATGCCGCATCAGAATAATTTTTCAACAAGGACCAATATCACCTCATGCTGATGATTTTCGAAAAAAGTCCCATATCAATATCACTTATAGTTTTCACGAAGTAGTTGCTACAAACTTTTTTTTAAAAATCTATTTTCAGCCATAGCGGCCATTTTTTCCATCCGACCTGTAAGTTTTATGAAAATCCTTCAAATAGTCTCAGGAGTAGTCGCCACAAGTTTTTCATATAGAACTAATATAACTGTCAACAAAGATGGCCACAAGCTGCCAAGTTTAAGGAATCGGAATAAATCTTGGTTAGAACCAAGTACATGTCGCACCAGTAATTTTGGTAAAGGTTCCAATTCAATATCACTTACGGTTTTTGAGTAGTAGTCGTCAGTCGCATTTTAAAAATCTATTTTAGCAGTGGCGGCCATCTTGAATTTCCTACCGCCCTGAATTTTTGCTAGGATCAATTAGTCATAAAGAGCAACATTCCCGTCAAGTTCCATCTGGTAGTTTCAGAGTAGTCGCCACAAGTTTTCCAATATAACACTATGTAAACAAAGATGGCCGCTGGGGGGACATGTTCGACATCCAATCAAAATGAACTTTGTTTAGGATCAGCTACATGTCGTGCCAGTCATTTTGGTAAAGTTCCAAATCAACATCACTTACGGTTTTTGAGTAGTCGCCACAAAATCACATTTTTTAAATTATTTTTAGCCGCGGCGGTCCTCTTGAATTTCCGGTGGACTTGAAATTTTTGCTTGGATCAACTAGACATCAAGAGCAACATTCCTGTGAAGTTTCATAAAAAACTGTCTAGTAGTTTCGGAGGAGTAGTCGCTACAAAAAAAGGTTTACAGATGGCACAAGCTCTGCTGATCTTTGATCAGTCAAGCTAAAAATAAAATTAACGTTTTTTGCAATCTTTCGTCGTCTATTATTGTGTGAACTTTTTCATTCCATTAAATTAGTGCTGATTTACTGAATGAAGTTTGATAACTTGACTAGAACCTTACCCCGCTACCCTACCATTTGAGCAAACAAAGCAGAATAGGATTTTCAAGATCAGATAATGGTGGCCTTGACCTTTGACCTCCTCACCTCCTCCTCACATCACAGGCAGTCTGCCCATGAAGTTTCATGAGATTTGTTTTTTTTGGGGGGGGGGGGGGGGGGGGGGGGGGGGTGTTTCAGAGCGGACAAGGATTTCACGATCAGGTCCTGGTGACCTTGACCTACTGAAAATCATCTCACGAAAGGCATTCCACCTATGAAGTTTCATGAGATGTGCTTCAGGGGAGAAGAGTTATGGAGCGGACAAGGTTTTTCATTAGTGTCCCGGTGACCTTGACCATTGACCTCAAAATCACTAGGTGTCATCCTCACAACAGATGCTTCAAGGCGAGATGAGTTATGGAGCGGACGAGTTTTTTTCATCGGTCCCGATGACCTTTGACCTACTGACCTCAAAATCAGTAGGGGTCATCCTCTCGCCACAAAGTTTCATGTATCGGGTCCCGGTGATCTTGACCTACAGACAAAAATCAATAGGGGTCATCCTCTCACCACATGCAGTTCACTAATGAAATTTCATTAAATTTGCTTCAAATGCAAAAAAACAACAAGATACATGTCGTAGTATCTCATATTGTGTCCAAAACACTGTGCTGCAGTCCTTTGCTTCTGCACATAAATTATTTTCCACCCCCATCATGTATGTTCACATCAACGATAAGGTCTATCCAGAGGCATTCTTCAGACTCGACATTCCTTTCATCTTATTTTGGGCCATTCATAAGGTCCGATGATCATTCATTGGACTCCCCAATACTGCTTTTTTATCGAATTTCATTTTATGGTTATGGAACTGATTGACTGTCGCTCAACAGCTGCAACATATTGGCTATTTAGAGCTGCCCAAGAGAGGGGAAAGATGCATAGTAAGATAAGGGCTGGATATCTTCAAAACATAAGATTCCTATGGTTCTGTAACCGGCTTGGAGGATCGAATCAGATACACGGGACCGCCTTGTTTACATCCCCGTCTGATGGACGAGGGTAAGAGAAAGTGTCTTGCAGGATTATGGAAATTGTCAGTGTTTTCAATTGTCCAGTATATGGACCTAGCTGGAACGTGTATCGATCTGGAGAACGTATTAAGAAACCAATCGATATCTGGAGTCGAAATTTGGAGTCTTATTTTTCCATTACAATTAATTACTTTTTAGAAATTAATAAACAGTTCTGACTTTGTTCAATGTTATGTTCTTTTGTTCTTAACTCCAAGAATGGAGCGAATATTTTGTGGAGTCTATTCCTCTGAGACATAGGGTTTACTAAATAACTATGTAACAAAGATGGCAGCCGGTGGCCATGTTTAATGCCGCATCAGAATAATTTTTCAACAAGGACCAATATCACGTCATGCTGATCATTTTCGAAAAAAGTCCCATATCAATATCACTTATAGTTTTCACGAAGTAGTTGCTACAAACTTTTTTTTAAAAAATCTATTTTCAGCCATAGCGGCCATTTTTTCCGTCCGACCTGAAATTTTGGTAGGATGAACTAGACATCAAGAGCAACATTTCTGTTAAGTTTTATGAAAATCCTTCAAATAGTCTCAGGAGAAAAAAATTTACAGACGGCATAAGCTCTGCTGATCTTTGATCAGTTGAGCTAAAAATAAAATTAACGTTTTTTGCACTCTTTCGTCGTCTATTGTGTGAACTTTTTCATTCCATTAAATTGGTGCTGATTTACTGAATGAAGTTTGACAACAACTTACCTAGAACCTTACCCCGCTACCCTACCATTTGAGAATAATTTGAGAAAACAAAGCAGAATAGGATTTTCAAGATCAGATAATGGTGGCCTTGACCTTTGACCTTCTTACCTCATCCTCACAGCACAGGCAGTCTACCCATGAAGTTTCACGAGATTTGCTTTTGGGGGGGGTTTCAGAGCGGACAAGGATTTCATGATCAGGTCCTGCTGACCTTGACCTACTGAAAATCATCTCACGACAGGCATTCCACCTATGAAGTTTCATGAGATGTGCTTCAGGGGAGAAGAGTTATGGAGCGGACAAGGTTTTTCATTATAGTGTCCCGGTGACCTTGACCATTGACCTACTGACCTCAAAATCACTAGGTGTCATCCTCACAACAGATGCTTCAAGGCGAGATGAGTTATGGAGCGGACGAGTTTTTTCATTATCGGTCCCGATGACCTTTGACCTCAAAATCAATAGGGGTCATCCTCTCACCACAAAGTTTCATGTATCGGGTCCCGGGGATCTTGACCTACAGACTTAAAAATCAATAGGGGTCATCCTCTCACCACATGCAGTTCACTTATATTTCATTAGATTTGGTTCAAATGCAAAAAAACAACAAGATACATGTAGTGGAAACCGGACAACATATTTGTCCAAAACACTGTGCTGCAGTCCTTTGCTTCTGCACATAAATTATTTTCCACCCCCATCATGTATGTTCCCATCAACAATAAGGTCTATCCAGAGGCATTCTTCAGACTCTGACATTCCTTTCATCTTATTTTGGGCCATTCATAAGGTCTTATGATCATTCATTGGACTCCCCAATACTGCTTGTTTATCGAATTTCATTTTATGGTTATGGAACTGATTGACTGTCGCTTAACAGCAGAAACATATTGGCTATTTAGAGCTGCCCAAGAGAGGGGAAAGATGCATAGTAAGATAAGGGCAGGATATCTTCAAAACATAAGATTCCTATGGTTCTGTAACCGGCTTGGAGGATCGAATCAGATACACGGGACCGCCTTGTTTACGTCCCTGTCTGATGGACGAGGGTAAGAGTGTCTTGCAGGATTATGGAAATTGTCAGTGTTTTCAATTGTCCAGTATATGGACCTAGCTGGAAAGTGTATCGATCTGGAGAACGTATTAAGAAACCAATCAATATCTCATGAAGATAAGTCTAATGCTCAGTACAACTGAGATTTGGGAAAACAACATACGTCTTCCAAGCTTATAAAATCACAACAAAAACTATTCCTTCTTGACACCCTTTAATGTGCATGTACAGTTTATTCACAAGGTCATTGTTTATGCATTGACTTTTTCCATTCTATGTCGCCATGCTTGGAGAGGTCCTTTGTTGGGCTTATACTGTACACTAACTCCATCTGGCATCAGATGATGGGTCAATCGCATCTCCGAGTACTTTTCCCTGTTCCATTTCGTGAAGCCCCATTTCTTGGAAACAAAAATCTGAAATGAATGAGATGCTGGTATAGCCTATAGGTAAAAGAAATGCATAAGCATCAAAACAATAGTCTCTCACCCGTACAGCAAGTAATAGAGTCTGGTCTCAGCGAGGTGGCTTATTTAAACACTGAGATGGGCATAGCCCATTGAGGTGTTTCAATAACCAACAAGCTGAGTCAGATATCTTTTTTGTAGCATGGCATACTTAGCAACACTGTGACGTCCGTACTCTAAATTCCTCTATCTGGTAGTTGTAGTACGGTATAGTCTCTTTAGTTACCCTAAATTAAATGATTTAATGCTTTGCATTCATCAAAGGAAATGTCACGGACCATGCTACAATTACCACTTTGTGGTGGAGGCCGTAGGGACTAGAAGCATCCAACATTACTCCCCCAGTATGAAACGCCACAATACCAATACACTAATAATCTAGAGCTGGGACTGGGCACAAGAGAATAACGAGAGTTTATTTTGGAAAGCTAGAATTTTTACTAGATGGAATAACATATCTCAAAACTTCAAGAACAGTGAGATATAGCGATATCCAACATTACTCTCCCAGTATGAAACGCCAGAATATAAATACACTAACAATCTGGAGCGGGGACTGGGCACAAGTGATTAAAGGGGTATACTTTTTAATGCCAGAATTTGGAAGACTGTAGACGAAATAACGTATCTCAAGGCTTTAAGAACTGACATATAGCGACCTCCAACATAACTCTCCTAGTGTGAAACGCCAGAATATCAATACACTAATAATATGGAGCTGGGACTGGGCACAAGGGAATAACGAGGGTTGTGTTTTTTTAACGTCACAATTTTTACTAGATGGAATAACGTATCTCAAGGCTTTAAGAACAGTGAGATATAGCGACATCCAACATTACTCTCCAAGTATAGAACGCCAGAATATCAATACACTATTAACCTGGAGCTGGGCACATGTGAATAACGACGGTTGTATGTTTTTTTAACGCCATATCTCTGACAGTAGATGGAATAACATATCTCAAGGCTTTAAGAACAGTGAGATGTAGTGACATCCAACATTACTCTCCCAGTATGAAATGCCAGAATATCAATCCACCAATAATCTGGAGCTGGGACTGGGCACAAGTGAACAACGAGGGTTGGATGTTTTCAACGCCATAATTTTGACTGTAGATGGAATAACGTATCTCAAGTCTTTAAGAACAGTGAGATATAGCGACATCCAACTTTACTCTCCAAGTATGAAACGCCAGAATATCAATACACTAATAATCTGGAGCTGGGTCTGGCCACAGGAGACCGAGGGTTTTTAAATGTTTTTGAAAGCCAGAATTTTAAATAACGAGGGTTGTATGTGTTTGAACGCCACAATTTTGACTGTAGATGGAATAACGTATCTCAAAGCTTTAAGAACAGTGAGATATAGCGACATCCAACATTACTCTCCCAGTATGAAACGCCAGAATATCAATACACTAATAATCTGGAGCTGGGACTGGGCCCAAGAGAATTTATAACGAGAGTTGTATATGTTTTGGAAAGCCACAATTTTGACTGTAGATGGAATAACGTATCTCAAAGCCAGAATATCAATACACTAATAATCTGGAGCTGGGACTGGGCACAAGTGAATTACGAGGGTTGTGTTATATTAAGTGCCAGAATTTGGACTGTAAATGGAATAACGTATCTCAAAGCTTAAAGAACAGTGAGATATAGCGACATCCAACATTACTCTCCCAGTATGAAACGCCAGAATATAAATACATTAATAATCTGGAGCTGGGACTGGGCACAAGTGAATAACGAGGGTTGTGTTTTATTAAATGCCAGAATTTGGACTGTAAATGGAATAACGTATCTCAAAGCTTAAAGAACAGTGAGATATAGCGACATCCAACATTACTCTCCCAGTATGAAACGCCAGAATATCAATACACTAATAATCTGGAGCTGGGACTGGGCACAAGTGAATAACGAGGGTTGTGTTATATTAAGTGCCAGAATTTGGACTGTAAATGGAATAACGTATCTCAAAGCTTAAAGAACAGTGAGATATAGCGACATCCAACATTACTCTCCCAGTATGAAACGCCAGAATATCAATACACTAATAATCTGGAGCTGGGACTGGGCACAAGTGAACAACGAGGGTTGTGTTTTATTAAATGCCAGAATTTGGACTGTAAATGGAATAACGTATCTCAAAGCTTAAAGAAGTGAGATATAGCGACATCCAAAGTTACTCTCCCAGTATGAAACGCCAGAATATCAATCCACTAATAACCTGGAGCTGGGACTGGGCACAAGTGATTAAATGGGTATTTGTTTTTTTAACACCAGATTTGATAAGACTGGAGATGGAATAACGTATCACAATGCTTTAACAACAGTGATATATAGCGACATCCAACATTACTCTCCCAGTATGAAACGCCAGAATATCAATACACTAATAATCTGGAGCTGGGACTGGGCACAAGTAAATTAAGAGGGTTGTATGTTTTTTCCACGCCAGAATTTTGACTAGATGCAATAATGTATCACAAAGCCTCAACAGTGAGATATAGCAATATTCAACATTACTCTCCCAGTATGAAACGCCAGAATATCAATACACTAATAATCTGGAGCTGGGACTGGGCACATGAGAACGAGGGTTGTTAATGTTTTTGAACGCCAGAATTTTAAATAACGAGGGTTTTATGTTTTTTGAACGCCACATTTATGACTGTAGATGGAATAACGTATCTGAAAACTTTAAGAACAGTGAGATATAGCGACATCCAACGTTACTCTCCCAGTATGAAACGCCAGAATATCAATACACTAATAATCTGGAGCTGGGACTGGGCCCAAGAGAATTTATAACGAGAGTTGTATATGTTTTGGAAAGCCACAATTTTGACTGTAGATGGAATAACGTATCTCAAAGCTTAAAGAACAGTGAGATATAGCGACATCCAACGTTGCTCTCCCAGTATGAAACGCCAGAATATCAATACACTAATAATCTGGAGCTGGGACTGGGCCTAAGAGAATTGATAACGAGGGTTGCACATGTTTTGGAAAGCCACAATTGTGACTGTAGATGGAATAACGTGTCTCAAAACTTTAAGAACAGTGAGATATAGCGACATCCAACATTACTCTCCCAGTATGAAACGCCAGAATATAAATACACTAATAACCTGGAGCTGGGACTGGGCACAAGTGATTAAATGGGTATATGTTTTTTTTAACACCAGAATTTGATGAGACTGGAGATGGAATAACGTATCTTAAAGCTTTAAGAACAGTGAGATGTATCAACATCCAACAATACTCTCCCAGTATGAAACGCCAGAATATCAATACACTAATAATCTGGAGCTGGGACTGGGCACAAGAGAATAACGAGGGTTGTATATGTTTTTGAATGCCAGAATTTTGATTGTAGATGGAATAACGTTTCACAATGCTTTAACAAGTGAGATATAGCGATATCCAACATTACTCTCCCAGTATGAAACGCCAGAATATCAATACACTAATAATCTGGAGCTGGGACTGGGCACAAGTGAATTAAGAGGGTTGTATGTTTTTTCAATGCCAGAATTTTGACTGTAGATGGAACAACGTATCACAAAGCCTTAACTAGCCTTAACAGTGGGATATAGCGATATCCAACATTACTCTCCCAGTATGAAACGCCAGAATATCAATACACTAATAATCTGGAGCTGGGACTGGGCACAAGTGAACAACGAGGGTTGCGTTTTATTAAATGCCATAGTTTGGACTGTAAATGGAATAACGTATCTCAAAGCTTAAAGAACAGTGAGACATAGCGACATCCAACATTACTCTCCCAGTATGAAACGCCAGAATATCAATACACTAATAATCTGGAGCTGGGACTGGGCACAAGTGAACAACGAGGGTTGCGTTTTATTAAATGCCATAGTTTGGACTGTAAATGGAATAACGTATCTCAAAGCTTAAAGAACAGTGAGACATAGCGACATCCAACATTACTCTCCCAGTATGAAACGCCAGAATATCAATACACTAATAATCTGGAGCTGGGACTGGGCACAAGTGAATTACGAGGGTTGTGTTATATTAAATGCCATAGTTTGGACTGTAAATGGAATAACGTATCTCTAAGCTTAAAGAACAGTGAGATATAGCGACATCCAACATTACTCTCCCAGTATGAAACGCCAGAATATAAATACATTAATAATCTGGAGCTGGGACTGGGCACAAGTGAATAACGAGGGTTGTGTTTTATTAAATGCCAGAATTTGGACTGTAAATGGAATAACGTATCTCAAAGCTTAAAGAACAGTGAGATATAGCGACATCCAACATTACTCTCCCAGTATGAAACGCCAGAATATCAATACACTAATAATCTGGAGCTGGGACTGGGCACAAGTGAATAACGAGGGTTGTGTTATATTAAGTGCCAGAATTTGGACTGTAAATGGAATAACGTATCTCAAAGCTTAAAGAACAGTGAGATATAGCGACATCCAACATTACTCTCCCAGTATGAAACGCCAGAATATCAATACACTAATAATCTGGAGCTGGGACTGGGCACAAGTGAACAACGAGGGTTGTGTTTTATTAAATGCCAGAATTTGGACTGTAAATGGAATAACGGATCTCAAAGCTTAAAGAAGTGAGATACAGCGACATCCAACATTACTCTCCCAGTATGAAACGCCAGAATATAAATACACTAATAATCTGGAGCTGGGACTGGGCACAAGAGAATAACGAGGGTTATGTTTTATTAAATGCCATAATATTGACTGTAGATGGAATAACGTATCTCAAAGCCTAAAGAACAGTGAGATATAGCGATATCCAACATTACTCTCCCAGTATGAAACGCCAGAATATCAATACACTAATAATCTGGAGCTGGGACTGGCCACAAGTGAATTAAGAGGATTGTATGTTTTTTTCAATGCCAGAATTTTAAATAACGAGGGTTGTATGTTTTTGAACGCCACAATTTTGCCTGTAGATGGAATAACGTATCTCAAAGCTTTAAGAACAGTGAGATATAGCGACATCCAACATTACTTTCCCAGTATGAAACGCCAGAATATCAATCCACTAATAATCTGGAGCTGGGACTGGGCACAAGAGAATTTATAACGAGAGTTGTATATGTTTTGGAAAGCCACAATTTTGACTGTAGATGGAATAACGTATCTCAAAACTTTAAGAACCGTGAGATACTACAGCGATATCCTCCAACATTACTCTCCCAGTATGAAACGCCAGAATTTGAATACATAAATAATTTGGAGCTGGGACTGAATAAGGAGGGTTTTAATAAGTGTATCTTTAAAACAGAAATTTAATTGGTTGTGCATGTATGAAATAACCCGATACACAACGCTGGAAATCAATACATCGATCATCTCGAACATTTTCCCCCACCTACCGAGGATAATAACATGCAGCTAGCAATGAATTATAAGTGGATATTTGAAGTGTTATTTTTCAAGTAGCAGCATATAATGCCATGAAATTAACTTCCTGAATATTTAATAAAATACCTTTTGACGTCCAGGGAACTTGAATTTTGCTCGTCTGAGTGCTTCAATAATGTTTGCCAAGTTGACATCTCTGCCTCGCACCGACATGATAGGCTGACCGATGTGTACACGGGCTACCAAGCCTAGGGGCTTACCATAGGCACCACGCATCCCAGTCTGAAGCCTGAAGTTAGAGCGTTTTCATATACATTCTGAGATTTTCCTCCCGTTTTGGAGCAATGTCCGGCAGCATTTTAAATTGCAACAAACAGCGCATAAAAAGTAACAGTGGTTAGAAAACTCCCAGTACTTAAATGAACTTCTTATTTCAGGTTCAGCTCAATAAGACAGAGACAGTAATTGAATTGGGTTTTACATCGCATGAACGCAAGGTTACATGGTGCCAATGGAAATAAACATGCAAGACTCATCAACCCATTTCGTTATGGAGAAGGGGCCTAGACCCTTCCATTTGCGATGCAGCCATGTTCCCACGTTTGCACACGCAGGGTCTTGATGAAGACCTTTAATGAGCAGACAAAATGAACATGGAATGAAGGGGACGAGGGTCTACAACTTGAAATAAAATACTGCAATACACGCGGCTGGAAATCAATACATCGATCATCTCCTCGAACATTTTCTATCAATTGGTGTATTTTGAAAGATTCTAAGGTACCAAACAAGTTTCTTTTTTTTTATAAATTTTACCACTATTAATAATACTTATCAACGATCTTCAGAAATTGTTTCTCTGTCATGGTTCATCTGACAATGTAGGTAAATAAACATCATAAAATCGTTGCATTTAAAACATGAGTTCTCCAATAAAAGCTGTACTCAACTAGGAAACAGTTCAATTTGTTCATGAGACGGTAAGCTGATATTAAGTTCATATTGTATAAAGTGGTTAGCAAATTTCACAATCTCGTGCAAAACTTCCAAAATACTTCTCAACAATCTTCAGAAATTGTCTTTCGTCATAATTACTCCGACAATGTAGGTAAAAACATCACACGATTGTTGTAAATATAAAATGACAAAAACAATCTGGCCTTGGTAGTAGAAACGGGGTGGGCTAAAGAACCAGTTTTTTTCTCTATGAAACAAACACATTTTTAGCTTTTTTTTATTTATAAAATTGAAAATTTACCGCGAATTTTCATTTTTCAAAAAAAACAAGTGAACAATCATTTCATAATTGTATCTTTAATACTGCTTACTGTAAAACCAACATCAACAGGCGCATTTAAAAGCATTTTGTACTGAACAACAAGAACACTTTAACAAAATGTGTTTTTTGTTTTGGGAACCTTTTCTCAAAACTGGGGGGAAAAATATGTCGAGGCATTGGGAATATAACAATATGTTAGGCTATAAACAGCCAAAAAAAGTCTGAAAACCCAATCTGCATTTAGTCGACAGTAATTAAAAAATCATTTCCTTAGTCAAGAGAAAGCTGGTTTGTTACATTTTTTCCTTTGAAAACAACAACAACAGAACACAACTCAGGACGCGTGCCAATATGGTTTTAAATTCATTGTATTAAATTACACCAATAGTTTTAACATGGCAGTACTGTATTACAGGGGATTTTTCTGCATTTTTTGGAGTGGGGCCAGGTTGCCTTTTGAACTGGGAAAAATGTGCGTGAAATCTACAAATTGGGAAAAACAATAATCCTACTCAGGGCTTTTTTACCTTATATAACAGAGGCCTGTAAAGGGCCTCTTCCCAACAGAAAATTGGACTGTTTTTTCCCAACTGTGGCAGAAATATTTCCCAATCGGAAAACAGCAGTCTCTCAGAATTTGAGAAAAAGCTTGAATTCTGCAGTGTGTTTTTGTCTGCTAAGTAAATTCCAACTTGGAAAAGTTAATAATTATGGTAAATAATGGATGACAATATAAATAAAGTATATTAATGTCATATTTACTTAATTTATGAAACCTTGTATTTTTCCCAAAATGAGAAATAAACGCGTTATTTTTTCCCAAAATGGACAGGCCTGGGCCTCTCCCCAATTTTGTGGAAAAAAGCCCTGCTACTATATTACATAGTAAGGCACTAAAAAAATTTGGAATAGTTTCAAACTCAAGCTCTTATACAAGTCTGCAACAAATACATTGTCATGTAGGGATACATTTAATAAGACTTTTTAAAAAACAAATGTGAATTTTTGGGAAAATATTCAGCTTTTTTTTGGCCCCAAATGGCCTAGACACATCCCTGGGCCCGGTATTATGAAACAACTTAATACATTTTTGATCTTAAGTTAATTTCTTAAAATTCTTTACTTAGATTTAAAATTCACAAATGAACGCATTTCATTTTCTTATACATTTGATATTTTTGCACATAATGCACACACGTCTACATTGAATGCTTAGGTGCAAAAATGTGAACAGTTTTAAAATGTGGGACTTATAAGATGTTTAATAAAACGGGACCCAGATTATAAACACAAATACTTGTCAACTATCTTCAACAATGGTTTCTCTCATCATACCAGGTTTGTTCGACAATGTAGGTAAAGAAACATAGGATCATTGTATACACAGTTGTCCAGAACGGTGATTGTATAAGACTTTATCAAACAATTTAACATCTTGTGCAATGAACAAGAAATATTTTTCAACGATTCTCAGTATTGTTTTCTCGTCATGGGTTATCTGACAATGTAGGTAAATAAACATCATAGAATCATTGTATAAAGTTGTTCATAGTGGGGATTGTTTTTAGCAGAAATATTTAAACTGTGATATCATCAGATGTATGATTGGTTTGTTTTGTTTGTATGGTGTTTTATGTCGTTTTCAACACATGTAAACATGTTATCAGGGCTCGACGTTAAGGACTGTCCGCCTGCCCGGGACAGGTAAAACTTGGCTCAGGGCAGGTATAGTCTCAAAGGCTCAATCCCGAACTGAGGGACAAGGACAATAGAATACGACAAAATATAAAAGAAACTCATCGCTCTTTGCAGGTTAAGAGCAGGTTTCCGATATTATTATTGTTGTTGCATTTTATTAAACCAGCTTTTAGAATTCTCAGAAAAGTGCTGTGAGAGTTATATCAGAAAGTGATCTAACACTGAAGACTCAAACACTATATCCTTATAAAATAAAAACTTTGGATCTAACTGGGCAACCAGCAAACTGCTAAGGGCAAGTAAATTTCAGAGTTAACTTGCCCCATGGGCAAGCTGTCCATAGAGTTAATGTCGATCCCAGGTCATATAGGACGGTCGATTTTTCATGGTGGAGGCAGATCACCCACTTTTCCTGGGTAGAACAAGTAGTGTACACATCCCGCCATTCGTAAGACTCCGCTCCGATGTATAAAGAAATGTTCAAAATTAGATTTTTTTCAAACAATTTAATATCTTATCAATTATTCTTTCCCCTACACTGTGGAACAAAGCCCATTCCAACAAAATTGGAAATTTCAGAGCGTTTTTCCCCCATAAAATTGGGAAAAAATCAAGTAAAAACATTCGTTTTATAATTTTATATTTAAACAAAACTTCCAACAGAAGCATTTAAAAGCATTTAATACTCTATTAAGTCACATTTTCGCTACAAATAAAACCGAATAACAGCTATAAAAATAGCCAAAAAAAGTATATGGGCTTAAATACTGGTCAACGATCCTCAGCAATGGTTTCTCTTGTCATGGTTTATCTGACAATGTAGGTAAATAAACATCATAGAATCGTTGTACATGAGTTCCTGAACGACTGACAAACTGCATAACTAGAAATCTTGCACACTCTCGCCGATTTCATTCATTCTTTTGGTTTGTTTAGACCAATCAACAACAAGCCGGGTGTTTTCCACTTGTCTGCTAAATTTTCCCGAAGAAAAAAATAATAAAACAGACCCTTCTAAAACAGACCCTAAACAGAGTTATCTGGCTGGATTTCTGACGAAAAACAGCGATCCAGACCAAAGTACACCTACCGCTTGTTTTCTGTCGCACGGAGTTCGTGTTTATTTGATAATAAAATTAAATTCACTATACAGTACATTATTTTATTTTTATTTTTTATCGAGATAGTCTAGGTAGGTATGCATTAAAAAATACATATATAGGGTAGGGTACCATTATCAAAATGTTATATGTTATACCATACAGGTACATTTATGGTGAAGACTCATAGTTTTTCCAAAGGACTCATAAATTCTAAAGGCAGAGTCCCAGGACTCGTAATCACCAAATTGTAAAAAAAATCACTGCGGTAGGCAGGCAATTTACCCCACTACTTTGGTTAGCTGAAACAGTACAACGAGAATATTAGAAAACACAATCCTATTTTTAACAATCTTCAGCAATGGTTTCTCTTGTCATGGTTAATCTGACAATGTAGGTAAAAACATCATAAGATCGTTTTTTTAAAAATTATTGCTCGAGTTTTGACAAATTAAACACAACCCACCTATCAGCTCCAGCACACGACAACATCTTGTTGATTCTGACAACATGGAAAGGGTGGGGCCTCATCCTCAAGTGGAAAGATTCTTTGCCACAGAATTTTACAAGGTACTTGTTGGCGCAGATACGGGCAGCCTCAAGGGCTTCCGATGAAAGCTGCTCGAGCTCATCAGACACCAAATGGACACACAGAGGAAATTCGTCAACTAACGCCTTCTTGCGACCCAAGTCATAGATACGGATCTTTGGATCTGTCAAAAAATAACAAATAAATATCTCAATGCAACGTGGTTATGTAGGAGGATCATATTTCTGTTAATTGAAGTCTGAGACGGGTACACAAATCTTTTGAAAATTCCATTGGAAACATTTACTGTGCATTTTTCAAGCCGTTTGTGCGCAAAAAAAAAAATGACTAAAAGTTCTAAAGAGTTTACAAGTTGAAAAAAATACATAGATTGGACTAAGAAAAATAAGTTCAGCATTAAACATGCAAAAACAATGATAGCTGTTACAGTCTTTGCTACACTATATATTGTATATTAAAATAGAGCAAACAAAAGTAAAAAAGATTTGTCACCCATGTGGTTCGGCTCTTTTTCAATGGGTAGGAAGGGAATTTTTTTGGTTTACTTTTTTACTATGTCAAGTTTAATGATAGATGTCTCGACTCTTTCGACCATTGTTAACAATAAAATACAATGTAGTTTTACCTGGTACACCACGACAAAATCTTGATTTAGGGTAAGGCTTGTTCTTACAGTATCTGTAACTAAAAGATGAAAGCAAAATTATTAAGACATTCACATATAATCGGAGCCTTATGACCGTACCAGTCCTTTTTTGATATTTCATATGACGATGTACGGTCAGAATTGAATTAAGATTTCAAGCATCTAAAGTGATTATCAATATATTTATTTACCGATCTGAACCAAAATATTTGTTAAGTTGTTTTGAAGTTGCAACAGTCAACCCTTTTCAGACGAAGTTAAAAAATATTAAATTTCCTTAATTTGTCAAGATCAGTAAGAGTCGCGTTCACGCGGTGATAATTCCCGCAAAATTCAGACAAAATTGCCACTAACTTTTTCTTTTGGCACTCGCAATTCTCTAACAAAATTCAATTAATTTTAAAATCCTAAATATGCTCCGAGAAGAGTTTGTTCCACCTAGTTGATAGTGGAGTTATTTGATGTGAATGCTTCACCGCAGATTGTTTCGCGAATATCACTAGAATTAAATTAATATGCAAAATGACAATATGGCAAGCAAAACTGTACTTTAAAGCATTAATGATTTTTTTGTGTCAATACAATCGACAAAGGTGCAGTTTTATCATTGCAGCTTGGTATAACAAACATTGATCAATTTATTTGGCTAAATTATCATAAAAAATCGAACAGGATGGACAGGGGCTCAAAACGTGGACCTGAGGAATTCTAATACCATTCATTGCTCTATCAAACCAACAGAGCTATCTGGTCGGACACTACTACATCAATCTACCTAATATATCGCTATGAACCGTGACATAAAGATAGAAATTGCTTCACTCAGTTCTAGAACTATCTATCTATCTATTGATACTGCAACACCCTCTTTCGAAGATTATGTGCAGGTTTCCTGGGTAGAACCAGTACTAAGCAATGTGGATTAATTATCTTGCTCAAGGATAAATAACATGGCCATGGCGAGGAACGAACCCACGACCTTTCGATCTGAAGTTCGGCGCTCTACCACTGAACCACGCACTCCACAACTGAAGCCAGGTAAAGAAATGGAACAACACTAAATTTCAACATGATGTTTAGGCTCCACAGGACTGTGTGAAATAATCAGAAGAGCCATTTACCTCAGTTAAATATCCCCTACTAAAGGAAATTCAATTTGCTTTGGACTAATAACCTATAGACTACGATTAGTTACAAATCAACAACTTACCACCGAGCTGGTCGGCGCCCCATTTTTAATCTGAAAACAGAAGAAAATACTTTTATAGTTTAAAATCACGTAAGTTAACTGTACATTAGATATTCTTCTTCAAAAACGATAGATTAATTTCATTAAATTGTTCAATAAAACATGGATGATAACAGATATGTTATGATGTTTAATATATCATGTCTGCTCATTTCACTCACCGTGTAGAAAAGGACGACTTCCGGTCGAAGAGGCTTCTTAAAAGACGGAACAAACGACGGAATATTCACTGGCCTCTATCTAGATGTAGGTTACGGCATAAACACATCGGTAATAAGACTGTTGCTTTTAATAGTAGCACTTTACGAGAGCTGATTTGAAGCTCTCCAAAGATGGCGCACATACGAAACTGTCTTCAAGAGCAGACGGAACGTATATTAAACGTTCCTGAGAGCAGTGACTGTAGATAGACGTATATTAATAAAGTCAATTCATGGTAGTCATTTATAAAGAATCCGTCATTCAATGTGCAGCTCCAGATGACTGGCTTATGATTAGTGCAGCCCCTGTGTTTATACAATGGGAAATAGTATCCTATAATACACACTTTTTTTTCTCTTTTTTTTGTTTTACCTGTTTACTATTCTGTGAGCTGTTTACTACTCTGTGAGTAAACTTCGCTCAGAGGTCGTGTCAGATATACATAATTCTTCGTTCTGCAACACTGGCTTACATTAATATACCATACCGACTTGGAAATTCTACATCAGTTATCGAAATTCTATCAACAATGACATTCTTGCCGATTGTCAACACAGCTACATAAGTCATAGATCTGTGAAACTCAATTACATGTGTGTATAGTTCTTCCATGACATTATCTTCAATCAAGGATTTATCTTCTTTTAACAAATCCTTTTACCAGAAACGTAATAAACTTCTTATATCTCTGCGCTAACAGATCTTATAATCATGGATGTTGCTAAAGCGTTTGACAAAATACTCCAATATGAACTTTACTATACTCAGTTGCAATAGAAAGTGGACACTGAGTTTTGTTTAGATTTAGTTGTATAAAGAAAAAATAGAATTAAATTGAATATGCCATGTTTGGTACCAAAGTTGTTATCGTTCCATTGCCAATAACATGTTGTCATTTGTTTTTTAATAGGTCGAAGCATTAAGGGACTGTCGCTTGATAAAGAGGATAGGGTGTAAAGAAAACAAAATCAAATAATCCAGTTTATTTTGCAACTGAGTATATTATGACTAACTGGCATGATTACAAGCCTGTCTTTCTGGTTGAACTCAGCAGGTTGTCTTGGATCGACGGAGACTGCTGCAGCACGTGTTGCCAGTAGTCCCACAGGGCTTAGCCTTTGGCTTTGTCTTATTTGCAGTTGTTATGAGCACATACCTAATATATCTGTGTTATGAGTGACATTCCGGGCGGCATTATTTCAATAGTATGTTTGTTTAAGAACGTCTGTGTCCTTTATAGCAGCCATGATTGTCATTTTGCTACCACATGACCTGAACAAGGTATGTGTTTAATGTGTCCAAATGTCACTGAGATTAGGTATACACCGTTATTTTGCTGATGCTATTTTCAGAACACATCTGTTCTAGCATCACATAGGTAAATGTGCAGATTGTTTTTATAATTATAATTCATTGTTCACTTAAAAGGGGAATACAAACTGTGCACTCGCTGCACATAAACTTCGGCTCACCCTGCCGCCGCTACTATTTTGCTATTATGCTGAATACGTCATTGATCCTTAGAAATATATCGTTGTCCTGCAATCCTGACAATATGCGCTACTATACATCATATTGACATTTTCTAAAAAGTTTCAGGAAAATCAATTGAAAAATGTAGGAGATCAGTTGGGCGGAAATGCTTAACATTCGAACCAATATCCCATAACTCCGCCAATATTATTCATCTGGGACGTCCTGACAATATGTTCTACTAGACATCAAACTGATACTTCCTATAAAGTTTCATGAAAATCGGACGACAAATCAGGGGCATATATGACGCCCTATATTTCAATTTTCATCCAAGGAAACATGTACGTATATAGGAGTTGAGCGGAAAAACTTTTGATTTGAAAAGCTTCAAAATCCCGTAACTCCGGCAATATGTAGCGTGCTCGTAAAGAAAACACTCATTTAAATTTAATAAACTTTTCAGCATAGAAAAATGTGGAATTTGTCTCAATTTCACGTGCACAGTGCAGAAATGTCACGAATTATTGCACGACTTTAAACACACTACCATAAAGGTTTCATGCAAACCTGGAACGAGAATATATTTCATATGTGTACTGACAAAACCAATCACAAATTTATTTTTCTTTCTAAATATGTTTTTCTTCATTTTTTTAAACATATTTAGCAAAACAGGAGTTTAGAGGGAAGTTTCACTATGTGAATGCCTGGATTTTAAAGCGGAAGTCAAACAGCAGGGCAGGAAAAATCCACTCGTCCGCTCGTCATGACGAGTGACACCTCGTGCAGGACGAGTAAGTTTTCCTGTCTGGTCGTCCTGTCGGACAAGTGAAAAAATTGATGAGCTAATTATTTTTTTCTAGCTTAAATCGCATGTCTAGCTAGAAATAAATATTTGCGCTGTTAAAATCAAAACCGGATGTTTACTTGTAAGCAAGCAGACTTGCTTCTAAAAATAGAATGAATTCAAGAACGACAACTCCTACGAAATTTCGTTCTTCGTCCACAATTAGATTCGTACTACTGTACTTCGTACTCAATTTGTTTCATACTATCGGTTATTTTTCAGAGGGGAAGTTATTAGCCAGCCATCCGTGCAGCCGTCGTTGCACGGCCGTTTTTGAAAAATCGCATCCAATATTTGGTGGAGTGGGTGGGGTAATTTTTTTTTTTTTTTTTTTTTTTTTTAAACTTACTTTCTCATTATTGTTATGTTTTTTAAAGTACGAAAATATAACACCAAACTTTAAAGTGACACTGTCTGTAAGTATTAAAGCAGATTATTGAGCATAACCAAATAACAGCGAAATGAACAGTGAAAACATGAGGATAGACCAAGGATTTCTACAAATCCTTGGATAGACCCAAATAATTCTGACATTTATGACCAGCTGTTTGTGGCAAGCACAAAGTGTTTAAAAAAATAAACAAATAGTGAATTTGACTATTTATTTAGAAGTTTTGTTGTGAATCAGTAAATACTAACCACATTAAAATACAGTGTTGGTTTTAGTTAATAAACACATCATGATATAACTTGTTTTTTGTTGGACGAGTAGATTTTTTGAAGGACGAGTAAGATTTCCAATCCACTAGTCCTACAGGACGAGTAGGTTATTAAAGATTTTTCCTGCCCTGAAACATGATGTGTTTTTTGTGTGTGTGTATTTTGAAAAATAAAATAAATAAGTATAGTGTAATTTTGCTAAGCATTATAATGGTTTTGAAGGTATTCTCATCAAAATCAATGAATATTTGAGAGATGAATTATATACAATGATCTGTTCAAAAAACCCTGAGCTATAACAGGAATGTTTAGGCAACAAACTTTTTTTTACCAATATTACCAATACATTGTTATAATATACAAACTTCGATAATCAACAATTAGGGCCTAACTGTTATATTAGTAAATATACAGTTTTATCATTTTAGTAGACGGTCCGGGGTTCGGGAGAATTTTTTTTTTTAACTTATCGAAATTTAAGCACAAAGTCAGAGGTTTGTATCTAGTTGAACCGCTGACTACTTCTTGCATATAGTTTTAATCGGTGGCATAGTCAGCAGACACATATCTTCTTTCTTTGTTTTGCTTGTTTAATATTTGAATATGTGTAGAATAGTTGTATCATGCCACCTCCTGCGAAATAGCCTAGTTAAAGCTGAAGAACAAGAAGGACCTATTCACCTCATCATTGTACATGCCCCACCGCAACCTGAATGACATCAAGAAACTAGATGAGTCACTATCCAAGCTGACCGACAACAACATAAGCAGACACATCTTACTGGCTGGTGACTTCAACTGCCCTGACTGGAAGAAACTGACGGTGAAAATTGGTGCTGCAGACCGTGAAGTACAAGAAGCCCTATTAGACCTCTCAATTGATCACGGACTCACTCAGACACACAACCAACCTACCAGAGACGGTAATATGCTAGACTTCACCAACAACCCATCACTAGTTAAGACATCTACATCAATCCCTGGTATAAGTGATCATGCAATGGTAGTTACAGATATAGACATCCTTCCACAATACTTAATACAGAAACCCCGTAAGATCTACATCTACTCCAGAGCAGATCGGGATAACATCAAATCAGACTCAGAAACCATTTCCGATGATATCATCTCCATAAGTACCAACCCTGGAACGACAGTACATGCCATCTGGAAGAAATTCAAGAATGGCATCTCTAGAACCATAGACAAAAACATCCCCTCAAAGATCATCAAAAAATTACTATCAGTACCATGGTTCAGCAAGAAACTGAAGATATTCTTAAAAAGGAAAGCCCGTCTCTACAAACATGCCAAGAAAACCAACCAGTGGAACATCTACCACTCATTTCAGAAGACCTGCAAGAGAGAATTCAAACTGGCAGACATAAACCACATAAACAACATAATACAAGATGGCCTTGATAACAACAACAGCAAACCATTCTGGAGATATGTTAAATCTAAACGGCAAGACAGTATTGGTATTTCGCCATTGCTCGGTAACTTAGTAAAGAACAGTAAAGAAAAGGCAGAAATCCTTGTCCAACAGTTCCAGTCAGTATTCACCAAAGATGATCCATCATACACTACACCCAAAATCAACCGTTAACCTACTCCAACTATTCCACTACTGGTTATAACATCTAAGGGCGTTGAAAAACTTTTACAGAGCATCAATACGATCAAAGCCATTGGTCCAGACCAGATTTCTAACAACATCTTGAAGAACTGTGCTCAAAACTGGCTCCTGGGCTGCGCATGATTTTCCAAACATCCATCAACTCGGGTCAGCTCCCAAAATACTGGCAAAACGCGTTCATCGTTCCAGTATTCAAGAAAGGGAACGTACACCTTCCTGAGAACTATCGACCTGTATCACTTATCTGTGTTTCATGCAAGCTGCCAGATCTGAAGCCATGTTGAAGGGAGGAGGTAAGTATTTATTTACCTCCCTTCAACATGGCTTCAGATCTGGGTACTCCTGTGAAACCCAACTTCTTGCAACTGTACATGATCTACTGAAGTAACATGACGCTGGCAGCCAAATAGATATTATTATCCTAGACTTCTCGAAGGCCTTCGATACAGTGCCCCACTAGAAGCTTCTGGCCAAGATTTATGCCTGTATTCGTACTTCCTGACCCAGCGACATATGCAAGTCTTAGTAGAAGGCGACTACTCGGACACAGTCACAGTAGACAGTCATGGTGTCCTCTACTCTTTCTGTGTTTCATTAACGATCTCCCTGAATCCGTTAAGTCTTCGCGAATGACTGCCTCCTCTACAGGGTCATAGAAACCAGAAAGGACCATCTTATACTCCCATGACGACTTGAAGGCGTTAAAAGATTGGGCTCACAACTGGGGCATGCAGTTTAATGCCAATAAGTGTTATATCATGAGCATTAACTCGAAATCTTCTAACGTCTACTTTCTAAATAATCAGATCCTCCAACAAGTTAAGGAAAATCCCTACCTCGGAGTAACCATATCGGAAGGCCTGAAATGGGATGTCAAGAAGGCCAACGCATCCCTCTGGTTCATGAAGCGCAACATAAAACACTGCCCTAAGTCATGCAGAAGATCAGCATACCTGGCACTGGTGCGATCGACGTTGGAATATAGCGCCACAGTCGTCTTGGATCCCTATTATAAGAAGGACATAAAACATATTGGAAAAGGTCCAACGCCAAGTTGCTAAGTTTGTCTCCGGAGACTACAAGTCACGCGAGGAGGGATGCGTCACATTAATGCTGTCCGACCTGAAGCTACCGTCGCTCCAAGACAGAAGGAAGATGAACCGACTCGTCTTATTCTACAAGGTCGAGGGGCTGGTGCCAGCTTTCAAATGCCAAGACTATATAATTTCTGAAAGACCTAACCGCCGTCTTAAAGCAAAAGTATTCAGTGGCTTTCAAGCCAATATCATTAAAGACAATCAGGTACTAAATAATTCAAAGTGTTTCAAAACAATACAGTGCAAGAAGACAATTATTGATTGGAACCATCTTGAAGACAGTTTCGTATGCACGCCATCATTGGAGAGCTTCGAATTAGCTCTCGTAATGTGCTACTTACTCTCTACAGATGTATCTATGCCGTAACAGGCCCTACATCGCACACATTCAGATTCAGATTCCTCCCTCCCTGTCGTTATGCTCCGATAGTAGGTACTGATTGATAGAAAGAACGGAAAGCATATATTTTACTAAATTTGTTTAATCTCCAACTCAAGACTTCGATAATTCTTTTAAACTTCCTGCATTCATTTTGAATCACTTACTAAAGCCAGAGAATACGTCTCTGCTGAAGCGTCATATTTGTTACCGAAGTTTTGACCGCACACCATGCACAACGCCTTTAACTTTCCCGTTTTTCTCCATCGTCCCGTCTCTCAGTAGTCCTACGTCGTCGGAAGTTTTGTGGTCCCCCGTATTCGATATTCTTTAAATATCTTTACAGGGGACCAGATTAGTTTAGGTCATGTGACTTTTTGGGGGAAGCTCCACTAAATAATAAAATGACCATTTAACGTTTTCTAACAGTAATATGAACTAGACGTCACTGCTAGTAATATTGAATACGTGGATGGTTAACATAAATCTTCATGTCTGGCAATGTAACATAGTTGAAGTCGCAAAATGAATGGTAACTGACTTTTATTTGATTCTCAAAGTTTGTTTACATTTTTTTTGGAACACCAAACTGTGCCAATTCTGGAACATAGCGTGCACCTTACATACTATGATAACCTCCTTGTCAGGCTACAATTAGTATAATGTAATGATATAAAGTTTCCGGCAACCCCAGTAATCGTCTTGCAGTTGCAAGTAAGAGGTCCCGAGGTTTGAGTCCCCAGCTACCATCCACACTTGTTTCACTGCAGCATGTGCATAGCTGTAAAGACCGAGTGGATGTCAAGAGTGAGATGGGGTTCCAAGTGGCGGTTGTTCCTTGGGTTTGAGGGTCAAGGTGGGCTGGGATTTGGGGCAGAGGAAGGCCGAGGCGGTCTGTGGTAGGAATGATCATACAATTTAATAGAATTTATTTTAAGTCACAAATAATTATTATCTTACTTTTTAACACACATTTAACATCACAGAAAAAACCCTTTTCTAATGGTGTAATTTTGTCCCAAATAACAGTTAAATAAATAGGTAAAAACTCCAGTTGGAAAGGAAATATAATGCATATTTTCTTAAAGTGTTTACGCACATCACCGTGTATTGTTTTTGTCATCAAACGTATATGCCATTCTCCTGTAAATTCGTGCCCCTTAACATATCGATCTGCGCATGTGCATTATAGGTTGAAGGTATTAAAAAAATACTTTAATATATAACTAGATAAACATTTCAATAACTATAAACCATCATCAAGTAACCTTCAAATGCCAAAGAGAAAGTGAAAAAGCTGGCGTAAAGTAAGTCATGTCAACTGATCTAAATCGTCCAGAAGCTTCCTATTGAATTCGTGCTTTCTGATTGGCTTATCCAAAATGAGGTTCCGAGTGGGAAATGTGTAAATCTGATCAGGCATTTGGCTGTAATATTTTATTAAAATGGCAGCGAGTGAGAAATAGACTTAACCTGTTTTACTTTCTTATAAAAAAAAAAGCAAAAGTAAGCACATGCTGGTAAGATTTTGTTGTATAAAACTGTTTAATTGCAGTAGATTGACAACAGGTGTTTTACCTGTTTTACCCTCATTTCCGGTGGTTTTCGCGAGTTTTGTAGACAGGAAGGAAACGTTGGCAATAATTGAATACAATTTGGACAGGCGCAAAAGCACACACATGGTGTTATTATGTCAATTGTAAGAGCACGAATTCAATAGGGTGGCACGAATCAATAGGAAATGGGGATACATGTATTGTTTAATGAATATTTACATGATATGATTTATTAAGTGAGCAACATTAACTTATCTTTTTAACTTTTCTATAGAACAACTGGTAAAACCTAGACTGCATTGTGTGAACAACTAAGAATCGTGCGATTAATGTATTCTATTGGCAAAACAATCGATTGAGTAATTAACAAACATGCATGTGTCAATAAAAAAAATAATAACACCGGCAGACGTTGTAATGATAATTCGAACAACACATTATTAGTGTTTGTTTGTTTTCTTCTCGGTTTTAAGGTCGGCTGATTTAGTCTTTTAATCAGTTGAAATTGTTGACAAAATCGAAATGCAATGATTGTAAAATGCTGTCATTTCCAAGTCAGTTGCTGCAAAACATAATTGTAAGTATCCTTTTCACGATTTGCGTGTTTTTTTCGTGTTTTAGCAAATTGTAATTGCTTTTTTTAGTGTTTTGTTCTCAAACCAAGAAGTGTGAAATTTGCGATGAAAATATATGACCGATGTTCGTGCTTAAAAACTACCCTAAATACAATTTCAATATGTATGTCGCAATTTCACGCTTCCTGGTTTGGGAACAAAACACTAAAAAAAGCAATTAAAAATTTGCTAAAAACACGAACAACCCACGCAAATCGTGAAAAGGATACTTACAATTACGTTTTGCAGCAACTAACCATGTTGTTTGAATCATAAAATGCGATAAATCATGGAGCGAAATCATATTCTACATTCTAAAACTGACATGGCGGCTGAAGTGAACGTTAATGACCGAAGTGTTCCGAATGAGTGGACGACAAGTGTTTGGAACACTTCTGTCCGAGACTTCTTTTCAATTATCACCCCAGGGAAAATTGAGGGATATCACCAGATTGGAAAGTAATACACAACATTCATGACTGACATTGGATCAGTGTGTTAGGCAGAAATTCAAGAACTGGGTGTGCAAATATGCAAACAGGGTGTGCAAAATAATTTGCTAACACGTTTTATGCACCAAATCGCGACAAGTGGGTGGGTGTCACTGGGGTATTTAATTTCACAGATAAAGGTGAAAAGGGTGGCATTTTAGATCATCTTTCTCCTATAAATGTATACAAAACATAACAATATTGAGAAAGTAAGAGTTTGGAAGTGTTGCTTAGAAAAAAATAAAATGTTTTTGTTATTTTCAACCCACCCACTCCTCCAAATATTGGCTGCGATTTTCAACGTCCGTGCAAAAGACGGCTGCACGGTTGGCTGGCTAATACACTGCATTGGATATTTCTTTCTCCAATCACATTCGCCAAAGTTATTTTTTTGTTGCCACTTTTATTATTTTGTCTCATTTGGTTCCGTTTGTGAATCACAGAGGAGGCCCTGGACCTGGTTAGCGTAATTTTTAGAGCACTCGCCCTGTAAGCAAAGGGTCCCTATCTATATTTTGCCACACGCCCTCGAGAGCATAATCGGGCAATTGCACATCGAGTCCAGTTAGTAGACAAGAAAGGGTAAAAATAAGAGGTTTTAGGAGAATAACAGTTTAATAGTGTTAAAAAGATAAAAACAGGGTTAAAAACAGTCATATGCGCTTAAGGTCTGACATGATGAATGCGACTAAAACCCCATGAACTTCTTTTTTCTTCTATTTTAGGGGAGGACCCACACACCAGTGAAAGACAGAGCTTACAGACCAGACTGCTGGATGCTGTAAAACAAGTAACCAGTTCACATCTTCACTGAACAATGACTACAAATTCAAATTATAATTTAAGATCTGTTGCTAGAAAGGATATTGCCCATTTAACACTTAGAACAAACATTCTTAAACATACTTTTGGTTTTTCAGGAATGGTAGTTTGGAACATGATCCCCGTTGATATACGAGCCTCGCTGTCTTTAGTTACATTTAAGACTAAATTAAAATCGTTTCTTTTAATGAAAGAGTGAAACCCCAGTTTGAATTATAACTTTATGTTACAAAAGTATGAAAATGTGTCTCGTCTTGTTGAAGTTATAAAGTGAGGCATGTATTGTTTTATCTTGCATTATATGCTTACATTGTTATATTGTGTTGATTTATAGATGGCCATATTGTAAAAAAGACTTGTGTAAATGCTATGTCTTAATATGTTACCTTCTTGAAATAAAGTTATTATTATTATTATTATTATCAAATGTGTTTGATTTTTAGCTCTACTGGCCGAAGGCCAGCAGAGCTTATGGGATGCCGAGTTGTCCGTCGTCCGTCCGTCCGTCCGTCGTCCGTCGTCCGTCCGTTGTTAACTTTTGTCTCGTTAAGACGATAGGGCCTTCATTTTTGATGCGATCTTTACCAAACTTTAACAGGTTGTTAATATCAATGAAAGCTCGGATGAGTTCGAAAACCAGCGAGATCGGACAAGTAACAGTGGAGTTATGGCCCTTGATTTAGTTAATAATGCTATATTGCTAAATTTTGCCTCGTTAAGACGATAGGGCCTTCATTTTTCTTCCTATCTTTACCAAACTTTACCACATTGTTAATATCAATGAAAGCTCGGACAAGTTCGAAAACCAGCCAGATCGGACCAGTATCAGCGGAGTTGTAGCCCTTGATTTAGTTAAAAATGCTATAATTTGCATCGTTAAGACGATAGGGGCTTCATTGTTCATCCGGTCTTTACCAATCTTTATCAGATTGTTAATGTCGTTGAAAGCTCGAACAAGTTTGAAAACCAGCCATATCAGACCATTAACAGCGAAGTTATGGCCCTTGATTTAGTTAAAAATGCTATATTTTGCCTCGTTAAGACGATAGGGGCTTCATTGTTCATCCGATCTTTACCAAACTTGATCAGATTGTTAATATCAATGAAAGCTTGGACAAGTTCAAAAACCAGCCATATCGGATTAGTAACAGCGGAGTTATGGCCCTTGATTTAGTTAAAATGCTATATTTTGCCTCGTTAAGACTATAGGGGCTTCATTGTTCATCCGATCTTTACCAAACTTTATCAGATTGTTAATATCAATAAAAGCTCAGACAAGTTCGAAAACCAGCCATATCGGACCAGTAACATCGGAGTTATGGCCCTTGATTTACTTCAAAATGATATATTTTGCCTCGTTAAGATGATAGCGCCTTCATTTTTCATCCGATCTTTACCAAACTTCATGAAATTGTTAATGTCTATGAAAGCTTGGTCAAGTTCTAAAACCAACCAGATCGGACCAGTAACAGCGGAGTTATGGCCTTTGATTTTGTTAAAAATGCTATAATATGCCTCGTCATACGATAGGGCCTTCATTTTGCATCTGATCTTTGCCAAACTTTACCAGCTTTTACAACTGTCTTTTTTATATTATTATAATTTTATTTTAATTATAGTTTTTTTTTTGTTTTTTTTTTATTTATTTTTTTTTAAATTATTCCTTTTTTTTTCATATTTCTTTTTTTTTTCATATTTCTTTTTTTTTAAATTATTCCTTTTTTTTTCATATATATATATATTTTTTTTTTTTTTAGCTCTATGTTGGACCAGTCGGACCAGTAACAGAGGAGTTATGGCACTTGATTTAGTTAAAAATAAATGCTATATTTTGCCTCGTTAATACGGTATGGCCTTCATTTTTCATCTGATCTTTACCAAACTTTACCAGATTCTTTAGTTATGGCCCTTGATTTAGTCAAAAAGCTGTTTTTTTGCCCTAAACTTTCAAAAAAACGTAAATGGCAGTCACTCGCTTCATTGATGTTATAAGAGCCATGTTAGCCAGTAGAGCGTCCACAGGCCCTCTTGGGCCTCTTGTTTAGATTTTCAAAATGCTTTTTTAGATTTTCAAAATCAGCTAAGCAGCTTCATTTTATGGTCTTCTTATTTTAAAAAAAAAGGGGGCTAACTTGCTAACTTGATATTGTTTTTCCTTCAGATTTTCAAAATAAGTTAACATCTTTAAAAAATGTGTATTTTTATATCTTATTATAAAATACTTAAAAGTACAGGCCAGGTAATCAGGCCATTTATAAACTGTCCTATACGGTTGGGGGTAAAAGCCATACTGTACAGTACAGTATAGTACAACCTATAATTGGAAACTATCGAATATAGCAGATGCTCTGGTACAGATTTATAAGAAAGACACAAACGTGTATCTGCCCTACGTTGTTCGAGCGATCGCCACCATCATATACAGTTATTAAATGATTGGCTTCCTATTTTAGGAATAAGAAAGGAAGGTCATGGTGTATAGGTGTCATGATACAATTGCATATTAGGTGCATTAAAAACTGCCGTTTTGTCTGAAATAAAATATTTTTGATTTTGTTGAAGAAATAGATTGTGGAATATCTTTGGTTTTAGCTCTACTGTGCCATGCTGCATCCCCTCACCCCCTCCCCCCCACTTCCACCCCGTTTATAAGGGCTATTGCATCCACAGACCCACTTGCGCCTCTTGTTTGAAGTTTTGAGATTAAAATCTGTGAAAATATATGTTTTACTCTACATTTAACATCCAGCAAAATTTTCACTTTGTCTTGCACTTTATAACTTGTGTAAGGTGTGTAATTTAATAATTCTATATTCCTGAAATTTGTGGTGTATTTATTCTATAATAGGATTACTTTACAATGAAGATAAGATTGCTGTGTAACAAATTGTATCTGTACATTAGACGCTACTACCTATGTTATAATATAATATGTTGTATTGTTCCTATTCAGTGTCAGGTGAGGTTTGGTGGGAGGACAGAGCTAGCTGCTGACTCTGATGCAAGGTAAGCCTTCAGCAAATTGTTCATACATGTACATTAATTGATTATGTTTTATAAACTCAGTGTCGCAATGTTGATTGCCAAAAAAAATGCTAACTGGTATCGTTATGGCTAATTCTAGATAGTTTTGTGGTCATTATCTGTTATTTTCTACATTTCTTGTTGACTACCAACTCTTTACCATAGCTGTTGACTTTTTGCCTCGTCTTATTTTTGTGGGGACGTCCGTGGCTGCAGGGTTAGAGTCTCTGACTTAAAATCATTTGCTCCTCACTGCTGTGGGTTCGAGCCCTCATGGGACCAGGAATCTTTATGTGAGGAGTCCAATCCAGCTGACTTGCAGAACATCGAGGGGGTCTTCCTCCACCAATGGGAGCTGGAAAGTCGCCATATGACCTTAGCTGTTGGTGCGACTTTAAAGTCCAATTCAATTCTCCATTTTTACATCACTTGCTGACATTGCAACCAATGAATGTGTTGTATAATGTCGCCCTAAATAAGAACAACTTATCAGGGCTGGAAGAACATCTTATTGTAAATTCTTAAATATGCATATGAATGGAATTGTCAAGTCAGTCAGTGGGGATATTACAAACCTGAAATAGATTCTAATTACATTGCATTTTTAGCTCTACTGATCAGAGATCAGCAGAGCTTATGCCGTGGTGCGGCGTCCGTCGTCCGTCCGTCTGTCCGTCCGTTAACTTTTATTTGTAGCGACTACTCCTCTGAAACTACTGGATGGATATTCATAAAACTTTACAAAAATGTTGCCCATGAAGTCTAGTTGATCCTAGCAAAAATTCATGTTGATGTGAAATCCAAGATGGCCGCCAAAGCTAAAAATAGATTTTTTAAATACAAGTTTATAGCGACTACTTCTTGAAAACTATAAGTGATATTGATATGGGACTTTTTCTAAAATGATCAGCATGACATGATGTTGGTCCTTGTCGAAAATCGTTTTGATTTGACGTTAAACATGGCTGCCAGCGGCCATCTTTGTTTACATAGAGTTATATAATGAAAACTTGTAGCGACTACTCCTCTGAAACTACTTGACGGATTTTCATGAAACTTCACAGGAATGTTGCTCTTGATGTCTAATTGATCCTAGCAAAATTTCAGGTCGGCCGGAAATTCAAGATGGCCGCCACGGCTAAAAATAAATTTTCAAAATACAAGTTTGTAGTGACTACTTCTTGAAAACTATAAGTGATATTGATATGGGACTTTTTCTAAAATGATCAGCATGACATGATGTTGGTCCTTATCAAAAATTGTTTTGATTCGACGTTAAACGTGGCTGCCAGCGGTCATCTTTGTTTACATAAGAGTCATATAGTAAAAACTTGTAGCGACTACTCCTCTAAAACTACTGGGCAGATTTTCATGAAACTTTACAGGAATGTTGCTCTTAATGTCTAATTGATCCTAGCAAAATTTCAGATCGGCCAGAAATTCAAGATGGCTGCCACAGTTAAAAATAGATTTTTAAAAAATAAGTTTGTAGCGACTACGTCTTGAAAACTATAAGTGATATTGATATGGGACTTTTTCTAAAATGATCAGCATGACATGATGGTTATCCGAGTCGAACATTATTTTGATTCAACATTAAACATGGCTGCCAGTGGCCATCTTTGTTTACATAGAGTTATATAATGAAAACTTGTAGCGACTACTCCTCTGAAACTACTTGACGGATTTTCATGAAACTTCACAAAAAATGTTGCTCTTGATGTCTAATTGATCCTAGCAAAATTTCAGGTCGGCCGAAAATTCAAGATGGCCGCCATGGCTAAAAATAGATTTTCAAAATACAAGTTTGTAGCGACTACTTCTTGAAAACTATAAGTGATATTGATATGGGACTTTTTCTAAAATGATCAGCATGACATGATGGTTATCCGAGTCGAACATTATTTTGATTCGACATTAAACATGGCTGCCAGTGGCCATCTTTGTTTACATAGAGTTATATAATGAAAACTTGTAGCGACTACTCCTCTGAAACTACTTGACGGATTTTCATGAAACTTCACAGAAATGTTGCTCTTGATGTCTAATTGATCCTAGCAAAATTTCAGGTCGGCCGGAAATTCAAGATGGCCGCCATGGCTAAAAATAGATTTTCATGCAAGTTTGTAGCGACTACTTCTTGAAAACTATAAGTGATATTGATATGGGACTTTTTCTAAAATGATCAGCATGACATGATGTTGGTCCTTATCAAAAATCGTTTTGATTCGACGTTAAACGTGGCTGCAAGCGGCCATCTTTGTTTACATAGAGTTATATAGTAAAAACTTGTAGCGACTACTCCTCTGAAACTACTTGGCGGATTTTCATGAAACTTTACAGGAATGTTGCTCTTAATGTCTAATTGATCCTAGCAAAATTTCAGATCGGCCAGAAATTCAAGATGGCTGCCACAGTTAAAAATAGATTTTTAAAAAATAAGTTTGTAGCGACTACTTCTTGAAAACTATAAGAGATATTGATATGGGACTTTTTCTAAAATGATCAGCATGACATGATGGTTATCCGAGTCGAACATTATTTTGATTCAATGTTAAACATGGCTGTCAGTGGCCATCTTTGTTTACATAGAGTTATATAATGAAAACTTGTAGCGACTACCCCTCTGAAACTACTTGACGGATTTTTATGAAACTTCACAGGAATGTTGCTCTTGATGTCTAATTGATCCTAGCAAAATTTCAGGTCGGCCGGAAATTCAAGATGGCCACCACAGCTAAAAATAGATTTTCAAAAAAACAGTTTGTAGCGACTACTTCCTGAAATCAAAATCAATCAGTAGAGCTTCAAGGTCATTGACCTCTTGTTGTGTTATAGTACAGTGCTGTAGACATACCCTAAATAACATCGAGGCAAATCCCCAGCCCACACACTGTAGTATCATGACATTAACATTGTATAATTTAACTAAAATTGGCCAAAAATAATTGCTCGTAAATGCTGTGAACTTCCATGCAGTAAAACTTACATGTTGTGTGTATGTGTCATTGCAGAGTATCTTGCCTGTGTTCTGCCTGGGAGACGGTGCTACAACATGGGCTCAAGGGAAGCACAAAGGCCATGGCCGCTCTAAAGTAAGTCAGTATAAACATTCCTATAAAAGTGCACTCGCCGACAGTTTCCACAGTGTATCGCGTGTGAGGCAAAGTCAGCTGGGTGTGTAGTGTATGCTTCAATTGTATTTCACCAGTTGACCTGCATTTTATTTTTAAAAATGGCACCTACCGTATTACTTAATAATTCGCAGATTTTCAGCACTGCTGTGCTTCATGGTAAATTTGCCATTCACTACCGGCGTTCAAAATCGCATTAATGCCGACAATTTACAAATCAATTCTTATATTTATATTATTTTCCCATTCTAGTACCAACGATAAAGTGTCTTGGGAGGTTGGCAATGATTAATAAGTGAAAGCAAGATAAATATCATCGTTGTATTTTAATACTGAGGAATAGCCATTTTCTATTGAGGTACATTGGATGCATGCACAGTTAGTTCTGCCAACTTGAAAACTTCGCATTCGTGAAAATATGAAAGTTTTCTCACTTTGAGATAAAATATGTTATTCACGACAAAACAACAATTTTATTTTTATTTTATGATTTTACAAACAATTTTTTAGGGAATCTATGGTACAGCAACAAGGTGTGCAATTTCAATCACAAACGCGCTTTACACATTTTTTGCACGACTAGATTTTTTTTTCAAAAGATATTTTATGTATACCCAAATAGAACTTTTTTTAAATATATTTATATTGGCAGTCATTTCCTTTTAACTTTTAAAATCCATTTCAAATCATTGTTTGAACAGAATATACAATTCGCAGTGTTTTTCTCTTTACATGTTTACAGTTGCGTAGGAATATCTTGTGAATCGTTTTACTGTACATTTGTGTTGGTTGTGCTGTGAAGATACAACTCTATATTTCACAATGTGGAATAACACACACATTTATTTCACTGATAAAAGACAGTATTTCATTGTTTATCATAAAATAATTGTCACATACTCATTTCCTTGTTTATACAGACAGGTGTCTGAGATTACTGGACTAATCAAGGTTGCTGGCATATTTGCAGACAAACCAGTGGAAAGGGAAACAGGTATACCAGTTAGAACATGAATTTATTTATCATATTAAGTATGTCTGTCTAACATGAAAGATTTTATTTTAAATATTGACAGACCAATGTCCCCATTAAATATCAATTTGAAAAAGTTAATACTGTCAACAGTTTGTCATACACATAACAGCTGTGTCATATATAACTGCCGTATTTCAGCATTCCTACGTCACGTGTTAATTTAAGGTTCATGACATATTGATTAAAACTGTTTGATGCAACAAAACATTCAAAATATAAAAAAATGATTTGAACAAAATAAAGTATCCTTTTAATTTAATAATTTAAAAATTAAATGTCCATACCCATTTAGATCTCTGTGATGTATGTACATGTAGTGTTCTGTTATTTACTGGATGCATAGGCGTTTCTGTTTGAAGTATAATAAACTGCCCTTCGCTAAATGGGTCTAGTATTGCGACACCATATACAATACCCCTAAATTTTGGCTAAAATGTCAAGATTACATACTGATGTGGGGGCGTCCGTGTGGCTCGAAACTTGAAACCACTTGGCCCTCACCGCTTTGGGTTCGAGCCCTCATGGGAACAGAAATCTTTATGTGAGGATGCTATCCATCTGGCTGGCAGAACGTCGGTGGTACTACCCGAGCACGACAATTGCCCGGAGGGGCACCTGCAGTCTTTCTTCATCGAAGAAAGCTGGAAAGTCTCCACATGACCTTAGCTGTCGGTGCGACTTTAAAATCCATTACATACTGATGAGCCTTAGTTTGAGCTCACTTTTACTAAAACAGGTAGATAAATTTGAGATACATGTGATAGAGATAATGGATAAATACTAGAACATTTATCTACCATATACAGACATTAATTCTCTATAACTTGCATATTTCAGCATACTGGAACTACGTGAAGGAGATCCTGACCAAACATGAGGCAGAGAGATTCCAGAACCTGAAGAACATAAACACAGATTCGGGTCGAGGTCGGGCCTGGTTGAGGGCCGCCCTGAATGAACATGCCCTGGAGAGATACATGCACATGCTAATTGAGAGTGACAGTCTATTGAGGTAGGTGCTGCAGTTTATATTTTGTCTTTTAAGGAATTTTATATATGTTCCAGTAACAAAAGTGCTTCTCAGGTGCAACCCAGGTATGATTCCCAGTCCTGGTATCGTTGGAATGGTGGTTGCCAACTGTTGCACGTGCTATACCCCAGGTTCTCCAGTGTCCTCACACATCAAGCCAAGTATAGTCATAATATGTCCATAGTGGGTGATGTGTACAAGCGGTATTGATTGTTTAATTATCAGTGTTGTTTTTATTCGCGCTACAAAAGGGAAGCGGGCATATAGAGTTACCTTTCCCCATTCTGTCCACGCACATGTTTATTAACTTTGGAAGTAGGAGTTGTGGCTTAAGACAAAAGAATACATTACTTATTTAGCTCTACTGGCCGAAGGATGCCGAGTTGTCCGTTGTCCGTCTGTCGTAACTTTTGTCTCGTTAAGACGATAGAGCCTTTATTTTTCATCTGATCTTTACCAAACTTTACCAGATTGTTAATGTGTCAATGAAAGCTCGGACAAGTTTGAAAACCAGCCAAATCGGACCAGAAACAGTGGAGTTATGGCTATTGATTTAGTTAAAAATGCTATATTTTGTCTCGTTATGACGATATGGCATTCATTTTTTATCCGATCTTTAATAAACTTTACCAAATTGTTAATGTCAATGATAGCTCGGACAAGTTCAAAAACCAGCCAGGTCGGACCAGTAACAGCGGAGTTATGGCCCTTGATTTAGTTTAAAATGCTACATTTTGCCTCGTTAAGACGATAGGACCTTCATTTTTCATCCGATCTTACCAAACTTTACCAGATTGTTACTGTCAATAAAAGCTCGAACAAGTTCGGAAACCAGCCAGATCGGACCAGTAACAGGGGAGTTATGACCCTTGATTTCATTAAAAATGCTATATTTTGCCTCGTTAAGGTGATAGGGCCTTCATTTTTCATCTGATCTTTACCAAACTTTACCAGATTGTTAATGTCAATAAAAGCTTGGACAAATTTGAAAACCAGCCAGATCGGACCAGTAACGGAGGAGTTACGGCTCTTGATTTAGTTAAAAATGCTATATTTTGCATCTTTAAGACCATAGTCACTCGCTTCATTGATGTTATAAGAGCCATATTAGCCAGTAGAGCGTCCACGGGCCCTCTTTTTTTATCCATAACCACCTAAAAATAGATATAACATTCAAAAAGATAAAGTAGCATTCAATGATGACAGTCAGCCACAAACCCACACAAAAAAAAGCAACTTTAAAGATGAATAAAAAGCAAGATAAGACATCACAAAGGAGTTGGCAATAGGGCTACCAACTTAGAACAGTCAGTGGCAAAAAAGGCCACTGGGGTGTTTAAACCAGGTTCTAGGTTGCACCAAACCTCACTCTTACCTGTTGTATCATTAGCAGTCAAATTTGTGTTCCTATACAAATGAATACATATTTAAGATACCAGTCGTAGGAATATCCATTAATCCGTTTCATGTCTTTGCGCTATTAAACTCTTAAACCAGTGGTCAGTGGGGCTAATTTGGATTTCCTCCGCAATAATGCTTAAATAATGCTTATCACGTCACAACGATATGTCACAACAACTCCTGGATGCTGTTGCCAAGGTCAAGTTTTCCGATCCAGGGAAAATAATAAGAAACATGTCATATTTTTAGGCAATTCCAATTTGTCGGCAATCTATATAAATATCTCGACTCATTGTCAATTGTCAGAATACAAGATTGGCACACTTTGTACTACATGGACACTGTTGTGACCCTTGAGATGGGAAGTTATACATGTACCTCTGTTTCCATTAAAACATTTATGGAATCCAAGGAAGGCACTTTTGAAACTGAGCACGTACACATAGATTCAAAATTGAGCTTGAAGAACCAAATATCAGAAAATAGGGTTCACTCATAGATATCAAACTGCCTTCCTGGGGTTCCGGGTATGTTTTAAAGGAATAGCCCTTATTCTTTATTTCTGCTAAGGTCACATCTCCAATGTAACCTGGCATGTGCAGTCTATAAGGCAGAAATTCAAGACTTGAGTTTGCAAATATGCAAACAAGGTGTTCTCAATAATTTGTTAAGAGCCAATTGATGCCAAGTGGGTTTCTTTGTGGCAATTTATTTTTGCAGATAAAGGTGAAAAAGGTACATTTTAGATCACCTTCCTTCTACAAATGTATACAAAACAGAACAATATTGAGAAACTAATAATTGGGAAGCGTTGTTAAGCCAATTTTTTTTTTTTGTTGAAAAAAACCCAAATATTGGCCATGATTTTTCAAAAATGGCCATGCAAAAGATGCTGCAACAATTGGCTGGCTAATACACTGTGTGCAGATGTTTGTTATCCTTTTCCGTTATATTTCAGTCCGTACTATGAGAGTTGGGCTTTTTTACGAGACCAGGAAAAAAGTAGCATGTTGCCTATGATGGCTAGAGGTAGGAAGGTTTATGAACAAAATACTTAACCATTAACGTTTTCATCGCAAAACTTATTTCTGATTTTGTTAAATGGCACGTACTATAAAAAAAAGTTAGCCAAAAAGCTTGATACAGAAAAATAACTAATAAAATTCATAATCAGAGATTGTTGATAAAATGGTATTGAGTGCTCACTCGTAACTGTTTCATCACATGGATATTGTTGATACTAAAGTTATCGCACCTGCCGCTTAAGGGTTCAAAATTGTTAACAGGATTTAGAGCAGACCAAATTTCAAAGAGAACGGTCACAATTTTAAATGATATCTTCACCTCAGGTCTGGATTCCATTCTGTTTGCCATAACTGTGGACAATAAAGAGTTGAATTCAGTGCGACATGTACCAGGAACTGTTGTAAACATTGGAAATATTCCCAGTGTTCCGTTTAAGCCTGATGACGAGCTGCGACCTGTGATAGCCGGGGAGTGTCCCCAAGGTGAGCATCGTAGTTTATGTTAGACAGCTTAAATGCCGTCCTTTGGACAAATCGGAAATATAGCATTGAATTTGTGCATTTATTCATGTGTGCATCCATAATCCCAAAGATTTTTAGATGTTTGTGGTCACAGTTTCTGAGATAATTTTTAGCTTGACTTTTTCGAAGGAAAAAATGAGCTATTGTCATCACCTCATTGTCCTCATCTGTGTCGGGGTTAAACTTGATATGTAAGGTTGCATCTCCTAAACTACTTTACAAAATGAATTGAACTTCACACGTGTACTCACCATCATTTGAGATCATCATACAGCCAGGTTCTATAACTCATGCTTTTATTTTAACAAAATTATGGCCCCTTTTATACTTAGAAAGTTTGGTTAAAGTTTGTATGTAAGCTTGTTGGTTAAGTTAACGTATGTCAACTTGTTAAAGTTTGTATGTAAGCTTGTATCTCCGAAACTACTTTACATAATGGATTGAAACTAAACTCACTTTTCGGCATCTTTAGACAACATACAGCCAGGTTTTATAACTCGTGCTTTTACTTCAACAAATTGTTGACCCCTTTTATAATTGGAATATTTGGTTAAAGTTTGTATGTAAGCTTGTATCTCCGAAACTACTTTACATAATTGATTGAAACTTTCACAACGTTAGACAACATCATACAGCCAGGATCAATAACTCATGCTTTTATTTTAACAAAATTATGGCCCCTTTTGTACTCCGAATATTTGATTAAAGTCGGTATGTAAGCTTGTATCTCCAAAACTACTTTACATAATGTATTGAAACTACATACATGTATTTGGCATCATTAGACAACATCATGTAGCCAGGTTGTACAACTCATGCTTTTTAAATAGCAGTCACTTTTCCGGTAGCGGCCACATTTTAAATCAAATTTATCTCAACGACCGCTGCTCGAATTTTTCTGAAACTTTGTCAGATGCTTTATTGGGTCAAAGGACATCACGTAATGCCAAAATTACCAAAGTCAATGTCATATTTTGAATTATTTTACCAAAACTTAACCTAAATGTATGTGATTGCTTCATTTTCTTTGTTTGATACTTGGTCATATGTATTGTTGGCATTGGTGGACATCAAAATTATTTTCAAGCATTGTTTTACTTCCCTTTGATACAGAGTAAGAGTTCATTCTTCTTACTTTTGGTAAAATAACTTACTTAGGATACTTTTGTCAAAACTGATTTTTATGACTTCTTTTTATGCCCCCGAAGGCAGGCATATAGTAAACACCGTCCGTCCGTTCGCAGCTATAACTTGAAAGAACTGAAGGGATAACCATGAAACTTCACACCAATGTTAACCACAATGAGAAGGTGTGTCCTGTGCAAGAATTGGATATGTACCTCAAAGATCATTATCACACTTGGAGGTCAAAGGTCAAATGAATCAATTTTTTTGCAGGTTTTGTCACTTTTGGTGACATTTCTTGTATCTCAATAAAACTGGTTGCTGCAGCAGTTAAGCCCAACCACTAAATCAGAAAAGTTGACTATTTAATTGAACAATGATGACAGCATTAGGTATGATTGCCCTGGAGTCAATTAATTTTCATTTTGTTATGTAATGTGTACCATCTTGAAGAGCTTGCGTGAAAGATTTCTATAGATTACGTATAAAAAGTAATGGCATATTAGTTTATGGTGAAGATAAAAGAAGGAATTACAAATATCATATGTTACAGGAAAATTCTGGTTTTGACAGAAAACAGATTTAAAAATATATGGAAGTTAATGTATAACTGAAAATAAACTGTAATAAACTAAACAAGTTAATTCAAAAGTAACTGAATCATGTTACAACTGTAACTGTTAAAACCATCAACATCAGCATGTCAAAAACACAGGAAATGTGTTGAAACTGTTGTTTGAAGAACCTTTTACTCTGTATTATATTAAGATTTGTTTGTTTGAATGGTGTTTTACGTCATTTATAGCATATGTTAGGCCCTATATGACAGTCGATGTAAGAACATAAATAATAAAGTATATGTATAAAGACAGCGTTTCCAGCAATAAAAGAGAAAACCCTCCTAGTAAATTTTCAAACCCAACTGACAAGCTAAATATTGGACTTAGTTTTTGGTATAAAGTAAGTAAATTATTTTTACGAGGACACAACATTGAAGTTGGAGGGATATAGATTTGACATTGCCCAAATCCTCACCTCATCAAGACGATTTGCAGAACCCATTACCCGGGTCTGTATCTTCAAGGTCAAGGTCATAAAGGTCATATACCTCTTATTGTATGCATATAAAGAGGTCCATTTTGTGTCTTTTCCATAAATCTCCCATGCAAGGAGGGATTATGACATAAATTGGCACAGATAATCATCTCATCCAGATGATGTGCAGAACCTAAAACCAGAGTCTGTATGCCTATAATAAGGTATATTTTGTGTCTGCATCATAACTCTCACATGCTTGGAGGGATTTTGAAATGTACAGATCCTAACCCTTTCCCCGCTAGATTGCCTCAATTCACTCCACTTCCAACTTTTATTTTTTCAACTACTGTTCTTTGATCATCATTCCTCATCAGTGTGACCACCTCTAATCGTGCCCTTATCTTTACTCCCCTCCCCACCCCCACCCAGATGTTATTGTTTTTTTGTCTATCTTTACTTTTCTCACTAGTCTGTACTTCTACCCAGAAGAAAATTAACTTATGTGGATATAAATCATAGAAATACACAGGAAATTGTATACAAATATATCTATTAACTGAGGAAAAAACACTCCTTATAATCAATTAATAGTAACAATCAACTTTCTTGTAACAGATATTAATGATAAAATGAGAGGTTGGCTTTCACATAGCTCTGTTTGATAAGGAAGAAGCTCTGTTTGATAAGGAAGATAAATCAACCTCAACAAAATTGTTTTAATTACATGATATGATAAGAAAATGTTTGTGCAAGATTTGCTAAAAAATTATCGACATTGTTACCTGTATGACCTATTTACATATCTTCATATCTGATTAAACAAATGTGTGTATCAGATCTGTATTACATTTGTTAGAAAGTGCAGATCCAAGTCTGTTGTGAGGTACATTCACCCAGTGATAGTGGTGAAGGGCATTATTTTATATGTCTACATATTGTTAAACAAAAATGAGATTTGGTGGGACATATGCAGATTTACCCACTGCTGAATCTGCTTAGAGACGGCTTGACGGTCACAATAACTCACGTGAACTTAGTAGCTTGAGAGTTATTTACTGTTCACAGTTGTACTAAAAACTTGAAACTTGTTTGTAGATAAAAAGAAAAAGAAGAAGAAAAAAGTTCAGCACATTGTGAGTTTTGACGAAGATGAATCTGGTTCAGGGAAATTTTCTCGTGTCACTCAATCTGAACGGAATGGAAGTTTGAACTATGGATCACCATCAGACACCTCCAGTGTTTCGCTAGATAATTCACCAGTGTTCTCTGAGGGATTAGTTAGCTCTGTGACTAGAAATAAAGGTTCATTGACACACCCAAGTGATATTAGCCAATCAAACGGAATGAAGCCTGGAATGAACATCAACCAATCAGAATCTTTGTTACAAAGAAGTATGAACAGGGAGCCGAGTATAGCCTCAGGAAGGTCTGATTCCAGAAGGAGTCAGGGTTCATTCAGTTCTGCAGATTTTGAACTGAGGTATGTTTGATTTCTACCTAAACGTGACCTCCACCCTATTACGGGTCGCTCCCTGGCAGAGCCATTCTTGAAAGGAAACTTGATAATCTCATTTCTCTCTGAGGTTGCTTTCCCAATATAAGTAGTAAAATGCCATTTAATTTCATTTCTCCCTGATCATATCCATTGCAGTGTATACATTTATTGTAGTATATTATAAAAAAGAAGGGTAGAGCTGCTACCCATTGCTGTGTAAACTATGTCCAGGATAAAATAAAAAATGAAAATAAGATACTATTTTACATAAATATTGTTGAGTCAAATATGGAAGGTCAGCTTGTTGTGTTAAATATGGAAGGTCAACTTGTGTTAAATATGGAAGGTCAGCTTGTTGTGTTAAATACGGAAGGTCAGCTTGTATCAAACAAATATGGCAGGTCAGCTTGTTGTGTTAAATATGGAAGGTCAGCTTGTATCAAATATGGCAGGTCAGCTTGTTGTGTTAAATATGGAAGGTCAGCTTGTTGTGTTAAACATGGAAGGTCAGCTTGTTGTGTTAAATGAATAAGGTCAGCTTGTATCAAATATGGCAGGTCAGCTTGTTGTGTTAAATATGGAAGGTCAGCTTGTATCAAATATGGCAGGTCAGCTTGTTGAGTTAAATATGGAAGGTCAGATTGTATAAATATGGCAGGTCAGCTTGTTGTGTCAAATATGGAATGTCAGTTTGTTGTATCAAATATGGAAGGTTAGCTGTTATCAAATATGGAATGTCGGCTTGTTGTATCAAATATAGAAGGTCAGCTTGTTGTGTTAAATATGGAAGCGCAGCTTCATGGGTTAAGCCAGACTCCAAAAACAGGGAGAAGTGAATTCTCCCTCCAGTAAAAACAGGGAGAACTTTTTCAAAACGGAGACTTGAGGTCGGTCGACATAAGACGGATGATTAAATATCGAGTTAACCAATTGTTACCCAGTTGCATGTTATTTAATTAATTATTTGTATTGGGATTATTACTGTTATAATAACTAAAATAATGCATAATACTAATAATGCATGTTTTATTATTCTTATCATTATTTTGTTATTATTATTATTTTCCCATTTACAAACTTCAAGTGAACAGTGCCAAAACCCTTTTCGTCTTGTAGATACCAACTGAAATTGTAAAACTTTACAATTTTTTTTGGGTTTCTCCCGCGGCAGACTTTCATCAGCTTTACGTCTTTGACCGGAGTGAGATTTAGATGCATTTTCAACCCTAACCAACTTGACACATGTTGATCGAATGCAATATTATTCTGGTCTTCGTTTCATTTTTAGCTCTACTGATCAGAGATCAGCAGAGCTTATGCCGTGGTGCGGCGTCCGTCGTCCGTCCGTCTGTCCGTCCGTCCGTCTGTCCGTCCGTCTGTCCGTTAACTTTTATTTGTAGCGACTACTCCTCTGAAACTACTGGATGGATATTCATAAAACTTTACAGAAATGTTGCCCATGAAGTCTAGTTGATCCTAGCAAAAATTCATGCTGATGTGAAATCCAAGATGGCCGCCAAAGCTAAAAATAGATTTTTTAAATTCAAGTTTGTAGCGACTACTTCTTGAAAACTATAAGTGATATTGATATGGGACTTTTTCTAAAATGATCAGCATGACATGATGTTGATCCTTGTCGAAATTTATTTCGATGCGACTTTAAACATGGCCGCTAGCAGCCATCTTTGTTTACATAGATTTATATAGTAAAAACTTGTAGCGACTACTCCTCTGAAACTACTGGATGGATATTCATGAAACTTTACAGAAATGTTGCCCATGAAGTCTAGTTGATCCTAGCAAAAATTCATGCTGATGTGAAATCCAAGATGGCCGCCAAAGCTAAAAATAGATTTTTTAAATTCAAGTTTGTAGCGACTACTTCTTGAAAACTATAAGTGATATTGATATGGGACTTTTTCTAAAATGATCAGCATGACATGATGTTGATCCTTGTCGAAATTTATTTCGATGCGACTTTAAACATGGCCGCTAGCAGCCATCTTTGTTTACATAGATTTATATAGTAAAAACTTGTAGCGACTACTCCTCTGAAACTACTGGATGGATATTCATGAAACTTTACAGAAATGTTGCCCATGAAGTCTAGTTGATCCTAGCAAAAATTCATGTTGATGCACAATCCAAGATGGCCGCCAAAGCTAAAAATAGATTTTTAAAATACAAGTTTGTAGCGACTACTCCTTGAAAACTATAAGTGATATTGATATGGGACTTTTTCTAAAATGATCAGCATGACATGATGTTGGTCCTTGTCAAAAATCATTTTGATTCGACGTTAAACATGGCTGCCAGTGGCCATCTTTGTTTACATAGAGTTATATTGTAAAAACTTGTAGCGACTACTCCTCTGAAACTACTTGACGGATGTTCATGAAACTTCACAGGAATGTTGCTCTTGATGTCTAGTTGATCCTAGAAAAATTTCAGGCTGGCCGGAAATTCAAGATGGCCGCCACGGCTAAAAATAGATTTAAAATAAATAAATTTGTAGCGACTACTTCTTGAAAACTGTAAGTGATATTGATATGGGACGTTTTCTAAAATGATCAGCATGACATGATGTTGATCCTTGTCGAAATTTATTTCGATGCGACTTTAAACATGGCCGCTAGCGGCCATCTTTGTTTACATAGATTTATATAGTAAAAACTTGTAGCGACTACCCCTCTGAAACTACTGGATGGATATTCATGAAACTTTACAGAAATGTTGCCCACGAAGTCTAGTTGATCCTAGCAAAAATGCATGTTGATGCAAAATCCAAGATGGCCGCCAAAGCTAAAAATAGATTTTTAAAATACAAGTTTGTAGCGACTACTCCTTGAAAACTATAAGTGATATTGATATGGGACTTTTTCTAAAATGATCAGCATGAAATGATGTTGGTCCTTGTCAAAAATCGTTTTGATTCGACGTTAAACATGGCTGCCAGTGGCCATCTTTGTTTACATAGAGTTATATAGTAAACACTTGTAGCGACTACTACTCTTTAACTACTTGGCGGATTTTCATGAAACTTTACAGGAATGTTGCTCTTGATGTCCAATTGATCGTAGCAAAATTTCAGGTCGGCCAAAAATTTAAGATGGCCGCCACAGCTAAAAATAGATTTTTAAGAAATAAGTTTGTAGCGACTACTTCTTGAAAACTATAAGTGATATTGATATGGGACTTTTTCTAAAATGATCAGCATGACATTATGTTGATCCTAGTCAAACATTATTTTGATTCGACGTTAAACATGGCTGCCAGTGGCCATCTTTGTTTACATAAGAGTTTGTATAGTAAAAATGTGTAGTGACTACTCCTCTGAAACCACTAGACGGATTTTCATGAAACTTCACAGGAATGTTGCTCTTGATGTCTAGTTGATCCTAGCACAATTTCAGGTCGGCTGGAAATTCAAGATGGCCACCACAGCTAAACATAGATTTTTAAAAACAAGTTTGTAGCGACTACTTCTTGAACACTGTAAGTGATATTGATATGGGACTTTTTCTGAAATGATCAGCATGACAAGATGTTGATCCTTGTCAAAAATTATTTTGATTCGACATTAAACATGGCTGCCAGTGGCCATCTTTGTTTACCTAGAGTTATATAGTAAAAACTTCAACTTGTAGCGACTACTCCTCTGAAACTACTTGACAGTTTTTATGAAACTTCACTTCACCTAGCTATCAAAATCTATCAGTAGAGCTTCAAGGTCATTGACCTCTTGTTATTGATTGCTTGATTGAATTGGATTTTATAGTCGCACCAACAGCTAAGGTCATATGGCGACTTTCCAGCTTCCATTGGTGGAGGAAGACCCCAGGTGCCCCTCCGGGCAATTTTCGTGCACGGGCGGGCACCTGGGTAGAACCACCGACGTTCCGCAAGCCAGCTGGATAGCTTCCTCACTCATTTTTATTGAAAACTACTAATTATTCGCTAATTACCCCAAACTTATTTTTCATTCATACCCGCATTGAGTAACAGAAGTCAAAATCATTACCTAATCTATAGACATAGATAAGTTATTGATGTCTATGACTAATCGTAGGATTCAATACATTTCCGTTGATTTCTCTCATCTAAAAAACAATCACAAACAAACTCGCTTTATACCAAACACATTTTTAGCTCTACTGGCCAAAAGCCAGACGAGCTTATGCGATCACTTTTCGTCCGTCTGTCTGTCTGTCTGTCCGTCTGTTAGCAATTTTATAAAATCGACATCTCCTCTGAAACCGCATGAAGGATTTTGATGAAACTTCATCACAATGTTACTTGGGAGGGCCCCTCTCAGATTGTGTTTTTAATGGCCGCCATTCATCCAAGATGGCCACCATGGCTAAAACTAGGTCAAATTTAAGGAAATTTCAAATGACATCTCCTCCGAAACCACTTATTCCATTATTGTGAAATACCATAAGTATGTTGCTTGGGTTGGCCTCTATCAAGTTTGTGTTTTTCGTTATTGTCGAATAATCACAATGGCCGCCACGGCGACTCAAAGTTTACATAGAGTTATATAGGAAAAGGCTAAAAATGACATCTCTGAAACCGGTTGAAGGATTTTGATGAAACTTAATCACAATGATCTTTGGGATAGTCCTCCTCAGATTTATGTTTTTTGCGGCCGTCAGTCATCCAAAATGGCCACCATGGCTAAAATTAGGTCAATTTTAAAGAGATTTCAAACGACATCTCCGAAGAAACCACTTAATCCATTCCAGTGAAATATCATATACATGTTCCTTGGGTTGGCCTTATCATCGAATAATCAAAATGGTTGCCATGGTGACCCAAGGTTTACATAAGAGTTATATAGGAAAAGGTTAAATATGAAATCTTCTTTTGTTGGAAGTTTATCATAATGGTTGGCATCTATTAAGTTTGTGTTTTTTGTTTTCTTGCAGTAATCAAAATGGTCGCCGTGGCGACCCAAAGTTTATATAGGAAAAGGCTAAATATGGCATCTTTACACAGTAGAGCATCTACTGGCCCTCTTGGGCCTCTTGTTTTATTTCAGAATTAGCCGTCAATAAGACACACAATAGAAGTTCGCAGTTTTGTTTCTTGACGATGTCAGTCATATAATTATACACTGCCTTTTAAATTTATTTATCGCAGGAGAAATCAGTTTCAAAGTATCTTGTCTAATCATAACCCCGCCCTTGCGCAGTAGTTTGTAGTACGATTTTTAATTATTCACCAAAAGGAAAAATACGACGGCTTTGATTGGTTTACTTAAATAGAATGCGCACATGATCCCCATAAGATCTAATCACATGATCGCCTAACGAGCAAATATGGCGGTTATATTCACATCTCACCTCAGGCAAGCCGATAATGATCGATAATTAGGCTATTGCCCTGATTAGATAAGATTCGGGTTGTTATTTAATGGTAATGGGATTAAATAAGGTACTTGTGAAACACGCACTGATTGTGTATTTTAGAGGGTTTTGTTAATTATGAGGTTAATCACATTTGAAATTGCCGAAAATGACGGCGATTCAAATTTCACCCCACATGGATAAAAAAGCGAAGTCGGCCAAATCATAGCGAAGTTTTAAGCGACTTTGCCTACTTGCGTGAGCCCTTCAGCTTATATCAAATATGGAATGTCGGCTTGTTGAATCAAATAAGGAACGTCGGCTTGTTGTATCAAATATGGAAGGTTTGCTTGTGTCAGATCTGGAAAGTTTGCTTGTTGTGTCAGATATGGAAAGGTTAGCTTATTGTATCAAATAATTATGGAAGGTTTGCTTGTTGTATCAAATATGGAAGGTCAGATTGTTGTATCAAATATGGAAGGTTTGCTTGTTGTATCAAATATGGAAGGTCAGATTGTTGTATCAAATATGGAAGGTTTGCTTGTTGTGTCAGATATAGAAGGTCAGCTTGTTGTATCAAATATGGAAGGTCAGATTGTTGTATCAAATATGGAAGGTTTGCTTGTTGTGTCAGATATGGAATGTCAGATTGTCATGTTGAATATGAGGTCAACTAATTGTATGAAGTATGACACCATGTTTTATATGTCCTTGTGTGTATGTTACAGTATGGAGATGAGTGGGTCCAACATGACACCCATACAGCCCACAGGAGGGTCGGCTCTAGATGATGACTCGTACTCAGGCAATGATGCCATGCTCAGTCGATCTTGTAAGTATACATGTATTAAAATAAAAATGAAAAATTAATTCTCTTCATCACTAAAAAATGTTTTTGGATATTGGATAGGTAAGAACTTTTCCTTATGTGTGTTACTCAGGGTAAAAACATGCTCACTTATATGTTTATTGTATTATTACAGGTGAATCCACAGGTATGTTGGCGTATAATGGGGATATGCAGTCTGCAGCATTTGCCCTTCAACAGGCTCAAATCAGCTTTAATGAAAGGTGTGTGGGTACAATCAAGCAAAGGTTTTTATGTGGACATTTTATTTGTTCAAGTTTGTAATACATCTTAAAATATTAAGATTTCCATTTAATATTTCCATGCCAAGATTCAGGATTTTCTACATTACCGGTATGTTAAAATTCCTGGTTGTTCAAATTTTCTGTACAAGGAAGAACATGCTGAGGGCAAAAAGTTTAGCAAGTTTTTGTTGCACTCGGAAATAATACATGTTTGGTTGTAAAATCAAGAAACTACTCCCATACTCGTCAGAGGTCAGTTTCCGTCCAAGCCCAGTTTCCGTCATTCTCATTTAAAAAAAGTTTTTACACTGCAAATTACATACGCGATGTCACTTATTGTCAGACGTTTATAACTGAAGATTGGAAACAGGAAAACAACCAAAAAGTAAATAAGCGGTACAAAAACGAAAGGGATTTCTCCGAAAAATTTGTTTACTTCCTTATATGGCGTTGGGGATGTGCGCGCATACTGCCGAATAATAAACTATTAAAAAAATAACATTGTAATGACGTCATATTTTTATCACTCTTCAGTGGACGCACTTAAAATATACCCTGATTATATAGTTTAACCAAAGAGAAGCAACTCGTACAACCTGTATCGGTTTGATTTACATAGAGTTACTGTAAATTGTCGTTGTTGAAAATTTTACATTGACGTTACCAGGCCCTTTATTTTTAAACGACTTATGTGACTGATGGAACAATGCAAACATACCATTTTTACAATGAAATTGTTGAATAGACATGCAAAAAAGTTTCTAATTCATAAAAGTTTATTGTATCTTGACCTAGTTGAATCTATCACTCGATAAAATACATGACGGAAACTGGGCTTGTAAACAGAATGATTTCTCAGTTTTAGTCTATTTATAAAAAGGTCACGTGCCACTTCGATAATTTATATAATTTTTTTTTATTTGGTATCAAATTTCCAGGAAGAGGTAACCTAATAGAAAATAGAGTAAAAATTGTCAGGATACATAGATTTGTCTGAAAAATTAGTTTATGTTTACATACATGACGGAAAGTGGCCCCCGACGAGTAGACACAATAATTTATTAAAAACACATCAAAAACAGTCGAACATCTTAATGACCTAATGAATAAATGAATGTAGGGGTCTGTAAAGTCCCAAAATGTCAGTATATCTTCTATACAGTATTATTTCATATTAAAAAACTTTCTAAACTTTTTTCCGTCAGTATATAAAGTTATCAGTATAAGAGGTAAGGCAGTTTGTCAGAGTGGTCACCTCCTCAGTCTATGCCTGACTTTATTTACGTCCAGAAATACAGATGCATGTGATAATGTGATTACAATGACTATTTCAGTCACAGAACCCAGGGTGATGGAGGCAATGTTTCTGAAAACATCCAGAGTGACAAAATGTCCACAGGTGAGAAAAAATATACAACTTGTACTGTATGGTTGTCTTGTACTGATTTACAACTGTTCTTCTAAACCAATCAACTCCTAGCTTTAACAGTGACTGATGAAGGAGCTGTTGTTTACTCTGACAAGGATTTATTAAAATCCTTGTAATCCTTGTCATATTTAGTGTTTATGAGATTTTTAAACATCTAACATTTGTTGTTATAATAATAATGATTCCGAGGTACAAAATTTGCTAAGTTAGTTTAGGCAAATTCAGCGTTATGGGTTCTTTTTGCAAAATGTTGATTGGTTGGGCCACAGTATCGATGTTTGTTATGCATTTAATAATATCTTCTGTGTATATATGTGTAGTACATGTATTAGTAACTATGTTTGCTACAGATGAGCTGAAGAAGGCAGTCGTCTCTATGATGTTGAGGAAAGATGAAGTGGAAGAACAGAATAAGTAAGTGAAGTTTTTTTGACGTAATACTGCAAATTACGGTACATTATACTTAATATTATAGTTCAACAAAATAGTGTCTCAACCAAGACTTCACCCCACAACTCTCAGATGTACATTAAAATTGTGTTGGTATAGTATGTTGTGTGTCTCTATGGACTGAACTAGTCAGGTGACATAGATTATCTGGCAAATAACAATTAATATAGTTGTCAACACAAATGTCTGTCCCATTTTATTGGGTTGACACTACGGTAAGTGTGAGATGTGGTGCACCCTAGAACCTGGTTTAAACCCCTAGGGGCCTTTTTTGCCACTGACCGTTCCAAGGCGGTAGCCCTATTGTCAATCCCTTTGTGTTTGTGACATCTTATTTGGCCTTTTATTCATCTTTAAATTTGTTCTTTGTTTCTGTGCGTGTTTGTGGTTGACTATCATCCTTGAATGCTGCTTTTCCTGTTCGACTTTTATATCTATATTATACTACACACAACATCTAGTGCAATGTATCTGGATTAAGTGGAATAGACATAACTCAGTGCGTTGGTGATCTCTGAATCACAGATCTTATATCAAATTTATCTGTAGAATTTGGGTTATTGCTATTGAATGCTTTGGAAAAGAACTTTGTAAGATGATATTCTTTATAATTGCCTAACCCTTGATGTATGTGTGCTACATATTGTTAAAATAAGAATCGTCCATGGCCGAGTGGTTAGAGTCTCTCACTTGAAATCACTTGCCCCTCGCCGCTGTGGGTTTGATCCGTCATGGACCTAGGAATCTTTATGTGAGAAGCTATCCAGCTGGCTAGTGGAACTTTGAAGGTTCTGCGCAGGTGCCCGCCAGTGTACAAAAATTGCCCCAAGGGGCACCTGGGTATTTCTCCACCAATAGAGGCTGGAAAAGTCGCCATATGACCTTACCTGTTGGTGCGACTATAAAATCCAGTTAAAATAAGAAATGCATTTGAATGGCCGCTTATACTGCCAAATAAGACTACAAGTGTTTACAGTTTATAGCTGATATAGTATACAGACATTAACTCTATTTTGTTTTTGCTGTTGCACGAGTTGTATCCAAGTCGTAAATCTATGTTGTGTCTGCTATTGCACGAGCCTTTATCAGATATAGTATACAAACCTTAACTCTACGTGATGTCTGCTATTGCAGGAGGCTGAAGCAGATGTTGGAGCAGGAGATGGAGACGTCGTCCATCCTGCGTGCAGAAATGGAACAGATGAAGCACACAGCCAGCATCAAACATGAGAAAGAACAGACAAAACTGCAGGCACTACAAAAGTAAATCATTTATATTTCACTCCTTTTTATCATGTATTGAGCAACACTGTTTCTCAATTAAAATATCTTTAACACTTTAATAATGCCCCTTGGTACATGCAAATCTGATAAACAAACGCGTGCTGTATACTCTTTTTGTTTTTCAGATACCTCAGGAAATAAATCCTGTTTCCAAAAAGAAAGTTCCTTAAACTTTCTTTATCACATAATATGGCTTCTGAGAGTGCAATAAAGCCATGACTTATTTCTTGTATTACAGATGCAAATGAGGACCGAATCACTGTGTTTGTATACAGTAAAACATTTAATCCCAATTGTTTGCATGGTATATCATACGATACATTCAGACACCTATTAACTATTTATCATTATTTGAAATCTTACTTCATAAAATGCATGTTAGTAACATTAAATTTGGTTTAAGGTGTCACATAACTTGTAGGGCAAATGCATTTACAGCCGCGTAACGTAGCGACGTCATGTAAACAACGTCATGCTTTCTCTTACAAATTGCCACCGTATATAAGGTAAATTGACAACATTAAAGGGAAACTATCACGTCTTAGGTGTGTTTTGTGATAAACTCGTGACTGTGTATTATTGATTTTAATAAACGAGTTGGATGAAATGATAGGATACGAGGCTCTGCAATAAAATAGAGCCTCGTATCCTGTATTATTGATTTTAATAAACAAGTTGGATGAAACGATAGGATGCTCTGCAGAGCCTCGTATCTTATCATTTCATCACACTCGTTTATTAAAATCAATAATACACAGTCACGAATGTAAGATCCTCTATGTATGTGAAAAAGATATAACAATCTATTTTGTACAATAATCATGTCACAACACTGCCAATCAATCCATTGACATGTCGTGTGTTCTTCTGATTTGTCCAACTATAAAATGTTGTGTTCAGTTGAACTTAGCAATCTAACTGTGTCGGAATTACATTCGTTTTCAGAGAGAATGAGTTATTGAAGCACCAGTTGAGGAAGTATGTGAATGCTGTACAGATGTTGAGGACAGAGGGGTCACAGGTGGATGGTACGTCTGCTGTTCATACTTGTTTGTTATTTATGTCACCTTGAGTTATGTGCCAGAACTACTTTAACAACTATGACGTAAATGCCATGTCATAGTGTTTTCTACTCCCGGTTTGTTCCACAATGTAAATAGAGGATCTTACATGAGTGCTCATTCATTATTGAATATATTAAACAAGTTGGCAAAATAATATAATGCGAGACTCTTGCTGAGCATTATATCATTTTTGCTAACGAGTTTAATTAATTTAATAATGAATGAGAACGAATGTTAGATACTATTGATCACATAACTCAAATATCGACTTTTATTGCATTTTGCCTGGCGCTTTAACACGCTAAACTGACATAAAACATAGTCATTATCGGAAAAAGTTTTGAGAGCCGCATACAAGGTTTATTTGCATACTTATATAACCATTGGTATATCGAAAATACAGAATGTTGTAATTACACTCCCACACCATAAGTTTTGTGATAAAGTTCCTCAGAACTAAGTCGGTGTTATCGTGAGTAGAAGCTGCTTTAATTATCTGTGTAGGTTGTTGTTGTCAAATTCTTTCCTTTCTTAAATCTGTAGCTTAAATACCAGATCTTGCCGACACCAACTTAAACAAATCATAATACGCCCATGAAGAGGCACATGGTTTAAATAGGGATTGCGTAGCTTTAATTGATCAAATACATACGAAATTATTTTATCCAGTGACAAGTGTCGTAATCTATTTAAACTGATGTTCTGTTGGATGTGTTGATTTGGTGCATTCAAGATAACCTGAGGTGGAGGCATGTCTGATGGGAAGCTTCATCCTTCACCTTATCTCCCTAGCCAAGCACGGCGTGGCCTAGTGGTAGAGTGTCCGCCTTACATGCAGGAAGTCATGGGTCAATCCAACTGCTTCATAAAAATGGTACTAGTAGCTCCCTTGCTGTTTCTCAGCATGTTAGGGTAGTTCTAGGACTGGTCGACCCATTGTCAGTATAATGTGACTGGGTGGGGTATCACGGCATGTGTCTGTGGCATGGTATTCCAGTGTGGCAGCACTATAAAGTTGAGCAAAAAGCTCACTGCTACAAATAGACACTGTCATGATATGACTGAAAGATTATTAAAAGCGATTGTTAAACCCCATGCATACACCAATACTCTCATCTAACTCGTGGTTGCTGTCCCAATATATCCTTATGTGATGTGTTATTGGGATGTCCCATTTCATTTCATTTCCAGATACCCTGGGTATCCATGTAGATGACCCCCAGCCCACCATTCCTCCCGAGAAACAGAAGATAGATTACAGTCATGAGGCAGAGGAGTACGAGAAAAAACTCATACAGGTAAAATCTTACACCTCAGTCAGTTATTGGAATAAATATGCATGTTCTTGATCTACATAGCAGCCTCGGTAGTTCGGTGTATAAAGTCTCGCGCTTTAGAGCTTCAGACCTTTGTCATGCGTGGGTTTGTTCCCTGGCAAAGCAATTCTTATGGGAATATTCATCCTTTATCTCGTCTCCTGAGGTTTCTGTCCCAATATAAACTAATATGAAGTGTTATTCCGTTTCATTTCTTGATCCATATATTTTTGAATTATTTAAAAGTACATTCAACAATAGTGCACTCTCCACTGATTTATCCATATTGTGCTAGTGTTAGTTTCATTTAAAGATTAAGTACAACCACACAACTGATGTCCCAAATAAAGTTTATTGAATACTTCCTTACCATTTAAACTTTGCATTTTGAAACTGTGATCTGTGATTTGTCAATTGACATGATAAAATTAGTCACTAAATGTTTAAGGAGTAGTTTCCCTTTATCTGCAATATTTCTCTATTCTGCTAATATATACGAATGTATATATTTATTTATTTTCAAAATGTGTCTTACTATTTACTCTTTAAATACATACTTTATAATATATCTTGTTTTGTTGCTTGCAGAGATGCAATTGATTTTATTAATCATGCAACAGATGTTTCTGCTTTAATAGTTTAATGTTTATTGAAGATGTTTTTAACATTTATTGTCATTTACCAAAATAGAATTAGTCACTAAAAGTTTAAGCAGTGGTTTCCCTTTATCTGCTATATTTGGTGTGCTTGCTTTTACTGTTTATTGTGTAATCTTGTTTTGTTGGCCTCATCAAGGTGGCAGAGATGCATGGAGAACTGATGGAGTTTAATGAACTGTTGCACAGACAGCTAAATATGAGGGAAAACATGCTGAAACGGCTACAGAATGAGTTGGTGGACTTGAGAGGGCCAGTAAGTATGTCCTGCACCCCACCCCCACCAACCCTAACACACTGTGTTACACAGACAGCTAAATATGAGGGAAAACATGCTGAAACGGCTACAGAATGAGTTGGTGGACTTGAGAGGGCCAGTAAGTATGTCCTGCACCCCACCCCCACCAACCCTAACACACTGTGTTACACAGACAGCTAAATATGAGGGAAAACATGCTGAAACGGCTACAGAATGAGTTGGTGGACTTGAGAGGGCCAGTAAGTATGTCCTGCACCCCACCCCCACCAACCCTTACACACTGTGTTACACAGACAGCTAAATATGAGGGAAAACATGCTGAAACGGCTACAGAATGAGTTGATGGACTTGAGAGGGCCAGTAAGTATGTCCCCCCCACACCCCACACACCAACCTAACATACACACACACACACATACACTGTGTTACACAGGCAGATAAATATGATGAAAACATGTTGAAATGGCTGCAGAATGAGTTGATGGAACAGAGGACCGATAAGTATCCTCCCCTCTCTCTCACACAGACACACACACACACACACACACACTGTTACATAGCTAAATATGAGGGAAAATATGCTGAAATGGCTTCAGAATGAGTTGATGGAACTGAGGACCGATAAGTATTCTCCTCTCACACACACACTCACTCACTCACTCTGTTACATAGCTAAATATGAGGGAAAATATGCTGAAATGGCTGCAGAATGAGTTGGCGACTTGAGAGGGCCTTAAGTATTATAACTCCCATCTTTACGCTCTGCTCTCTCTTCCCACACACAAACGTAGACAACTGAAATGTTTATAAAATGAGCTGGTAGGTGTCTGTATCTAAACTATAGGCTACTATAAGAGATTTTGTAAAGGTTTTAAATATTTAAGCACATTAAAATACACTTGTCTTTAAATGTTTACAGATTTCAACTACCATATGAAAACATTATATAAATTAAATAAAAATGTTTGAAACTATTAAATCCAGAAATATGTCTTCTACCCATATTTTCATAGTCGTACACATTTTCGTAGTCGTACACAATATTTAATACCGTGTAAAACGTACAGTTATGAAACAAAACTGTAAATGTTTTACACGGTTGTGTGTTGTAATAGGTAAACTTTTCATGTTTGTTTTTTCAGTTACCCCATGATATTAACTTCACAGATGATCTACTCGCCTTAGGGGCAGAAAGGTAACTATTATATTTATGTGATTTGCCAGGAGCAATTCAGGGCGAGTAAATTAAGCTCTGATTGTAACTATATACTGTGTAGATACAAGGTACTTGTTAAATAATTTTATCTTAAATTAATAAAAGGATAATAAAATAAGTTGTCATCTTTTAGTCATCACCATTGCCCATTCCAACCGCATATGCCCTAAGGTGTTAAAGGGTTGTAAAAACATTCAGTTACTCATTAATTCATTCAAATTGATTGATTGATTGATTGATTGAAAACTGCCTCATTTAAGTTACATACCTTTTTTAGCCTGACGTTACATTCAACAAGGCTGATCAATGTTTGGATTCCATCGGCCTTCCTCAGAGGTTCAGCATCAGACTCGCATCATGTTTACCAGGTAAATTTGTATTCCTTTAATTTTAGGTAGATATTTTATTCCAATGTCTACCTCAAAACCAGCTGTTCATCTGTTCAGCGGACCACTCCATGGTGCAGATCACAGTATTCTTCTTCCTGTAGTTAATCAGCAATCCTTCAGTTACTGAAGATCATTTGCTGTGCATATTAGTTAAACGATAGTTTATTCTCGAATATACGTAATAATGATTACACAATATTATTTATCAGTTTGACAGCATGGATTTGTATAAAGCTTCTGCAAATCCGTTAACATATTTCAATGAAACATTGTTGGTTTAAACAGGTTTTATTTCAAAGATAACGTACTAGACAAATGCTACATACAACATGTGCAATAATAAATGGATTGAAACGAAAGCAGAATGCTTATTGAGAGTTAAGATGATGCTTAGGTAGATGATCACTACATATCTTTTGTCTGTATACATGAACAGTAGCTGATTTACACAAGTTGTTAATGTAAAATATGCACATGAACAATAGCTGATTTACACAAGTTGTTACTGTAAAATATGCACATGAACAATAGCTGATTGACACAAGTTGTTACTGTAAAATATGCACATGAACAATAGCTGATTGACACAAGTTGTTAATGTAAAATATGCACATGAACAATAGCTGATTGACACAAGTTGTTAATGTAAAATATGCACATGAACAATAGCTGATTTACACAAGTTGTTAATATAAAATATGCACATGAACAATAGCTGATTGACACAAGTTGTTAATGTAAAATATACACATGAACAATAGCTGAATTACACAAGTTGTTAATGTAAAATATGCACATGAACAATAGCTGATTGACACAAGTTGTTAATGTAAAATATGTACATGAACAATAGCTGATTTACACAAGTTGTTAATGTAAAATATGAATTATTTTGCCTTTAGGGCCTTTATCCGTGATACATACATAGAGGATCTTACATGAGCGACTGTGTATTATTGATTTTAATAAACAATTTGGATAAAATGATAGGTTACGAGGCTCTGAGGGGTATTCTACCTTTTTATCCAACGAGTTTATTAAAGTCAATAATACACGGACATGAATGTAAGAATCTATTTATCACATAACACACAAATGACGTGATAGTTTCACTTTAATGTTATCAATTTATCTTGCATACGGAGGCAATTGAAAGAGAAATTATGACATTGTGTTGTTGTTGTTTTCATGACGTCGGCTACGTTACGCAGCTGTAACGCGTTCGCACTACAAATAATATGACACCTTAAACTGAATTTAACGTTACTAACATGAATTTTAAAAAGTAAGAGTTCAAATAAGGGAATATATTTAAGGTGTCTGAACGTATCGTATAATATACCATGCAAACATTTGGGATTAAATGTTTTACTGTACACAGCTTTGGTCATCATTTGCATCTGTAATACACTAGTGTATTACAAGAAATGTCATGGCTTTATTACACTCCCAGAAGCCATGTTATGTGATAAATAAATTATATGGCGTTACAGGTATATGTTCAGATGATGGGTCATGATAAAGAATGGAATGTATAGAAGAGATATAAAACATAGTTATTTGACATTATATGTTCGTATCAACGATGCAGAATGGAATGTATGGAAGAGATACAAGCATTAAGATTAGTTATTATATGATGTCCTTATCAAGGATTAGGAATGGAATGTATGAAAGAGATACAAATAATAGTTATATGACCTGTCCTATGACATTACAGGTGTATGTTCGGATCAAGGATGAGGAATGGAATGTATACAAGAGATACAAACAATTTGACGAGATACACTCCCAAATGAAGAAACAATACCCACTCACAGCCAAATTCGAATTTCCACATAAAAAGACGTTTGGTAAAAAGGTACTCCACACAGTTCTTTTGTTTAACATGATTTTTCAAATTATACTAAACTAGTCTAGAAATTGTTATTGTCCATGGGACAAAAACGTATGGCTCCCCCACTAGCCCGAACAGGCATAATTGACGACTCTAGGTCCAACCGTCCTCTATTGATCTCAGATCGTTTTGATATTCAATATCCCTGTGACTGTATCTACTATCTGTATCAGTAAGGCCACATAAAAAAATATGTGTGGTTCAGGTAAGCCGACCGACCCTATTTTTAGATCACCTGAGCCGAAGGCTCAAGGTGATCTATTGGGATCACTCTGCGTCCGTCGTCCGTCGTCCGTCCGTCGTTGTCGTCGTTAACTTTTCTTCAAACGACTTCTCCTCAGAAACCGCTTGGCTAATTTTGACTAAACTTCACATGGATGATCCTTAGATGAATGCTTTTTAGATTTGTTAAAATTAGGTCAGCGCGACATCCAAGATGGCCACCATTGCCATATATGGTCGAAACCTTAAAAAATCTTCTCCAGAACCGCATGACAGATTTCAACAGTTTTTCTTTTAAAATGATCGCCAACGCCTACACTATCAAGTTTCATCAAATAAAGTCCCCGGGGTCAAAAATGGCCGTGCCCCGGGGATCCAAAGTTTGTATATTGAGATTTTGCATGTTTTTCATATAGACATATAGGAAAAAACTTTAAAAAATCTTCTTCTCTGAAACCACAAGGCACAGAGCTCTCATGTATTACATGTAGCATCAGCTTATGGTCCTCTACTAAGTTTGTTCAAATGGTGACCCTGGGGTCAAATTTGTCCCCGCCCCGAGGGGTCACAGTTTTACATAGACTTATATAGGAAAACAAAATAAAAAATCTTCTTCTCGGAAACTACAAGAGCCAGAGGTTTAATGTTTTGCAATTACTATAAGTATATGGTCGTTGAGCAAGTTTGTTCAAATGGTGACCACCGGGTCACATTTGACCCCGCCCCAAGGATCACATGGTTTGCATAGACATGTATAGGGAAAAACTTAAAAAATCTTCTTCTCTGAAACTGCAAGAGCCAGAGGTTTAATATTTTGCATTTGCTATAAGCTTATGGTCCTCTACCAAGTTTGTTCAAATGGTGACCCAGGGGTCACATTTGGCCCCACCCCGGGGGTCACAGTTTTACATAGGCTTGTATAGGCAAAAACTGAAAACAATCTTCTTCTCTGAAACTTCAAGAGCCAGAGGTTTAATATTTTGCATTTACTATAAGATTATAGTCCTTTACCAGGTTTGTTCAAATGGTGACCCTGGGGTCACATTTGGCCCCGCCCCGGTGGTCACAGTTTTACATAGACTTGTATAGGGAAAAACTTAAAAAATCTTCTTCTCTGAAACTACAAGAGCCAGAGGTTTAACATTTTGCATTTACTATAAGATTATGGTCCTTTACCAAGTTTGTTCTAATGGTGACACTAGGGTTACATTTGGCCCCGCCCCAGGGGTCACAGGTTTTACATAGACTTGTATAGGGAAAAACTTAAAAAATCTTCTTCTCCGAAACTGCTTGAGCCAGATGTTCAATATTTTGCATTTGCCATAAGCTTATAGTCCTCTACCAAGTTTGTTCAAATGTTGACGCTAGGGTTACATTTGACCCCACCCCAGGGGTCACATGTTTTACATAGACTTGTATCGGGAAAAACTTAAACAATCTAATCTTCTCTGGAACTGCTTGAGCCAGATGTTCAATATTTTGCATTTTCTACAAGCTTATGATCCTTTACCCAGTTTGTTCAAATGGTGACCCTGGTGTCAAATTTGGCCCCGCCCCGGGGGTCACAGTTTTACATAGATTTATATAGGATATTTTTTAAAAATCTTCTTCTCTGAAAGAACAAGAGCCAGAGGTTTAATATTTTGCAGTTACTATAAGATTATGGTCCTTTACCAAGTTTGTTCAAATGGTGACCCTGGGGTTATATTTGGCCCCGCCCCTGACCCTGGGGTTATATTTGGCCCCGCCCCCGCGATCACAGTTTTACATAGACTTGTATAGGGAAAAATTAAAAAAATCTTCTTCTCTGAAACTGCAAGAGCCAGAGGTTTAATATTTTGCATTTACTATGCGCTTATGGTCCTTTACCAAGTTTATTAAACTGGTGACGGCTCTGCCCCAGGGGTCATATGTTTTACATAGACTTGTATAGGGAAAAACTTAAAAAATCTTCTCTTTCTGAAACCACAAGGCACACAGCTCTCCTATATTACATGTAGCCCTTGGGTCACATTTGGCCATGCCCCAGAGGTTACACCTTCATTTTGTCTTTGATCTTTACCAAACTTTGTCAGTGTCTTTATATCAATGTTGGTAAACAACAGAGGCCACATTTCTCGGACAATCTTAACCAAACTTGCACAGATTGTATATTATGATCATAAGATTTCGAAGAAGTTTGATAATGGACAATTACTCAGGTGATCGATATAGGGCCATCTTGGCCCTCTTGTTTTAAGGGCCCGACCCGCAAACTTTTTATGCAAAAATTAAAAAAAAAAAATTAAAAAAAAAATTAAAAAATTAAAACAAAAACAAACAAAATTTAATTAAAATAAAATAAAACATTAAACAAAAAAAAAATCAATAGGGGTCATCTACTGGTCATGACCAACCATCCTCCAAGTTTGAGGACCCTAGGTCCAACAATTCTCTAGTTATTGATCGGACATCGTTTTGATAGTCAATGTCACTGCAACCTTGACCTTTGACCTAGTGACCCCAAAATCAATAGAGGTCATCTACTGGTCATGACCTACCATCCTTCCAAGTTTGAGGACCCTAGGTCCCACCATTCTCTAGTTATTGATCGGACATCTTTTTGATAGTCAATGTCACCGCAACCTTGATCTTTGACCTAGTGACCCCAAAATCAATAGGGGTCATCTACTTGTCATGACCAACCATCCTTCCGAGTTTAAGGACGCTAGGTCCAACCATTCTCTAGTTATTGATCAGACATCGTTTTGATAGTCAATGTCACCGCAACCTTGACCTTTGACCTAGTGACCCCAAAATCAATAGGGGTCATCTACTTGTCATGACCGACGATCCTTCCAAGTTTAAGGACCCTAGGTCCAACCATTCTCTAGTTATTGATCGGACATCGTTTTGAAAGTCAATGTCACCGCAACCTTGACCTTTGACCTAGTGACCCCAAAATCAATAGAGGTCATCTACTGGTCATGACCAACCATCCTTCCAAGTTTGAGGACCCTAGGTCGAACCATTCTCTAGTTATTGATCGGACATCGTTTTGATAGTCAATGTCACTGCAACCTTGACCTTTGACCTAGTGACCCCAAAATCAATAGGGGTCATTTACTTGTCATGACCAACCATCCTTCCAAGTTTGAGGACCCTAGGTCCAACCATTCTCTAGTTATTGATCGGACATCATTTTGATAGTCAATGTCACCGCAACCTTTACCTTTGACCTAGTGACCCCAAAATCAATAGGGGTCATCTACTTGTCATGACCAACCATCCTTCCAAATTTGAGGACCCTAGGTCCAACCATTCTCTAGTTATTGATCGGACATCGTTTTGATAGTCAATGTCACCGCAACCTTGACCTTTGACCTAGTGACCCCAAAATCAATAGAGGTCATCTACTGGTCATGACCAACCATCCTTCCAAGTTTGAGGACCCTAGGTCCAACCATTCTCTAGTTATTGATCGGACATCGTTTTGATAGTCAATGTCACCGCAACCTTGACCTTTGACCTAGTGACCCCAAAATCAATAGGGGTCATCTACTTGTCATGACCAACCATCCTTTCAAGTTTGAGGACCCTAGGTCCAACCATTCTCTAGTTATTGATCGGACATCGTTTTGATAGTCAATGTCACCATAACCTTGACCTTTGACCTAGTGACCCCAAAATCAATAGAGGTCATCTACTGGTCATGACCAACCATCCTTCCAAGTTTGAGGACCCTAGGTCCAACCATTCTCTAGTTATTGATCGGACATCGTTTTGATAGTCAATGTCACCGCAACCTTGACCTTTGACCTAGTGACCCCAAAATTAATAGGGGTCATCTACTTGTCATGACCAACCATCCTTTCAAGTTTGAGGACCCTAGGTCCAACCATTCTCTAGTTGTTGATCGGACATCGTTGTGATAGTCAATGTCACCGCAACCTTGACCTTTGACCTAGTGACCCCAAAATCAATAGGGGTCATCTACTTGTCATGACCAACCATCCTTCCAAATTTGAGGACCCTAGGTCCAACCATTCTCTAGTTATTGATCGGACATCGTTTTGATAGTCAATGTCACCGCAACCTTGACCTTTGACCTAGTGACCCCAAAATCAATAGAGGTCATCTACTGGTCATGACCAACCATCCTTCCAAGTTTGAGGACCCTAGGTCGAACCATTCTCTAGTTATTGATCGGACATCGTTTTGATAGTCAATGTCACCGCAACCTTGACCTTTGACCCCAAAATCAATAGGGGTCATCTACTTGTCATGACCAACCATCCTTTCAAGTTTGAGGACCCTAGGTCCAACCATTCTCTAGTTATTGATCGGACATCGTTGTGATAGTCAATGTCACCGCAACCTTGACCTTTGACCTAGTGACCCCAAAATCAATAGGGGTCATCTACTTGTCATGACCAACCATCCTTCCAAATTTGAGGACCCTAGGTCCAACCATTCTCTAGTTATTGATCGGACATCGTTTTGATAGTCAATGTCACCGCAACCTTGACCTTTGACCTAGTGACCCCAAAATCAATAGAGGTCATCTACTGGTCATGACCAACCATCCTTCCAAGTTTGAGGACCCTAGGTCGAACCATTCTCTAGTTATTGATCGGACATCGTTTTGATAGTCAATGTCACCGCAACCTTGACCTTTGACCCCAAAATCAATAGGGGTCATCTACTTGTCATGACCAACCATCCTTCCAAGTTTGAGGACCCTAGGTCCAACCATTCTCTAGTTATTGATCGGACATCGTTTTGGTAGTCAATGTCACCGCAACCTTGACCTTTGACCTAGTGACCCCAAAATCAATAGGGGTCATATACTTGTCATTACCAACCATCCTTCTAAGTTTGAGGACCCTAGGTCCAACCATTCTCTAGTTATTGATCGGACATCGTTTTGATAGTCAATGTCACCGCAACCTTGACCTTTGACCTAGTGACCCCAAAATCAATAGAGGTCATCTACTTGTCATGACCAACCATCCTTCCAAGTTTGAGGACCCTAGGTCCAACCATTCTTTAGTTATTGATCGGACATCGTTTTGATAGTCAATGTCACCGCAACCTTGACCTTTGACCTAGTGACCCCAAAATCAATAGGGGTCATCTACTTGTCATGACCAACCATCCTTTCAAGTTTGAGGACCCTAGGTCCAACCATTCTCTAGTTATTGATCGGACATCGTTTTGATAGTCAACGTCACCACGACCTTGACCTTTGACCTAGTGACCCCAAAATCAATAGGGGTCATCTACTTGTCATGACCAACCATCCTTCCAAGTTTGAGGACCCTAGGTCCAACCGTTCTCTAGTTATTGATCGGACATTGTTTGTGACACAGACAGACCTACAGCCTTGACCTTTGACCTAGTGACCCCAAAATCAATAGGGGTCATCTACTTGCATGACCAACCATCCTTCCAAGTTTGAGGACCCTAGGTCTAATCATTCTCTAGTTATTGATCGGACATCGTTTGTGACACAGACAGAGAAACAGACAGACCTACAGACAAAGAAACAGACAGACAGAAAGCACAAAATCAATGTGGCTCCCCTACCACACTTTGTGTGGGGGGCCATAATTATATTCTTTTAATCCATTCAGATACTTTGGGGAAAAAGGTGAATTCTTATGATTATTCTGAAAGTTTTGATTCCCTCGTGTGTTAATGCACAGAGTATTTGCTTGTTTGTACGTATAATGGTATTTCTGTCTTCAGGACTCCAAGGTTGTAGAAAGTCGTCGTCATGTTTTACAGACATATCTACGATGTTTGATAAATCACATATTGGAGAAAAATCCATCGTTATCAAGCAGTGCTTGTAAACAGAATCTAGTGGAAGTTTTACCATTCTTCAGGTTGGTCAGAAACCTTTTTTGCAGTTAAAAAATGTGTAAGCAATGTGAACAAAATTAATGTATAAACATAACGAATGACTATTTTAATGTTATCAGTGTATCATTGTCAGATACTGAAATGTGTTAAACACATTTTGCTCAAATATGATAAACATTTGAAGAAAACAAGGTCTGTATTTTCTCATTTGTAATGTAATGAAATAACTGTGTATTTCAGTGAAAAGACGTCAGAGGATAAAAAGAAGCAAAAAAAGAAGACGGATGGCCAGAGAACACCATTATCATCCAGTCCGTTACAGGCAGCGCCTCTACCAGAACAATACTCGGGCTTGTAGCCTTCTATCTGGGGCTTTGTGCCCCCTATCTGTCCTCCCAAGTGTCTTAATAAGCATTATTTATTTTGTACATGGTGAAAATATGTTCTCGATTTATAAATCAAAAACTGGTTTTATTGACCCATTTGATGTTTCATATTCCAGAGAAGATTATGTTTTAATATGAACATTCGTACTAGACTTGCCCAGTTTGTTGTTGTGACATGTCAAACTAGATTTGTCCTGTTTATTGTTGTGACATGTCAAACTAGGCTTGTCCTGTTTATTGGTGTGACATGTCAAACTAGGCTTGTCCTGTTTATTGTTGTGACATGTCATGATAGACTTGCCCTGTTTATTGTTGTGACATGTCAAACTAGGCTTGTCCTGTTTATTGTTGTGACATGTCAAACTAGACTTGTCCTGTTTATTGTTGTGACATGTCAAACTAGACTTGTCCTGTTTATTGTTGTGACATGTCAAACTAGACTTGTCCTGTTTATTGTTGTGACATGTCAAACTAGACTTGCCCAGTTTATTGTTGTGACATGTCAAACTAGACTTGTCCTGTTTATTGTTGTGACATGTCATGATAGACTTGCCCTGTTTGTTGTTGTGACATGTTACCAAGGATTCATATAACTGTGTGGGTACTGAAGTGACCCCATAACTTTTGACAGTTGCACAGTGTGGGGTGGGATGAGGAGGAGTGATAGGGACAGGCATGGGGTATATGGGGAGAATTTGTTATTGGATGTGCTGATGAAAGATTAGCCAAGCTTTTATGATGTGATACCTCCGATAGAGTACGCCCCAGTTGAAGATAGACAGGTTTGTGATTTCTACTGTTTGGGCTGAGATAGACACATTTGTGATTGCTACTGTTTGGGCTGAGATAGACACATTTGTGATTGCTACTGTTTGGGCTGAGATAGACACATTTGTGATTGCTACTGTTTGGGCTGACTTTTACTGTCAGATCTGCATGGAGTGCAGTGTGGATCATTGATGACATTGATGTTGATCCGGCCACTAGCAGTCATCTTTGTTTACATAGACACTCGACCACTAGCAGTCATCTTTGTTTACATAGACACCCGGCCACTAGCAGTCATCTTTGTTTACACAGACATCCGGCCACTAGCTGTCATCTTTCTTTACATAGACACCCGGACACTAGCAGTCATCTTTGTTTACATAGACACCCAGCCAATAACAGTCATCTTCGTTTGCATAGACACCAAGCCACTAGCAGTCATCCACTAGCAGTCATCATTGTTTACATAGACACCCGGCCACTAGCAGTCATCTTTGTTTACATAGACACTCGACCACTAGCAGTCATCTTTGTTTACATAGACACCCGGCCACTAGCAGTCATCTTTGTTTACATAGACACCCGGCCACTAGCAGTCATCTTTGTTTACATAGACAACCGGCCACTAGCAGTCATCTTTCTTTACATAGACACCCGGCCACTAGCAGTCATCTTTCTTTACATAGACACCCAGCCAATAGCAGTCATCTTTCTTTACATAGACACCCGGCCACTAGCAGTCATCCATTAGCAGTCATCTTTGTTTACATAGACACCCGGCCAATAGCAGTCATCTTTCTTTACATAGACACCCGGCCACTAGCAGTCATCCATTAGCAGTCATCTTTGTTTACATAGACACCCGGCCACTAGCAGTCATCTTTGTTTACATAGACACCCGGCCACTAGCGGTCATCTTTATTTACATAGACACCCGGCCACTAGCTGTCATCTTTCTTTACATAGACACCCGGACACTAGCAGTCATCTTTGTTTACATAGACACCCAGCCAATAACAGTCATCTTCGTTTGCATAGACACCCAGCCACTAGCAGTCATCCACTAGCAGTCATCTTTGTTTACATAGACACCCGGCCACTAGCAGTCATCTTTGTTTACATAGACACTCGACCACTAGCAGTCATCTTTGTTTACATAGACACCCGGCCACTAGCAGTCATCTTTGTTTACATAGACACCCGGCCACTAGCAGTCATCTTTGTTTACATAGACAACCGGCCACTAGCAGTCATCTTTCTTTACATAGACACCCGGCCACTAGCAGTCATCTTTCTTTACATAGACACCCAGCCAATAGCAGTCATCTTTCTTTACATAGACACCCGGCCACTAGCAGTCATCCATTAGCAGTCATCTTTGTTTACATAGACACCCGGCCAATAGCAGTCATCTTTGTTTACATAGACACCCGGCCACTAGCGGTCATCTTTATTTACATAGACACCCGGCCACTAGCAGTCATCTTTGTTTGCATAGACACCCGGCTACTAGCAGTCATCTTTGTTTGCATAGACACCCGGCCACTAGCAGTCATCTTTGTTTACATAGACACCCGACCACTAGCAGTCATCTTTGTTTACATAGACATCGGCCACCGGCAGTCATCTTTGTTTAATAGACACCCGGCCACTAGCATTCATCTTTGTTTACATAATCGGCAACTGGCAATCATCTTTGTTTACATAGACATCGGCCACTGGCAGTCATCTTTGTTTACATAGACACCCGAACACTAGCAGTCATCTTTGTTTACATAGACATCGGCCACTGGCAGTCATCTTTGTTTACATAGACACCCAGCCAATAGCAGTCATCTTTGTTTGCATAGACATAAAGGAAAATCGTGTGATCACTACTTCACAGAACATTGCAGGTGATGTGTAGTGTATCCTAAACTTAAATGCATTTATATATAAAAAAATACCCCAGCCCTTCCCCCTTAAATGTTGGGAAAAGGTCCTGAACTGGAAATACCCAGTATCACTCGTACATTCACCATAAAGTAAATGCCCCGTGTGGTTCCCGGGCAAAGAATAGGGCCACTGCAGATCCCGTTTGAGGGATAGAACCCCCACCCTGCAGGTGAGAAGGTTCTAGGCCCATTCTCCATATTTTATCGGGATGTAAATGGAAGATGGGCCTGTCATGTTCATTCCTATTAGGCACCATATAACCTTTCATGTGTTGGTGGGCCTTAAAAACCCAATTCAATTCCATCAAGTAAATCATTAAAATAGATCAAATCTGCAATCATTCTGATGAAAAAGTATATAATTTGATTGCCAATGCATTCCTGTTCCAGCCATATTCAGTGTGTCATATTTTTGTAAATGTACTATGTGATAATGTTTTAAAATTACCAGCAAATGCTGTTTGAAGTTGTCTGCTGTTCGATGTTGTCTGGTGGTTAGCCATTCATCATTAATCGGCAATACACAATTCAGAGACTGCTTACACATCGCATTGTGGTGTAAATCAAACAAGAAGAGTAGTATAGAAATGAGTGGTTGGGTATAGACACAGCAAGTCCTAAGTACAGTGATATCTTTACCTGAGATGTTTTATTAAAATACTCAATAAGACATTGTTTTTCTAAAATGCCTCGATTAAATCCAAAATCTTATTACCCATAGACTGACTCATTGATTTTGTCAGTATGATGGAAATTGATTCGCAGGAACATATTTGATAAAACACTGCTAAGTACTATGACGCCGTTATATGTGAATTTACTTGTCCAAGGCTATCTAGTCAGTCAATTCAGGCAGTATTTCATAGACTGTTGATTGTCCTGAATTCATTGTATCCGAATCAATATGGCCATCAGTGGCTATCTTTGTTTATATAGACGGGAACATTGCATGTTACTTTTAGATTATGGAATGCTGGGTTGGGACATGCTAATTGCCATTTGCTATTTGACAATTGCCATTTGCCATTTGCTATTTGCCAATTGCTAATTGCTAAATGCCATTTGCTATTTGCAAATTGTGACTTTTGAAAGAAATAATTTATAATTAAATACATTTTGATATAATATTTGTGAAATTGGCTTTTCATGTCGCTTTGGCAATAAGCAAGTGGCAAATAGCAAATAGCAAATGGCAAATGGCAATCAGCAAGTAGCATATGGCAATTGGCATGTCCCAACCCGCATTCCATATTATGATTGTCCCCTGTGAAATATAATTTTCTGGAAAATCAAGGGATGGTTCCCATAACTAAAATTAGAATGTAGGACATTAGCCCCTAGGACAATAGCCCCTAAGCTCAAATTTGTATAGGCGGACAAAAGCCCCTTCATGATAGTGCTCATGCGGACAATAGCCCCTTCACCCTAGGACATTATCCCCTTCATGATTTTGCAAAGGCGGACAAAAGCCCCTTCTTGATATTGCACATGCGGACAAAAGCCCCTTCAACATAGGACATTAGCCCCTTAATAATGTTTCTTTGAAAGCATGAAATAATCAGTCTGTATATGGTGGTGAACTTTTATTTGCATGAATATGTTTTTTTTAATTTTATTGAGCACATGTACATGCATATATTTCTAATATTATTACACAAAGACAATACAAATAATTTCCATAAATACACTTTAAAATACATTTCAAGCATATTTCCCAATAATTTCACATGTTAGCTGTTAACAAACAAGTTAAACACTAAATAGATTTATTGTATCAATTAATTGACTAATTGGCTAAAATTAACACTTTAAATGGCTGAATGAATTGAATATTTGTATTAAGGCATTGTTCATATATTCAACACTAATTATCAATAAAATTATCAATACAAACTGTCAATCCAAACTTCTTTGATGTTCCATATTACAAGTTCTAGGGAATCGTGAAGGGCCAATTGTCCTAGAGTGAAGGGGATAATGTCCTAGTGCGAAGGGGCTTTTGTCCGCATATGCAAAATGATTAAGGGGCTATTGTTCACATGAGCACTATCATGAAGGGGCTTTTGTCGCCTATACAAATTTGAGCTTAGGGGCTAATGTCCTAGGGGCTAATGTCCGTCTACCCTAAAATTATACTACACATTGTAAAGCTTGTGATCTATAATCGTCTTGTTCTTACAGCAGACAGCGCCCCAGATAAGCTTTTACATCACATAATTACATTTACAAATGCACATTCTTAAAAACAAGTTTTGGACAAAGCATTAATTTAACATTTTTTGCTCTTAATCATTACCATAAGAATATTGTGTACTTCCTCTTCTCCTTACATATACATTACGTATTGCTGTCTTTTTTAAATGGCATTTGTGTCAAAGAGTGTGTACCTGGGCATTTGGTTCTCAGTATTTATCAGCGATTTCTTAATGCGTTTTAGTAAGCATTAATTGTATGTTTAATGTGTTTTTTGATGTAAAAATATGCGGCGTAATTACGCAGATACACGTCTTATCTGGAGCACTGAGCAGAGGTCCATGGACGTCTTGTTAGTATATTTATTTATTATTGTTACTGTACATTCTACACTCTGCAGATCAACAGTAGAAGAACTATTTTGCAATGAGTGTGTGTGTATATATGAATGTATATAATGTTCTGATCATGAAACTTAATGGTGCTTAGTGCTTTAGATTAGATTGATAGCAAAAATGGAACATGACAACAGTTACATGTAATGTGTACATGTATGTACTGTATATATGAACGCGAAATTGTGAGACAGATATAATTCATTTGCTCGCATTATGAAATATGATTATTTTTGTTATTAAAAAGGAAAACAAAATGCCAGTAGAAATGTTAAGGTGTAATAAACTGTTTATTGGTGCAGAAATAAGTTTACATGAATTCATATTCTGTTTTGTAAATTTGTAATTATAAGCCCCGTGTGGTTGCCGGGGGCCCCGTTTGGTCACGGGGCAAAGAATAGGGCCACTACAGATCCCTTTGGAGGGGTAGGCAGAGGGGTAGAATCCCCCCAAAATCATGTTCATTTTATCATTTTTTGTTCATGTTCATTAAAGGTCTTCATCATGATCCCTGCATTGTTTCAGGTGCTATTTCGCTCGCATCAAAAAGCAGTGGCAGAAAAACAACGTGGCTCCAGCGTAAATGGAGTTTCTACGATAGAATTTGCAGCAACTCTGCAGTTCAGGGTGAGAAGGTTCTAGGCCCATTTTCCATATTTTATCTCGATGTACATGGAAGATGAGCCTGGCATGTTCATGCCTATTAGGCGCCATATAACCTTTTCATGTGTTGGTGCGCCTTAAAACCCCAATTCAATTGTAATTATAACCTCTACATATGTTTATTTTATGAATTTGTATTCCTGGCTTCAGCATCATGTGTCCATGCAGAGCTTTTAAAGGCAGTACAGGGGAAATATATCATATTTCACTTCCATTTTGTACTTGAAAAAATGTTGGGCAAGTCCGAGAGATTGCCTATTTACAAACACTGAGCAGGAAAGATTTGTACTTGAGTTCTGCTGGGGTGCATTCATTAATTTGATATTATATAATAGTTTGGGTTGGTGAGGGTGTGTGGGGCATGTAGTCTCAAACAAAGACCTATGTTGGGGCAGTAATATATAAAACCAGCCAAATATTTCCATCAGATTTCTTTTATAGTAAATACAATGTTTTGATTCACCCTAAAGGACAATAATATAATATCATGAATAATAATGATGTGAGAGTTCTGTGAAACCTGTGCTGTTGTTAACTAGAATCAGTTAAACTAGAATCAGACTTTAGATCTGTTCTGGATTGGTTTAATCATGATTCAGCAAATGTGAAACTAGACTTGTTGTATAAGTATGGATATAGACTGACAATAATGGCTTGGAAATAGTGTAGATGACACTAATTATAATGGGACCGGTGCAATTACCATGTTTTACAATGTATAAATATATTATAAATCTTGTGACTAATATGAAAGTGTTTCCACTATAACAGTAGCCATACAGAAGAGCCAGTGTATCGCAGAAAAAACATAAAGGCAGTTTACTTCTAATTTGTTGCCAGTATCTGTTTTTAAAGGGATACACTGCAATCTTGAGGTAGTTGTCAAGCATCAAAATTATCACTTCCGATTTATTAATCTATTGTTCAGGCCACTTGTTTCAGCCAAAGGCTTTTCGGCAATAACATGGGCAGTTATATCAATGCGTACATTAGAACTGGAATTTTTAGTGCTAAATAACAAAAACTTACATTTCAAAATCGGTTGGGAAATGCATATTTTTGGTCAAAAAGATTTTTTGGTGGGGCTTTTTCCTTGTAAATTCCTTGTTGCTGGGGGCAGCAGAAAATTATGAAATCTCAAATAACTTAGTAAGCCCTAATATTTGCTATAAAACTTTTGGAGTGTTTAATTTACATTTATCCAACACATTGAAACCATTTTTAGCTCTACTGATCAGAGATCAGCAGAGCTTATGCCGTGGTGCGGTGTCCGTCGTCCGTCCGTCTGTTTGTCTGTTCGTCCGTAAACTTTTTGTAGAGAATACTCCTCTGAAACTACTGAATGGATTTTCATGAAACTTTACAGAAATGTTGCCCATGAAGTCTAGTTGATCCTAGCAAAAATTCATGTTGATGTGAAATCCAAGATGGCCAACAAATCTAAAAATAGATTTTTAAAAAACAAGTTTGTAGCGACTATTTCTTGAAAACTCTTAAGTGATATTGATATGGGACTTTTTCTAAAATGATCAGCATGACATGATATAGGTCCTTGTCGAAAATCGTTTTGATTCGACTTTAAACATGGCTGCCAGCGGCCATCTTTGTTTACTTAGAGTTATATAATGAAAACTTGTAGCGACTACTCCTCTGAAACTACTTGACGGATTTTCATGAAATTTCACAGGAATGCTGATCTAGCTATCAAAAAACCTATCAGTAGAGCTTCAAGGTCATTGACCTCTTGTTGGATAAAAAATTTAAAAAATCAAAATTCAAATCATTAGCGCAGCAGAATTTTGCATTGCAAATACCCTATCATAAGCAATTTTCGCATGTGAAATTTTTATTTCTCAATCGATTTTGAAAAGTAAGTTATTTTTTATTTGCAACTAAAATGTCTGTTTCAATGATATACACCTTATTTAGGTCCTATTTGAATTTTGTCTTGAAAGTAAAAAAACAAACTTTGGCTGAAACAAGCTCCGCAAACAATAGTATCAGTTTAATTTGCTTTAACATCTGGAAGTTTTCTTTGTTATTCTACTTTAGATTTAGGTATATTATTGGTAAACAATTTGCTTTGAACTATTTAGATATTTGTTAATAATTCATGTAGAAAAACTAATGAGACACTGCAAGTTTTAAAAAGATTCAAAGTTACCGTGTGTCCCGTTAAGATGTGTAGAAATATTTGTTTAATGCAGCGCTTCGGTAAATCAGTAAATTTTAATGCTATGTTTGCTTTGTTGTGTAGCAAGATATAAGATATTATTACTTGTTTTGTATTATTACATTATGGTGGATATGAGACACTTATGTTACATGCATTTATATATTATTTCAAGAAATTATAAATAAAGTGTTTACTGAAAAGATGTTAAGTGGATACAAATGGAAAAAAACGCACTTAACATATTTATACATTAAACCCTTAATTTGAACTATGACCATTTTCATATAAAAATAAAGAAATATGAAGTACTACAATAATAAACAAAGTTTAATGCAATGCAAAGCGTTTTTTTGATGCTTTATTTCCAATTATAATCTACCTAACCTTTGGAGAATATAATTATCCCTCTGTTCATAAATGCAGAAACTTACAGCAAAACCCCAACATTCCTTGAATTTTTTATGCGTATGTCCCGCACTAAATGGGGCATAGAGACCACCATATCTGTCCATACGTCACACAATTCAAACTTTATATACACCTACAATTAAATGTTACATTACCATAAATAACAACCAAAAGTAGGTCAGTGTGATCAACATTTTTAGATGACCTGACCTGAGCCAAAGGCTCAAGGTGATCTAGGTAATGGGATTACTCTTCGTCCGTTGTCCGTCCGTCGTTAACTTTTGCTTCAAACGACTTCTCAGAAACCGCTTGGCCAATTTTGACCAAATTTCACATGTATGATCCTTAGATGATATGTTTTTAGATTTGTTCAAATTAGGTCGGCGTGACATCCAAGATGGCCACCATTACCATATATGGTCGAAACCTTAAAAAATCTTCTTCTCAAGAACCGCTTGACACATTTCGACAGTTTTTCTTTTAAAATGATCGCCAATGCCTAGACTATCAAGTTTGTTCAAATGAAGTCCCCGGGTAAAAAATGGATCACAGTTTTACATAGATTTATATAGGGGAAAAAATAAAAATCTTCTCTGAAACTGCAAGAGCCAGAGGTTTAATATTTTGCATTTACTATAAAATTATGGTGCTTTACCAAATTTGTTCAAATGGTGACCCTGGGGTCACGTCACATTTGACGCCGCCCCGGGGGTCGGGAGTCACATTTTTACATAGACTTCTATAGAGAAAAACATAAAAAAATCTTCTTCTCTAAAACTGCAAGAGCCAGAGGTTTAATATTTTGCATTTGGTCTCTAATGGTGACCCTGGGGTCAAATTTGGCTCCGCCCCAGGGGTCACAGTTTTACATAGACTTATATAGGAAAAACATTAAAGTCACCTTCTCCGGAAATACAAGAGCCAGAGGTTTAATATTTTGCATTTACTATACCCTTTTGGTCCTTTACCAAGTTTGTTCAAATGGTGACCCTGGGATCACATTTGGCTACGCCCCAGGGATCACATGTTTTACATAGACTTATTTAAGGAAACACTTTAAAAAATCTTCTTCTCTGGAACCACAAGGCACACAGCTCTCATGTATTACATGTAGCCATGGGGTCACGTTTGGCCCTGCCCCAGGTGTTACACTCTAGATAATCTAGGAACCGTTTAGCTAATTTCTTCTTACTGGAGTAGTTATTCAGATTTACTATACACAGAGGGTCGTCTATCTGTGTCTTCTCTTGCAATAATGTGTGTTTACCTCTGTTTCTTAATACAATACTAGAGATACACTTGATCAGTCAAATGTTGATGCTACTACGTCAGATTGTGACGGGGTTTTTATGTCCCGTAACATTGCGTCTCATTCCGTCCCGTCACGTTAAACCCCCGTCCCACTCTGACGTAGTAGCATCAAGTTCCCACTGCGTGCTGAAAAAATTGCTTGGACGCAGTAAGAAATCAAACAATGTGCAAGGAACCCAGCAGAAACCTTAAAGGACCTAGCATGGTCTCCATGGTCTTGGAAACTCTACGCGCACTTTGGACATGTTCAAAATGAGCGTAGCTGCTCCAAGTTCTGAGCACCACGCAGCAAGGACATCGTAAAGACGTAGTAACGACAGCATTGACCCGTTATAGACGTTACCAACACCTCGTAGTGACTCCATTGCCGTACTACAAGCGTATCGCGGACGGGAAAAATGGATGGAGTTCTCACTGAGTTTGTCTGTGTGTGTGTGTGTGTAATTCTAAGGTGTATAGTCCGTCCGCCAACGAACACGTCAAGGTATACCTGACGCGATGGGCACAATAGAGTCTGGACTTCTCACCGAGTTGTCACTGAGTGGCGCAGTATTTATACCAACCTGGGGGAATCCCCTTTGACGCAGCGACAACGTAGCAAGAGCTGAGCTCGATCTGACTGGACGTAGCAGGGACCGTGTGCAAACACAGGCATCCTAGTGGGCGCTTGGTCAGGTACGTAAAAGGAAATCAGTGGGAACGTGTGCAACGCAGTGAGGACATCGCAGGGACCTGTCTAGGACGTAGCATGAAATTGATAAATGCACATTTTTCAGAAAAGATCAAGTTCCCGCGGGTGCATAGAATTACCGGAATCCACCTATTTACCGGAATCCTACCGGAATCCACTTGAATTACCGGAATCCACTTTTTAAAATTGATATATTCTAAAATATTGATAGAATACATTAGTTATAGTATTGGAAGACTAAAGATAATGTACTAATAATGATATATACTTTATAAAATATGTTATTTTTTATATATTTATTAGTTTTTTTTCGTATTTTATGAATTGTGCTAACAAATAAATTGCTAATAAAATTTCATTTACTATTTTTGATCTAAATTACCCCGGAATCCACTATTTATGATCTAAATTGACGTATATGTATAGTTAATTAAGTAATATATTAATGGGTATATTAATGAATATGTGTTTTTGTGACTTTAAGTATCGAAAAATACCGGAATACGACTTTTAAATTACCGGAATCCACTATTTTTGATCTAAATTGGCGTACACCAGATAATTTGTCGTAATATAAAAATACGCCCTGTCACGTCAGCCAACATATCTTTTATTTGAGTGTAACAAATAAAAATTATGTTGTTTCCGGTTAGTACCATCGAGGAGGTGTAACTAGGACTTGGTGGTATAAATTAAAATTATTTATTTACATCTATACCACCCATTTACTAACCAAATTAGCACATCTTTTTAATGGTGTCATAAGCCCGACGTTAAGAAACCTCTGCTGTCAGGGTCACACCTCGGAGTATTATTGTCTACAAACTCTTCTGTATCATTGGTCAATGACGACAAGGATGTATCATTTGTCAATGATTTTTCTATTGACGACAAGGATGTATCATTGCCGACGGTAGTCGTACAGTCAGACTCTGCTGAGAATGATACATCCTTGTCACCAGGTGTCATAAAAGACAGATCTTCAGTGTTATCTTCTGAATAGTTCTCAATTATTTCAACATTTGACACAGAAGAGTTTGTATCACCATCAAAGATGGGAACTGAATACTTGTCGCAACGCACGGCTTGTGCGTAACTTTTTTGAGACGGAACTGAATACTTGTCATTACGAGACGGCTTAGCGGGCAGTTTTGAACTTGAGTCACCATCGTTGATGGTGACTACATCAGTCACTGCCGCGAAGTGATTCACGACATACCAATTCCCCGGAGTGGGAATAGACCCCATCCCATACCACAAAATGGATATGGTGGTGTCAGTGCACTCCCCACTAGGCATAAAGCAAGTGTTTAATGTCTGATATGCAAGATCACTCTTGCCATTTGCTGACGGGTACAAGATCCTAATTGGCCTGTTCACAACGTCAGCAACGGCAATTATTGTCCACGAGGACGAAAACGCGCCAAATTTGGCAGAGTCAAAGCATGCTGCTTCATAACTTGGCGACAGTACTTGAAGTCTACGCCGCAATAGGTGCGTCATATAAACTTCCATATTTTTCACCAAATTTAAACATGTGTGATACCGTAAACTTGGAGCCATGGACTCATTACCACACAACTGGATCGAGACCGCATTAAATAAACAATCCCCGTCCCCAGTTGTTCTTCTGGGATTACCCATGCAATCGTGAACAAAAAAATCCATAACCTCCGCTGCAACAGCATCAACCTCCGGGTATTCAGATGTTGCTGCGGTGACACTAAATACTGCTTTAAACATGGACTCCCTCACAACTGCTGTCTTCAATTGCAGGAAGCTTTTGGAACTGGCAGCCTGACAGAAGTAAATAATATCTTATGTCACTTATCTTTTGAACAAAATTCAAGTCTTGTTAATTGAGAACCTGTGTATTAAATCTTGCGTTTAGCACGTGACGTTGTTACTATTAAAGCACGTGTTATAAGTACGGCCGTATGCATCTGCTTTATATATTACATCATCGTGTCACTTATTTTCCGCTATAAATGTTTTAAGATATGTCACTTATTGCTTCTTTTTTTTAATGCAGAGGCGTAAATCAATGTAATTAAATAATATTACTACCGTAATAAATATTTTTCCGCTATACATACTTTAAGATATAAACAAAATTCAAGTCTTGCTAATTGAGAACCTGTGTATTAAATATTGTCGCGTTTAGCACGTGAGGGTGCTATTACAGCACGTGTTATAAGTACGGCCGTGTGCATCTGCTTTGTATATTACATCATCATGTCAGTTTTAAGATATGTCACTTACTGCTTCTTTTTTTTTAATGCAGAGGCGTAATAAATCAATATTAAATGTAATTAAATAATATTAGTACCGTAATAAATATTTTTCCGCTAAACATATTTTAAGATATATAACAGAACAAAATTCAAATTGAGAACCTGTGTATTACATCAATCGCGTTTAGCACGTCACTTAGTTTCCGCAATAAATATTTAGTCTTATAAGAATGAAGTTTTTGACATGTGCACAAAGGCGTGAACATGAAACGATGTATATTGCGTGTATCAATAATATGCTCTAAGCGGTTGTTATATAATCGGGAAGATAACTAAGTATTAAATGGGCACAAGGCAATATTAAGAATATTACACAGTTTGGAGTTAATAAGGTCGATCTATAATGTAACATAGAATTGTGAATTATGTCCATTTAATACTTAGTTAACAACTGATTCACTTACCTTTTGAAGTCGATGCATTCCCAACACATAATCAAATTCCGCTCCGTTCAATGTACGGCACGTTTTACACACGTAATCCATATTCAGATCACCCCATTTGTCAAGTTCATCAGCAGCAATGTCTTGACACTTGCTATGATACCAACTCTTACACATTAAACATTGAACACAGTCACTGACACACTTAGACTTGCAATCACCACACGGAAACCGAGCACCACGTTGTTTAGACAAGTTGGCCATATTAGAAATTAATAACTTCAATACAATCCAGGAATATCACAGAGATTCAAATTGCTTTGTAACTCAGATGAGATAAAATTAATATTTTGTTTCAAGTATATATACATCTCTCATTTTACTCAATCTACTCAAAGTTCTCAAAGTACTCCAAATTATATAAACCAAACAACAACAATCAAAGCGTTCAGACTGTAGTCTTTGATGTATATATAACACATCTTCAATTAATAGCATAATGTAAAGACATTGTTAATGGAAACAAATAATCAGCTGCTAATTATAAAATTACTATCAAACTGTTAATTGCTTGTTCACACAAGGAGCTAATTCAACCAAGTGCGACGCAGTGTTAACAAGAGGCTGCGAGTAATGTTGCAGGAAGACTTCATCAATGTCATGAAGAAACTGAAGTTCCCTCGCCATTATATATGACGCAGACATGGTTCATCCTGGAGCCAAAGAAGGTGGCATGAGAATATTGACATCTGTCATTCATAGATGTTTATTATCTACCAAGATATAAATGCTTTATGCATTATAAAGGCCCTTTTAAGGGCCATACAATATTGTTCGAAAGAACATCTCAAAATTGTCAATAACCAAGGCCCTTTTAACAATATCAATAAAATTATACTGTATCTATTATTATGACACATGTAAAAGAGGTAAAAAACTAATGCAAACAACATCATCATCCGTAAATGAAATTTTATTAGCAATTTATTTTTTAGCAAAATTCATAAAATACGAAAAAAAACTAATAAATATATAAAAAAACAACATATTTTATAAAGTATATATCATTATTAGTACATTATCTTTAGTCTTCTAATACTATAACTAATTTATTCTATCAATATTTTAAAATATTTCAATTATAAAAAGTGGATTCCGGTAATTCAAGTGGATTCCGGTAGGATTCCGGTAAATAGGTGGATTCCGGTAATTCTATGCACCGAGTTCCCGCTGCGTTTATCTCTATTTTTTGGACGCAGTGGGATCTTCATGCTGTCACGTCAGAGTGTGACGGGGGCTTAACATTTGTATTATTACTTTCAGTTCTCGAACGGTTTCTTGCATTTCTCGAACAGTTTCCAATGGATTGTTTCCAAATTCCATTTACACATAACAACCGATGACCTTATATGCCTCTACGTCACACATGGTTGATTTATTAAAGAATTATGGCCCTTTGTTTAACTTAGAATTTTCCACTATAATATTGTATAATGTCACTGTCACATAATTTTATAATTTGCATTTCTCAAGCATTTTCGAATGGATTCTTCCCAAACTTCATATACCGTATCAACTGATGACCATCTACATCATACGTTGTTGATTGTCTAATTTATTATAGAAGAATGGCCCTTTGTTTCACTCAGAATTGTCCAGTCGTTAATGAATTTCATGTGACTTTCACTTCAACAGTTTTAAAGGATTGTGGTTACACTTGACATACAGTTCACACGTGATGATATGATGTGTCTGCATCAACAGTTTGCGATTTTGTATTTTTATATCCCCGCTTTTACAAAGTGTAGTGGGGGCTATATAGAAATCACGTTGTCCGTAAAACGTTGTCCGTAACGTCGCGTCCCGTCCCGTAACACATGTTCATTACTTGAAATTCCTCAAACATTTTAGAATGGGTTGTTTCCAGACTTCATATAAACATAACAACTGATGACCTTCTGTCCCTGTGCATCATCCATTGTTGATTGCCTAATTTATTACAGACTAATTATGGCCCTTTATTTTACTTAAGTATTTATCACCCTCAGTGATAGTTCTAATATTTTTTTACAGAATTATGGACCTTTGATTTACTTAGATTTTGCTTGAAACTTTCTGGATAGGTAGCTTATATGAAGAGGAAGCTTGGGATTGCATTTGGCGTCACTGGGTAACCCATTCAAGGTTAAGGTCACTGTTACTAAAAATAGAAAAAACGGTTTCCGGTCAATACCTTCAGTTAGGAATGAGATATTGGCATGAAACTTTCTGCATAAGTAGTTTATATAAAAGGCAAGCTTGCGATTGCATTTGGGGTCACTGGGTTCAAGGTCAATGTCACTGTTACAAAAAAAAAGAAAAATGGTTTACGTTCAATAACTTAGTTAAGAATGAGATACTGGCATGAACATTTATGGATAGGTTGCTTATATGAAAAGGAAGCTTGGAATTGCGTTTGAGGTCACTGGATTCAAGGTCAAGGTCACTGGTACTAAAATAGAAAATTGTTTCCGTTCAATAGATTCATTTAGGAATGAGATACTGGCATAAAAAAGGTCTAGGTGGGTAGCTTATATAAAAAGCAAGCTTGGGATTGCATTTAGGGTCACTGGGTAACCCATTCAAGGTTAAGGTCACTGTTACTAAACATGGAAAAACGGTTTCCGATGAATAACTTCAGTTAGAAATGAGATATTGGCCTGGAACTTTCTGGATAGGTTAGCTTATATGAAAAAGGAAGCTTGGGATTGCATTTGAGGTAAAACAATAATTCCTATGACTATATTTTTTCAAAACTGTTTTGTTAGAAAATATCGTGTACTTCAACACTTAAGTAGCTTAAAAATCGATGAGTTCGGGAACAAAAGAAAAGAACAGACTGTCTTTATTTAATTATAAATTAATTGTAAACATCTACATACCCTGTGTTACATGTGTAAAACAGTACACAATTTAATGTTTTAAGTGTTTTCGTTTTAGACCGACAGTAATGCGTTAAGTATGGATGTATGGTCTTTAACATATAATGCACTATACTTGATTTCAATGTATCAGCAAATGTCTTTACTATCTAAACAGTTAATTGTGATCATAATTATGAATAGAAGTGAAACATACATACCCTTTTGAAAAAGTGTGTTAATTGTGCACATAGTCACTCTTAGAAGCGGGTTCGAATCCCACTGGGAGCTCGATTTGTTAGTTAGAAAGTGGATTTTTACGGATGACGTGAGGTATACAGTACTGGTTTTACCCAGGAATAAGTGAGTGGTCTGCCTTCACCATAAAACTTGCCTAAACATACATTAGGTCTGTTGTATTAATGTATATCTCTTATTTAATGATGCAGATGTTTTTTTTAAATGAATTTATATGAGATATTGCCTTAATAATATAAAATACCTGATTATAACATATAGTTCGGTTTCTACAATAATAATTCAGCCATTTGCAAATAAACAGTAAAACGGCTTGTCATAAATATCCCGATATTTAACTGACACGAGTAAACACTTGATACCCAGACTGTTCTCACCATGGCAGTTAGTTATATTATGACGCAAATTTCTACATAATGAGGAAGTATTGTATGTGCCTGACATTAATTTCATAAAACTGCATTATTATGATGTGTTATAGAAGGCGTTATAATTATTCTCCGTTAAATGTGTGCAACGACGGATAAATAATGCAATAATCGACTCTGAAATACATTCTCATAACAAAATGGGTTCCAAAGTTGTTAAGAGTGTCGACGGAAGGCGGCCAAATACAGCCATTAGTATGACTGAACTGGATTTCGGCAGTGATGACCGATATACACCTTATAGACATAATGTAGATAGTGATAGTTTTAGAGGACCATCTCGACTGAGTGATGGAAGAGCAACACCAGATACACATAGTTTGCAGCCTCTTGTGGGCGTCAAAGAGTCACCCAATTTTAAAAAGATTTTTTTCATTTCTGTTATCGTTCTTGCCATAATCGTTATCATATCGTTAGCAGTAGCGTTAGCTGTTGTATCGAACAAGAATGATGCACCTGGACATCTGGGAGATACTAATAACGGTGAGTAAATAACAATACATATTGCACTAATACATTACGGTAGAATAGCAGCTCCAAGTTTATTTATACTGATTACTATAGAGCATTAACACGCTTTTACAGTATATACTTTGACATCAAAAATGCACAAAGTCCATATTTTGTCTCATCAATTTAATTGGATTGTTTCTCCTGCGTGCTAAGCAATTTAACGCGCTTTATTTGGGTCTGTAACATAATGATATTGATTTTAAAATGAATATAAACACAGCATGCCTATAATTTAACAAAGATGACGAGTCGAGCTCCCAGGGGATTCGAACCCGCAACGGTTAGAGGCGTCTTTACTATCCTCGGCCACGGACATGACGGAGGCAGATTAAATGAAATAGGTTGTACATGCCACTTTATTTTTGTTTTATAGGCGTCGTCCCGTTAGTTTTCCATTAAGCTTATATATTTGTTATAGTCGCGTCGTCCCGTTAGTTTTTCCATTAAGCTTGTATATTTGTTATAGTCGCGTCGTCCCGTTAGTTTTTCCATTAAGCTTGTATATTTGTTATAGTCGCGTCGTCCCGTTAGTTTTTCCATTAAGCTTGTATATTTGTTGTCCCGTTAGTTTTTCCATTAAGCTTGTATATTTGTTATAGTCGCGTCGTCCCGTTAGTTTTTCCATTTAACTTATATATTTGTTATAGTCGCGTCTTCCCATTAGTTTTTCCATTAAACTTGTATATTTATTATAGTTGCGTCGTCCCGTTAGTTTTTCCATTAAGCTTGTATATTTTTTATAGTCGCGTCTTCCCATTAGTTTTTCCATTAAGCTTGTATATTTTTTATAGTCGCGTCTTCCCATTAGTTTTTCCATTAAACTTGTATATTTATTATAGTTGCGTCGTCCCGTTAGTTTTTCCATTAAACTTGTATATTTTTTATAGTCGCGTCTTCCCATTAGTTTTTCCATTAAACTTGTATATTTGTTATAGTCGCGTCGTCCCGTTAGTTTTTCCATTAAACTTGTATATTTGCAAATCAATAATAATTATTTGAATAGTTGAAAGCAAATTGTTGTTGTTGTTTTTACATATTACTAAATGTTTATTATATTGCATTGACAATATATTCAAACATGGGATAAAATAACGAAGCAAAATTAAAAAACAACAACACATGTTATGACCTGTTAATTATATGCAAGCAGTTGTATATTTGTTATAGTCGCGTCGTCCCGTTAGTTTTTCAATTAAGCTTGTATACGTGTTGTCCCGTTAGTTTTTTCCATTAAGCTTGTATATTTTTTTATAGTACTGGATTAATAAATAAAAGGTGATAATTTAGTGGTATAGTGATCCGTAGCATTTTCCACTGTAAATGACAACACTTCTGAAATACTTGACCAGTTTCAAAAACTATAGCTCATTTTCTTTAAAGTCGAATGATATATATTAAACAGTCATTTTCTAAAGAAATAAAAACAAAAATGTTTTTGATATTGAAAAATTCCTCAAGTAAATATATATTACAGATCTCATCTGTGTATATATCTCGGCATTTTATTTTCTGCCAATGGTACATTTAGTAATTGTCAAGAAGATTTATATAAACGGGGCTTGAGAGCACATTTTAAGTTATTAAAAAGTTTTAATAATACTAGCGCTAGTGTTAATAGTTTTATACATCTTTTTGACACCACAATTAAGCCAATGCTTCTATACTCTTGTGAAATATGGAGTACTGTCAATGTAGAATCCAAGTTAATTAAATCTGTAAATTCCAGCATCCAAGATTCTTTTCGTAACCTGCCATGTGGTAAATTACATTTAAAAGTATTAAAATATGTGCTTGCTGTTAACAAGAAAGCTACTAATGATGCTGTGTTAGGTGATATAGGCCGTTATCCTTTATATGTTGAGATTTTAAAACATTCTATTAAGTATTTTCAGAGACTTTTGGAGGCTCAGCCTTCCACTTTATTATATTAAGCATTTAGAGAGAGCTGCTCTTTACATCAGAAGGGAAAAACAAGTTGAGTTTCAAGTATTTATTTTGTAATGAATTACATGGGTATTAAACCATACCAGTACCAGAACATAAATGTAGCTGCACAAGTTAAATCGAAAGCAATTAGTGATTTTAAGTCAAATTGGTCAAAAAGGCTCAGTATGTGTGTTTAGGGTAATACTGGAAAACTGCGTACTTATGCTACTTTTAAGAATGTATTTGAGTTTGACAAATATCTACATGTTGTTAAGGATCCAAAAGGTTAGATCTTGTCTTACTAAAATTAGAGAAATTGGAAAATATAACTTGGTCGGTACAAGAATATTCCATTAACAGTCAGACTCTTTAAACTTTGTAATTCTAATCAAATTGAAAGTGAAATTAATTTTATGTTGGAATTTCTAAAATATGCTACAGTAATAAATGACTTTACAACAGAGATCTCTAATACATGTAAAATGTTTAATACTTTATCATACAAAAATCAGTTTGTTTCTTGTTAAGTAATGAAGAATGAATATATAATCAATAGAACAGCAGGGTTTATTTACACATGTTATACCATGAGATTTATTTGAACTCTAATCTAAGTAACAAAACAGGTCTGTCATAATAGTCTTATAAATCATGTTTTTTCCATAAATATAATGTGCACTTAACTGCTTAATAGAACTGTAGTTGTAAGAACTTATTGAAGTTCTTTAATTTATAAACTGTTATTGTTGTTTTATGCCTATCTAATTAGATGTTTACAAATGTTAAATCAGAATTAAGCTTTTGTTATTTTCTAACCTCATTTATATGCAAATTATTATGTGATTACTATACCAGTGATGGCCCATGATCGGAAATAAAATATATTCTATTCTATGAAATACCACATTCTATGAAATACCACTTTTCTTTTATTGCTAAAATCCACTATTTCATTGCTAAGCATAAAATAAATGATCCTATTAAATTGTAAAATATCTGTTTTACGAATCGCATATGTCGTAATTACGACCAATTATAGATGGCATGCAGTATTGTTTTATATTAAAAGTAAATAAACTGTCAAAGTATACATGTGTTATGCTTGGGACAAATGATATAGTAATTAAAATATAGCATATGGGACTTTCACCAATGTTACATACATCTTTACCAATCTTTACCTCTGAAAATGATTTGAACAATTCTTGAGTTTATACATTCATATAATAATACGAATTTCTGATTTCATGCTTTGAAGGCTTGCTTTTATAATGGTCTTTGCGGTCTTTGAAGCACAAACTATATATATATATATATATATATAAATAAAGACTCTATGTTAATTTTTTTAACTCCGCCAAGCTTTCGGACTTACGTCCTTCATCAGGGCTAATTTACTACTCAATGTATACAAGTAAAACGGACGTGACGTCGTAGTGGGTACGAGATTATATGTGAGATTTGAGTAAGTGTAAAATCTGTACTTCTTAGATATCTGGACAAAGTTAAAAACAAATCTGAATGAAGTAACAGTTACAAAGTCAAATACAATAAACCGTTAAGGAAATATTGATTCTAAGATTTGTTTTAATATTCAGTTTAATTTTCCTGCAGGTGCAACAACTCAACAAGCAGCATCAACAACAACAACATTACCTGTCCCAACCATACCAGGTAAAAATCCATAAAACACATTTACATGCTCTGTTCATTTGCAGTTCTACATTAGTCTGTGGCTTCATGCAACATTACCAGTCATTTAGAACTATAATAACTGTTTTATTTCGTCTTGAATGTATATGTATTATGATTAGCCTTGACAGTGGGTTATGCTTTTGTAAAATGTAATAAAATAAACATATTTTTACTAACAAATATATATTATGGCCATTTAAATAATTTATATTTCCTATTAAACTAAAGCCTCTAGACTGTAACATTAAACAATTAGCAATATGATGGTTATATAAGATGGACTTTAAACAATATCTATTATTTTAGACACAACAGGTCAAACACAATTAAAAACAAAATATCCTATGTTGCATTTTAAGGTACGTGGGAAGACTGGGGCAGATGGTCAGATTGTCCTGTAACATGCGGCCGAGGTGTACACGTACGTTATAGAAGTTGCAACAAGACATATGTTTATAATTCTGACTGTCAAGGAATATATGTACAAACTGAAGAGTGCTCTACCAAAGAGTGTAAAGGTTTGATGATAAATGTGTTTTGCTTTTCACAGTTTAAATGTGTTTCGCTTTTCTTTTTAGCATTTCATTTTAACTGTGCGATCTTATAGCAACTATACAAACGTTTTTGCAATGATGATGTGCTTATAGTGTGTGTGGTTTAGGTGTGCATGTGTGTGTGTGTTGTAGGACGTGGGGAGGGACTCGCCGCCCATGGGAATTAAAAAAAGATCAAAATGTATTGTTGTATTATCGTTTTTATGCTAATTCCTAGAATTGATTGCTGCCCAATATCCAACATTTGCCCATCAACGCCACCGACACCCCTTCTCCTTTAGTGTAACACTCACTTCCTTTCTGTGAAATCCACTGATCTTTATTATACCTTTATATATTATGGACGTTTGATGAAGACCTTACGCCAAACGTGTTTCTAATGTGCGGGGTGAACGTAATATTGACCACTGACCAATAGCCGAAGTCCGAGTGTACAGTTGAGGTTGAGGTGATGTCACGTATAGAGGTGTACTTCCAATACATATTAATCTCTCTCTCTCTCTATATATATATGTATATATATACACATAATTTAAAAGTACATATCTTATATTTTATTCATTAATACAAGATGTTGTACACACAAATATGCGGCTGTGTTTCATGGGGCGTTGTTGGTAAACAAAAACTATTCAGAGCCAACACATGTTTTTTTCCCACTGTTTTACATAGACTGTACTACATTTAAATAAATTGACACGATTTAATAATAATAGGGATTTAATAGATATACTAATGTAAATGAATCCGCATCACATCACTTAATAGAAACCATATTTACTAAATGTGCATGCCCATTTTAAATCGGTGCACATGCAGTATATCGAACGTCGATTTATTTAAATTGTGTCAATATATGTTTAAATTAAATCGTGTCGATTTATTTAAATATGGTGTAGTCCATACTAAATAGTGAAAAGGTATGCGTTGGAGCTAAATATATATTTTTTTTACAACGCGCCTTAGTGTTTATTTTATTGCTATGTATTATTACAACAGTCTGGCCAACATTTGGCCTATGGCCTATGGCCTATGTGACGTCAAACGAAATTGTGTATTATAGTTCTTTCGATCATGGTCATTTACTCTTATGTACTATTACAACAGTATATGGCACATGGACAACTTGGTTCACGTGGGGCAGTTGTGACGTTACATGTGGTGGTGGTGTACAGACACGAACACGGACATGTACAAAGGCAGTCCCGACGGATATAGACTGTGTGGGGAACACGGATCATGAACGGCAGTGTGGTGACTGGAAGTGTCCATGTATGATTGTTTATAACATATATTTGTTTTTAAATAGTAATGTTCTGAATAGGAGTGTCCATGTCCCCCTCCCCCACCCACCACAGGGCCACCCCACGTACAATTGAGTATATGTTTCCACAATAACGACTGTTATTTACACCATAGTGCTAGTATAGTATAGTTAAAAAAAACACACAAAAACGGTTACAAATAGTTAACAGACATTGCATGATGAGGAACCGCCATTTTCAAAAATATGACGTCATAATATATGGCATATTCGTAAATTTCGTTTAAAGCAAAGATATACACTGCAAATGAATGTCAAATCCATAACTGATCATATAATGCATAATTACACTTTAACTTTATTTTTCATAAAACCTCTGGGATTTTCCTCTCTATATCATATTTATAAATATTCTACATATAGTTAAATATGATGTCATGATGTCTCAAAATGGCGGCTTCCATATCGGATTCAGAAGAACCATCAAGATAACTATATCACACTTTTCTAAGTGTTTCAGAACTCTCAATAATAAAGCTTGTTTGAAACAACGCCAACATATTCTCTTTAATCTTTCTTCATTAAACTGTATCAAAAGGTCAATGCCATACTCTGAGTTGTACTGCTTTATCAATATCAAAAATCAAGGCCACAGTTTATCTTTAATCAAAAAGATCAATTGAACACGTTTATGAACTTCTTTTTTTTAAGTACAACACGTGGAACTTAGTCGTCGATTTTGAAAAAAACATGTTAAACACCGTTTGAAACAAATGGAACAACTTTGAAAGAAATACAGTGGCGGTGACAGTTGGATAGTATTTCTGTAGTTTTCCGTGTATTTCCAAAACATACAGGTTTAGTAGCTACATTGCTATTTTGTTAACTATGGCTATTCTGTTTACAGACTGTACGCAAACATGTTCGGTAGGTTCTTTGAATGCTGGATGTGATACATGTGAATGCAATGTCGTAGTAAACGGGAGAATCATGGCATCGAATTTAGCACCTATCGAAGGAGCCCTCATATACGCAGAAAGTTCACCCAATAATGTTCTTGCACAGGCAGATGACTTTGGAGCATTCACCCTGACGACAATCTGTATAAATACAAGTATTATGGTGGTAAAAGATGGGTTTACTGCCACAACAGCAGTTGTGACTTCGATGGATGTGACCATTTCATTAGAAACTATAGGTACCTTAAAATACATAATATATCATTCATTTCATTACATTGAGCAATCAAACATAAATAAGAATGTCTTACAAAAAAGGTATGCTCAGTACATCAAAAACGCAACATTTTTGATTTTTGATTATTTTTAGTCCTCTGGGTTTTTGTTCAAATCAAGATAGCATACAAGTCTCTGTGTCCCAAAGGTTAATTCCACTCTATAAATTCCTTCTTTTTTTTTCTTCAAATGAACTGAATGAATAAAGAAAAAAATTATGTCATTCAGACGCTGGAAACAATAAAAACATTTTAATCACATTTGTTTTTATCACATTTGTCTAAATAACACGTTCAATTAACTAATCGCTGCATTTTTCATAACGTTATGTAGTTACTTTATTACTCACACTACTGTTGAAACTAATATATCTAATATATGCATGGTTTTACATTCTCAAGTTTTACATTGTAGTTTTACCAAACTTCACCGAAGAACCCCAACCAAAAGCACGACTAAAAGGAGAACACGTCACAATGTGCTGTGCTGCGACTGGAAATCCCCGTGTTATTTATTATGAATGGTAGGTAGTTTAGGACTTCTTAATAATATAGCAGTTACACATCAATTGAAAAAAACGGGGTTTGAATAATATGCAATTACAATAGCGCATATTGTTTAATATATTCAGTGACGGATCCAAGTGTATGGTGTTGGGGGTTAGTGGCGTTCTTAAGATTGATTCCCGTCCGGAACATTTGGTGATACATTTCCTGAAGGTAACTGTCCAGTCATTCGGATGAGACTAGAAACAACCAATATCTCCTCATTAGACATTAGGTGTTTTTCATATTTAAGTAGACATATAATAGACATGGGTTCAACCATTCCAATATGTGTGACTTTATAACGCTTAAGATAGTGCTAGATGACGTGAGAGGTATCTTATATAACCTCGCTTGAACAAACTCAATACAATCATTCTACTTTTCTCTTTTGTTTGTGTTTGTTGCTTCTAAGTATCCTCTGTTCAGTATTTATATATTATCTATAACGTTAAAACACCAAAGAAACTCTTCTTTACTCCATTCATTTAAACAGAAAGTCGTATTTACATATTAAGAAGTTACATTTGTGTTCCAGGTTGAAAGATTCGATCTTACTTGATCGAAGTCTTTACCCCAATGGTACAGAATTGCATATTCGAAATGTAGAGACTTCTAACGAAGGGACGTATAGCTGTCGAGCTAATGCTGACTCTGGAGCAACGACATCAACATCAGTAGCATTTATCGTTGAAGGTACTTTTGAAAGTTTAGAAAATCATAAACAAGTTATAATCATTTTGGATACAGTTTTTAAACAGTTTTTCACAACAAACGTAATACATGCCTCTTCATCATCTAAAACATATTTATATGTAAAATGAGTTAAAACAACAACAGCGCTGTTCACGTTTTACTGGCATTTACTTTGTACCGTTTCAGAGACGACTGCGTCGTTTTGTTCAAATGCATTTGAGCAAAGGCGTTTACATTTACCAGACGACTGTATCCAGCCAGATACAAACACTAGTACATACGAAGTTGGTGATTGTAAACCACAGTTATGCAGATTAGGCAATGCCATATCAACGGATTCATGTAGAGATGATTCCCCTTCTTGTTGTGGCATATCTGCATTTGAAATGGTAACGGTATATTGTACAGGTTATAAAATATCTGTACTAAAGGTGAAGTCATGTGGATGCGGGTCCTGTAATCATAGTCCCGTAAAGATATCTGGGACGGGGACGGTTTATGGAACGGGCGATACCACTGCATTTTCGCCAGTATTTCTTAATGGTAAATTCAAAACACACGCAAACATTAAAGGATCATTCAGATTGACAGTTGAAGAAGAGCTTGGAAGAGCTGTTTTGACGATGAAAGACTACTCCGAAGAATATAAAAGTACAACAAAAATCATAGATCTTTCAGAGGGATCATCTGGCACTATCTTCACTACAATGTATATCGTGGAACAAACTGGCACTTCATCAATTGATTCTTCGGTCAAAAATATCATTTATATTGGGACCGACCCTACAAACTCCGCCTCTGCAGTTGCTGAGATGCATATTCCCGAAAACGTATTTTTAAATATGGACAATACCCCTTATACTGGTATGGTTACTGTTTTAATTGGATATTTAGATGCCAGGAAAATAAGTGATTTGGATGTCATGCCAGGTCTGTTATTAACATTAAACGAAGAAGGCGAAGAAACGGGTATAAGAACGTTGGCAACCTTCTGGGTAGCATTTCGCAATTCTGACTCGTCCACCAAACTTTTCTTTAAGGGCGACTTACAGCTTTTAGGAATAGGTCCGTCTGACGATAAGGGATATTCTCTTTGGAAATTGGACACCGTATCAGGGCTTTGGTTTAAGGTTAATGATTTTTTAACTGGTAACATTATAGGTACAATTGATCATGTATTAATAGACAATTGGTTTATGATAGGAAAAATTCAAACGCGTGAGAACGAATGTTATTTTAAAGTGAAGATATACGAAAGTACAAAACTTACTTCTGAAATAACAAATTCGGACTTCCAGTTTTTTATGCAAGCAATGCACATGGATGAAACTAGTACTTTTCGAACGTACGGCCATACTTTTTCTCCGAGTAGCACATGCTTTAAGACTATATGTACCGGCAATTCGGGATATATCGAAATTTGGGTTAGTAATTACGGCAAAGCGTCCGATGAGTTCTTATTTCCCGCTGACCCGAATGTACACTCGAACGTTGGCATAAACGAAAGCGAAAAGCAATTTATAAACTACACAGTAACATCACAAAACGAACACCTAGGTGTAACCTTTCTGAGCGATAACATAGGACCATTTTATGAGAGGCAAACAACTTGCCTTGCTGCTTCCGAAAATGAAAATCACTTTAAATTTTATTTTACCGATGTCATCGAAGAAGTATATACTCTCAAACCATTTCTTGATTTTGGTGTAGAAAATCAAAGTACTCTGCAAGATATAAGTAAACGTGTTTGGTACCAACACAGAGCTGAAGGTTATAGGTTATGTTATGTTAAGGTGAAGTTTTCATTGGTTAACGCTGAACGTGTCGGAATACGTGTCACAAGCTATGGCGGAACAAACACTGATATCGCTGGTGAAATTTTAGGGATACGAGAAACGTACATTACTTCAAGTGGCTCAGGTTGCGTGGAATATAAATGCAGTGGAAGTATTGATGAATACTTTTCAGACGGCGTACACGATTTTACACGTGTTTCTATAGTACCCTTTAAGTCGACTTACTTGTCTTGCACTGTAGATAGTGAGAGCCAAGGTATTTTACAAAACCCCGACGGCCTTAACTCCGTACACATTGGGAACAAACAGTTTACGTTTTTCGCCCCAACATTATATGGTCCGGGAGTTGGTTTATATTCATCCACATCTGATAGTGGAGATATAACTTCTGCAAGAACTAATGCTAAAGGAGAGTGTAGGTCAGGTACACCCATGGACATTGAATCTGACAGTCCCGATAAAGGAACAGCGGTTTCATTTGTATGCAATTATATATGATTCAAAATCTCATTTTTTCAAATTCACTTTTCACACATGGCTTATTTAGTTTAGTAAAATTTGTCAGTTTCTGATTCGATATATTTATATAGCTGGTATTTATTTTAAAACTCGTCGTTTCCCATTATTTTGTTTACATGACTTGCATATTTGCAAATCGTTATTACTTTCTTTTTTAATGTTTCAAAGCATTTTTTCTTCATATTATTATTGAGTTTATTGCAATAATAATAAAAAGACTCTACTTATATCTGTATGTCCACCAACATTATGTATACTATGGAAAAAATAAAACACCATTGTTAGCACACACCCCACCCACCCCCTCTCCTCAACACTTCTCATGTAATACACGTTATTGTTGATAAACGGTCGACTGAAAAGATCGGCTTTGTGCAATTTCATTCGTAAATGTTATAGTGAGACCGAATAACCGTTCCGATCGTATTTGTTTCTCATGGAATTCTTCCGAAGATTTGTGTGGTTCAACTGAATCGCATTGCGAATGTTTGAGCAAATCGTGTTTGAGCCAATCGTACGAAAAACGTGAATCGTCGGAAAATTTGAATGGAATAAAAGGCAGGGCAGCGTATTATTCAAGGTTTTATTTCGATCATAAATATTAAATAACAGAAAACATTATAATACAATTTTCTTCACAGAATACTCTTAAAATAGCGATGTTCGCTTGAAAAATTCATAAATATTGAGTATTTCATATTTTATATTGGAATCGCATAAGTATAGGTAGAGCTTCTTTCAATCCGATATAAGTAATGAAAGTATGTGCATTCATGTCAGATAGTTCATATTTATTAAAAGAAATTATTTTTTATTTTTGAATTATTATTTGTTTAAGTGGGCACTTATCGTACAGACAGTACGCAAAATAAGGACATGTGCAACTCTTATTATGTGGATTATGTTTTATTGAACCTTAAGAAATATGAAATATCACTTCTAAGACGGTTACGGTTTGGCATTTTACTTAGAATAGAGACAGGTGTGAGCTTCTGGAAGTAAAACTTTGTTTGGTCTGTAATGTACATTCTGTTGCGGAACAAATACATTTTTTAATTTACTGTAAACTATATGATGCCATAAAATTAATCACACCTGGTGATGTGTTAAGAAGTAATGGTTTCGCAGATTTACCAAGCGCTCAGAAATTGTACTTACTATTGAAGTATCTCAGAAAGACCGTTAAGTTTATTGTTAGAGCATATCTTAACATGAAAACATGTCATTAATCATAATTATTGTTACCATTTCCTCTTGCGTATTTTTTCTAATGTGTCACAAATGATATACATCAAACTATCTCCTAGCCTTATTACTACACGTTTAAATCACCTATCATTATATTAGGATACAGTTATAGATACTGCTAACCATGTCATTTCCTCAGTTATATATAGCAGCATTAACCTTATTGTTGTATATAAATTTCGTGTTTTTGTACAGGTGACATATAGATCCACTGGGCCGGATGCTTTTGAATACCATATAATTTGTAATATATATGTTGTTAGCTGTATGCACAATTCACTATAATAAAATGTTTACTTACTTACTTACTAACTTACTTACTACTTACTTGCCTTACTTACTTACTTGCCTACTTACTTACTTACTAACTTACATCTTACTTTCTTACTTACTTACTTACTTATCTACCTAATGATATAGTAGAATCAAAAGTTAAGAGTAACTACAATGGCATAACTATTACACAAGCAAGAGCACATTGACCTTCTAAAGGACACGTTTGAAAAAAGAATACAAAGTAAAATGTTACTGTCTACGCTGTTAATTACTAACACAAGATAAATATTTTAAATCCGATTCTGTTAAAAGACAATGAGATTTAGGTGATCATAAGAAGAGACTACAAATATGGTCTTATAAATAAAACCCTATCTTTCGAGGTATATATCACATGTAGCAAAAACAAAGATAAGCGAATAAAGGACTAGTACAAGCCTACCCTGAATCCCTCAGTCAATGACAGGAAAAGAAAGCGCTTAAGCTCGAAAAGATGGATTAAAAATCCAAAATCACCATTGATCTGATCACAAATGGAGTGATTAGCAACACTAACATAGTATAATTAAAATGACACACAATTAACCAATCTTAGAAAGACATGTGGCATAGTATTTGTAGGAAAGAGAAAGTAACACCGAGATTTAATAAAAAAATAAAAATGATTAAAAGGGAAACACTGATAAATGCTATATTGACAACAATAATTTGAACTTCTTAGATTGGTCAATAAGTAATACTAGCAAAGGAAACATAAGCAAATATTAAGAGTATCATGCAGAATAAATACAACATTAACAAACAAAAATAGTACATAGTTGCTGTCTCAGGAATGTAGAGAGACAACCATGAGTAAAAGAAAGCAACATTGCACAAACATTACATTTACAGTTATTATCATCCCAAAGTGAAAGTTTTTTTAACTGGTTAAAATTGGTAATCTTTCTGAATTCCTCAAGGGAGGAGTTCCGCAACACTTGGACAGCATATTAAACAGAATTATTACCACTACTTGATGTACGAACCTGTCAAAAAAGTGTGTATCTGGCATTATGTGTTCATTCTTTTTTAACTACTAAGTCTGAGAAAACTGATGGAGCTAGATTATTTATAATTTTGAAGGTTTCTTTTGCCATTGTTTTTACTATTACAAATTTAATCCTTTCCAATATCTTGATTTGCATTTACGAAAAATGCTTATGTAAAACTATTTTGGGCTGGGTGACTCATGATGTTTTAGACGAGTAAGGATTAATGGTTTGCCAAACATCAGAAGATTGACACCCACCAGTAAATCTGATCTGATTATGATGTCATATCCTGCCCTTTATTCATCTTTGTATTTATTGTTTGTTTCTATGCGTGTTTTTGGTTGACTGTGATCCTTGAATGCTACATTTCCTGTTCGAATTTTATATATCATTTCCGGAAATCAATTATTTATAGACTTCTTTTTTAATTTTATAATAACATGTTTTATTATATACATTGTTCCCAAGTTTTAGAGATTTCCTTTTTCAAAAATGTATTATAAAATATTTTCTTGCTATAACTTGCGTTTTTATGTACTTTATTCATATATGCAGATCCTACTAACATTATTTCAGACTGTGCGTTATTTGAATTAAGTTTTGTCTCTTTCTGCATTTGCGGTTGACTGTTGTCCTTGGGTGCTAAATATCATGTTCGACTTTTATATTTACATTTAGTCAGCTTAATATTGGATATATCAGTATAACATTGTTCACTATTAACATTTATGAGAACTTTTGTTTTTCAATATTTCGTACAGAGTTATTCATAAATATGCTTATCAAATTGTGACAGTCACTAATGCCAGTTGCACACTTTGCAGTTCTTATACACAAAGACTTTGAGTTTGTTAAAATACATGCAAATGATTCGGACAACAATTTCTTATAAAACAAATGTTTTTTTTATTATATGATATTTTTAAAATGTTCACAGAAATCAACAAGTAACTTTCCTATAGTGTAAGACAATACATCATAATTAAAATCACGAATAATAGCATAGTGGTCGTACAAAGTTATACATCCGTGTAACATTTTCCCTAACTTATGAAAGAAAATAATATCATTAGAGCTAGGTAGCCTATAAACACATGACATCATTTGGATTTATTCAAAATTAATTTATAAGCAATAGTTTCTAAATTTTTTGAATCTTTTTGCGTCTGAATAATGGTATTTTTCAGACCTTTTATAAAAATGAAATTCAATCACCATACTGGGTTCGGGCACGCCTTTGGCATCTGTAACCAGGTACGTCTAACATTGAGTCGTGATAGATAGAATTCAACTTCGTTTCTAAAATAAATAAAAGATCAACAATTGTATCAGTTAAAAATTCACGAAATGTCTACATATTTGGTTTTTAAACTGTTAATGTTCAAGTGTGTGACTGGAACTTTCTTCAGATGTTTCTTGCGAATATCACGTAGCTCAGCACATGTTGAGAAGGATGTGGACGAGTCATCTGACAAGGAAATTTATATACTGCTGGTGCTTCCATCAAAGATTGAAAAAAGAAGAACACAATAGCTGGTGTTATCTATTAATGAAAGTACATAATATAAAGGTCGAAAGTAAATGTAGTATTCAAGGACCGAAGTCAACCAAAAATACGCATAGAAACAAACAACAATTACAAGGATAGATAAAAGACAGGGTATATGACATCACACATTTAAAACTGTTGATAATAGGACTACCCGACTTGGAACGGTCAGTGGCAAAACATTCCGCACTGCAGTATCAGAAATATTAGCTTTGTTGAGTTGTAGTACTTATTCACCTTTAAAGTTGTTCTTTGTTTCCGTGTGTTTTTGTGGTTGTACATTATTAACCATTGTAGAAAAAACAGGATTGTCAATGTTTAATATTTCATCCCGATACAGAGCGGTGTTGTTAAGGCTTTGACGACATCTGACTTAGTATCTGGTGTAAGACTCTACATGAATTTTTTCCTCTTGCAAAGCAATACAAAAACAAATATGCGATAAGATGTGTACAATTTGTACCCATAAGGCTACCAACAATTTGTCTATAAACTGTCACTGAATAAAATACTAAAGTCATAAAAATCAGTGATTCAGAGACGTCTTGGCAATTCCACATAGTGTAATTGTCCAAATTGTCGTTGGTAAAACAAACACATAAATATTGTTACATGCCAGCTATGTCGTTTTTTCTCTATAATTTTTTTCAATAATAGCAATAAGCTGATCTTTGATAAATCTGTATACATAGCGTGGAAAAGCCATAAGTATTTATAGATGAAAAGTCAGTCTGATACTTTTCTGTCTTGTTTGTTTTCATTGCTTCCAAGGGATCCCATTTTCAGTTATTATTATTATTTTTACTGTTTACTATAAGTGTTTGATTCATGCTCTCGTTTCACTCACTGGAATTCGATCTTTTACGCGATATCCCGTATTCGTCCATATTCAAGAGTAAGGCACAAATGACAGATAGACAGGAAGAAGGTATACTGATTGCCTGTTCTTGATTTCGTCTGCTAAATTTAACATCATTTGTAAACAAATTACACCATTTAAAGTCATTCTGTTGTAATGTATTATTCACCAATGCCTTTTGTATTTCTATTTATTCTCTTTAAGAGATAACATAACTATTTCACAAACTATAGATGAAAATGTCGAAGCCAGGTTGCGTTAGAGGTGTGCACCTTATATCATGAATATACTCAATAAAAAAACCGAGTTTGCTAAGTTTCTGTCTTGATTTTGTTTGTTTCTTCTAAAGAATTCCCTTTCCAGTATTTTTCGATCGAGTAATATTATCTAATACTCCATACATACTACTAGACCTTTAGCTTTAGAGCTTTCGGAGAAGAATATTTAATAAATATGTTTCTATACAAGTAGATATAATCAAAGTACTGAAAGTACTGAGAATGCAAGGTTTGATAGGAAACTTAAAGACTGTATGAAAATTTGCACGATTGCTGGACATTAAAAATGTCCATACATTTGACATAGTTTTAGCCAAATTGGCGATCTTGGGCGACCTACAAAAACAATCTTAGAGGGTCGATCCATTCCAAATATATAATATTGTGATCAATTGTCATTAAACTGTTTCAAATCTAGACTAGCATATTATTTTATGAAATTGCTGATGGATAGACAGATTTGTGTTGTATGGCCAAGCTGTCACACAAGATGACCTTCATGTCTACAATTATGTCATTTACAGAGTGGCGTGTATTAAGTAGACTTCCGGGAACAAGATGCACGAGAGGGCCTGCCTGTATTTCTCCACTGGCTTAAATAGTCTAAGGCCTACTGGAAAACTATTTTTTTAAAAATCAAAGGCTAGATAACTCTGATGTGTCTAGTCTGATGAAACTGGTTTTGAACTTGTCCAAGTTCAGTGGCGTAACCTAGAAAACGCCTTCTGCTGCAGGGACAAATAACTTAACAAGAGGCTCTACCCGTTGATTCAACTTCCCTATGTCTGTCCCGCACATTGAAAATAAACTTTACTGTAGTATTTACAAAAAAATAAAAATACAAATGTATAGGTGAAAGAAAGAATTGAATTTGACTGTAAGTAAATACAAGGGTAAAAGAGGCCATAATTTTGATAAAAAAACACAACAACAACAACAACAACAACAACAAGAAACAGAACAGAACCTAGCTGGACGAAGTAGTTTAAAATGCCACAGCCATGTGATGTTTCATGATTTAGTCGATTTCAAAATACATGTTTACAAACAAAACATTAAATCTTTTTGTAAGTACAGTGGCCGAATTCACCAAACATTACTGAGAAAATGAATAGACTCCATAATATATTTTTGAAAATGGACATAAAAACTTTTTTTATAATATGCATGCAAATAAAAATCAAACAAAATGCAACTCGGTTTAAGCATTTGTCATTATGAATGAAAACTGATAATCTGGAGCGTGACACTTGTTATGAATGAATACTGATAATCTGGAGCTTGACACATGTTATGAATGAAAACTCAGATAATCTGGAGCTTGACACTTGTTATGAATGAATAGATTTTGATCAGAACCTTTCCAAATTAGATGACGTCATGACGTCACAACGGTCAATGATATGGCCATTTTGGATGACGTCATGTTGTTAAAACTGTCAGCGTTGACTGAGACAAACACTGATTGATTTTATAGTAAAACAACTTAACAAATGCGATCAGTGAAAAAACGATTAATAAAATTGTGACGTAAAGACACGTGTAAACGTTCTTGCACAACTATAAGTTATTGTGTGGAAGACATATTTCCATATAAGGTCACTATGACCTTGACCTTTGACCTACTGGCCCCAAAAATACCATGAACTCTACAATTTATAAAAGCTTTGATCAAATCCAATCTTAAATACAGAATATATAACGATAACACAATTTCTGTATATACTATATTCCAACAGAATAACAATCCAGTGGTGTCTAATGTCTAAACATGTTTCTTTATTTCATCTTATCATTAATAATAATTCACTGACATCGTGAATCACTAAATCCCCTTTGAAATATTTGTTGCTATATACAATTATAGATAATAAATATATTGAAACAACTCTAAATATATTGAAACAACTATTCCCCCGGAATAAACTAAGTGAAATTGATAAAAAATAAATGCGATGGTCTACTGACGGAATATGAATGTACTTTGGCATTACGACAAATGAACAATCCAATAAGTCCTGGATCAGATGGAATAACAACCGAATTTTATAAAAAATTCTGGAATGATATAAAACAATATTTGGTGAACTCTCTAAATTATTATTTTCAAAACAAAAATATGACGGAATTGCAAAAACAAAGCGTCATAACCCTACTTCCAAAACCAGGAAAAAATATTTCGTTATTAGAAAACTGGCGCCCTATAAGCCTTTTAAACGTTGATTATAAAAAAGCAACAAAGGCAATTGCAAACAGATTAAAATTTGTATTACCATCTATTATTAGCAACTTACAAACGGGATTTTTAAAAGGCAGATATATCGGTGAAAATATCAGAGTTTTATTTGAAGTATTAGATAACGTGGAAAATCTTGACAATCCGGCGCTACTATTTTTCTCGGATTTTTCAGCATAAATCAGGAGTTTATTTGTAAATGTTTAAAACACTTCAACTTTGGAGACACACTTACGAACTGGGTCCAGTTATTCAATTTGGATGCGAAAAGTTGTGTTATAAATAATGGATTTCTTTCTGATTTCTTCCCTATAGAAAGAGGTGTGCGTGAAGGTTATTCCCTCTCCCCATATCTTTTTATCATCTACATTGAGTTATTATTATCTTATGAAATTTCACAGAACGAAAATGTTAAAGGAGTTATAATAGCAGGTCAAGAAATAAAAAAATATTTTATTTGCCGATGGTGCAACGTTTTTTACAGATGGTTCAATAAAATCTTTTGAAACTTTGATAGATATATTGGATAACTTCACCAATATTTCAGGGCTTAAACTAAATGCTGAAAAATGCACAGCCTTAAGAGCGGCTTTCCTTAAACGTTCCAATATTAGATACTGTTCAAAAAAGAAATGTAATTGGTGTTCAGATCATGCCAAAACACTTGGAATGACATTTCATACCGATAGAAAATACATATTCTCTTCAAACTTAGACCCCAAAATACAAGAATTTCAGAACTGCTTGAAAAGTTGGCAACATAGAAAACTAACACTGCTTGGGAAAATTACTGTTTTAAAATGTTTTGCGTTTCCAAAACTCATCTACCCATTAGCTGTTTTACCGAATCCGCCAAAAGAGAAAATCAAAATGATTAATGATATTATGTATAACTTTCTTTGGGATAATAAACCAGATAAAATTTAAAGAAGTACAGTCATTCAAGATCATGAAAACGGAGGAATCAAAATGATCGATGTGAATAATTTTTTAAACTCATTAAAAGCCAGTTGGGTTAAAAGAATACTGATTAACACTAATAATGGAATTTGGAAAAAAATATACACGGATAAACTTGAAAGATGTGGAGGAACGTTTTTATTTGAATGTAATACAGATAAAGCTGATATTATCAAATTGTTCCCAGAAAATAATTTTCTAAGAGATGTACTTATTTCATGGAAGGATATACAAGGAAGTTATCATTATACAAATATCAGTAAAGAAATTATTTGGAATAACTCAAACATAAAAGTCGGCTACAAAACATTATTTATTAAAAGATGGTACACTAGAGGAATAAAATATATTCAGCAAATCTTTGATTACAAAAAAAAAGACCTTTACACCTTTAAGGACTTTAGAGAGCTATATCAGGTTCCTGAAGCTGACTTTTTAAAATATGCATCAATAATAACATGTATTCCAAAGGAATGAAAAATGCAACTTAAAAACGAATGTATTCATGAAAATAGAAATGAGACGATGCTTGAAAAACTTCTTGGCTCGAAACAAACAAACAAGTTTCTATATGACTATCAAGTAAAACAGGATTATACAACAAATAATAAACCACTAAAATGGGAAAATTTATTTCAAAATATTAAGTGGGAAAATGTATATACTATAGCAATAAAAGCAACAATTAATACAAAACTAAGAAACTTTCAATACAAGTATGTTATGAGAATAATTCCTACAAACAAATCTCTGCTCAAATTCAAGATGGTCAACTCAAATCTGTGTGAGTTTTGTAATATGATTATAAAATCAGTAAACCACATTTTCTGGGAATGCATGCATACACAACATTTCTGGTCAGAACTTTCCTTATATCTAAAAGGCATACACTTGAACTTACCTTTGGACTTAAGAACAATCTCATTCGGAATCGAAAAAACAGGAGATATGGTAAATGTAAAAAAATTCATTATAATTAGCGCAAAATATTTTATTTTTACAAACAAATGTTTAAAAACAGTGCCAATGTTTTGCAGATATAAAAACTATTTATATAGACAAATTGAAATCGAACTACAAATAGCTATGAACCAAGATAAACTAGAATTTCACGATAAAAAATGGCAAAACTTCCGAGACCACTGACGTACACTATGTTTTAATATATTATACGTATTATTATTGCATATATCAAACTTAAAGAAAGTGACAAACCACTTTACAGACATAAAAAGGGAAAGCATTATCTATTGTTCTATCCTTTTTCATCTTATTACTGTCCTTTTCACCTGCTGGTAAAAACTACCTTCTTATCTCTTTCTACTGAATTTTGTATAAATCTATCCTCCTCTTTTATCATATTCCTTCTTTTCTTCCTTTTAAAACTCTCTTAACCATAAACATAAATTATTTCATCTATGTTTATAATGTACTGAATTGTAATAACATGTCATGTACCAAATGATGAAATAAAATAGTTTATTACAAAAAACTATTCCCCCGGAAATCTCGTTTAATTTGGGCTCTTTGCGCGAATATAACACTGTCAAGCGAAGGTGCGTGTGACGTCACAGCGTGTTCCCCTTGATGAGAAAACACCTTGCAAAAACTCGCTTTAAAAAAAATCGCCCACAAGTCATACATAATGAGGTTTTCGTAGAGTTTCTCGACCTGTTTATTTGCATTATAGTTGTTTTCAGCATCCAATACGTTCGTCTAGCATAGATCAGCATACATGTACGACTTGAAGCCTCGATTTATGAGAAAAAATGTAGGTTATCCGCCAGATGGCGATGAGGAGGCACCAAAACCAATGACTTGCATTAAATCAAACAGAAAAAGTAGCATTCAAGGACGACAGTCAACCACAAAAAGAATTTGTAAAACTGTGAGCCTTGGGGCCATTTTTAATCACGGGTTCAGCATTTGAACGAATTCGTTTATGAAACATAAGCTCATGCATGCAATACATGCATGCCGTAACTCTTAAGCTTTCACAGAATAATTTTCAAGTTATTGCCGTTATGATGTTATAGTTAGGTTGTCCGAGAAGCGCTTCTCACCAATGCATCACGGGTTCGAGTTCCCGTCTTGGCGTTGTAGAAGGGTACACTGGTGGCCAGCTCGGACATGTGGGTTTTCTCCGGTTTTCTCCCACATCAAGACCACGCTTAACGCTGTCATCCGAGCCATCGCGAGTGATTATATGATCGCTTTCACAAAGGAACGTGGGTGCTATATAGGACTGACTCTGTCCGTAACGTCGCTTCGATTTCTGTAACACATATGTATTGTCATAACAGCTGATGACCTTATGTCCATTTACATAACACATTATTGATTGCCTATTTTATTACAGGATTATTGCCCTTTATTTGACTATTCTAATATTGTAAATTGCCCCGTAACACATTTCAAAACAGTTTTGAATGGATTGTTCCCGTTTCATATACACATAACAACTGACGACCTTATGTTTCTCTAATTCACACATTGTTCATTGCCATATTTATTACAGAATTCTGACCCTTTGTTTGACTTAGATTTTTTTTCTACCCTAATATTGTATAATGAACTTCATGTGCCTTTCATTCAAAAGTTTTCAAAGCGAGGGTATTGACCACCTTCGGTAATCGTTCTAATTTATATAAGCTGTTTATCTTGTTTTGTAATTGATGTAAAATTACATAATGTTTATACTTACTGCTGTTATAAGTCAATGCAAAATATGTGACCCTTTAGGGGGCAAATTTGACACCCCAGGGTCACCATTAAAGCACTTTGTTAGTAAACTACAACCATCTGCTACAAGCAAAATATTGGACTTCTAACTTTTGTAGTTTCAGAGAAGAACATATTTGAAAGATTTCCTGTATAACACTATGTGAAATAGTGACTCTGCATCTGAGTCAAATTTCTACCCCTGATCACAATTTGATTGTTGTATTGCATTTTTATTATCAACGTATGCAAATGGGTCGAGCCTAAGTTCTAACAACATTAGTTACGGTCATTCCCAATACAGTTTGATTACAAAGAACAGTAAGACTTTTATGGCTATGGTAAATATATTAAGTAACAATGAATTCAGCGAATAAATACAGATTTAAAAACATAGACGTAGACAGTGATCACGATAGAGGGGAAAGAAAAAGAACAGAAAAGAGGAAAGAGAAGAAGACATAGAATATGTTACGTATATAAGAGTACACAGGGTCAGTCCGAACACACTTCTAAGTTATTAGTTTACACTAGTTAAAACGCATGGCCTTGAATTCACCAACTATTCTTGAGACTATTCTTAGATATGCACGTTTCAATCACAAATGTTTCTATAAGTTTAACGTATAAACGTTCATAACAAGCTGCTATGTATAAATTTGATAAATACTAATAAATAGCAACTTCATGCGATTGTTTAGCTTTGAAGGTCATGGGAGTATTTGTGAATGAAATTTGAGTACTTGAGCTCAAGTCTAAGAATACTTTGAAAAATGGTTGGTGAATTCAAGGCCTGGTGTCTTTTATATATGTTTGCGTAAATGAGATATAGGGTCCTATAGAAACCACAGCGTCCGAACGCAATGGCATCGCAGGTCCGCACTGTACTGCAAACAAAGACTTGATAATACAATGAAAGAGACAAAAACAACAGAAAGGGTGGTGAAGACAGGGTGACCGACTTGGAACGATCAGTAGGCAATAACTGGTTTGCTTGAGTCGATTTTATGTGCGCACAATCCTCGCTATTATCCTGTCTTCAGTGCCCAAATAGACAAGACAGTGTAAACAAAACTACATCCCATTAAACGGAATTCTCTAACAATAAAGTCCACATCCAGAGAAACTAACTAAAGAAACACATACACAATAATAAACATCTCAAGATGTATCCAGAATCGTATTGAACAACCATAGTAGTTGCAGCTAAAGAGAAAACCAATCTACGGTACGACCAGAAAACCCGAGGGACGAAAGCTCATGCACCCACCTCCCTTAGTTGGGGTTTCAGTAGGTACAATCATAGAGTCCCAAGAGGTAGTCCAGTCATCGCATAAGTGAATAGTGAAGCGTAATGACTGACTGTAGAGGGGTCAATCACTAAACATGCAGTGCGCTGTAAAACAAGAAAAAATCTATTTCATTATTTATCACTAAACTCTTTATTGCCAACACACGATGTTGTCAACGTTCAACGGATGAACTGGTTGATATAAAAAGGTTACGCCTCTGTGCAATAAGTCGCAACATTTAAAAAGAAAATGTTCAGCACCTTCTTTGTCTTGTCCACAGTCACATTTTGGTGATAGGCGTAAATGTTTCAAGTACAAATAACTATTAAGGATGCTGCATAAATTTCGAATACGAGCTTACTTGAGTGCGTGGTCCAGTGGTAGAGTGCCAAACTCCAAATCGAGAGGTCGTGGGTTCGATCCTCGCCACGGCCACGTGATTTATCCTTGAGCAAGATAATTAATCTACTTTGCTTAGTACTGGTTCTACCCAGGAAGCCATCTAAGTTGAAAGAACTTGTTTCGCAATCGATGCAAAATAAATATGTTTAAACTAATACGAGCATGACTTATAGAAAGTGATCGTGAGCCGCATAAGTAAAACGATGGGACACTACTTAAACAGTGAATTGAGGAGACAACAATGTAAATGCCTTGAACTATACTGATTCACGAACAAGTGTAGGTAGCTTACAAAGACTTACTGACGACGGGATAAATGTTTTGGGAAAATATCCCGGTACTCTTTATCGGAAGTTCTGTAAATTTCTGGTTAAACTCAAACAAATTAAATGAAATTTGTATTGCATATAAGGCATTTAAAGATAGTCTATCATTAAGTGAAGGTTTTGGTTTGTGTATGCAATATTTTTTAAAATCAAATTGGATTCTACCACTCATGGGAACATCACGCGACTTTTCGCCAATTTGGATGCTGAGGTTAGAATGTTTTAAATATGTTCATTCCATTTACCATTATTACTTAAATCATTTCACAACTAGAAGAACTTCAGCAACTTCTCACTATACTGCTTGCTGTAAACTATTTAACTACAACTTTTTAGATTGGTAAATGCTGTAGTCCATAAATTATATGTCAGATATAACTCTTTTTGGCAACATAAGCTTTTCAATGATGAAAATAAGCCAAATGGCAATGCATTTCGTACTTACAGAACAGTAAAACCTTGTTTTGAACTTGAAAAGTATCTTGTTTCTAATGATTTATCAAAAATAGAAGTAATTTGACTAAACTTAGATTAAGTTGTCACAAGTTAGATGTATAGGTAGGGCGACATAAGAAAATAGATCTGAGCAACAGAATATGCCCATTATGTAGAACAGGAATTGAAGATGTATTTAACGACTATTAGATCGTCTTTCTTTTTATTTATTATGGCTTTTACTGTGCCTATTTTTTCAGACAATGGATTATAATAACAAATTTAATTTATTTTAAGTATTAATACTTATGATATGTGTATTTCCTACGTTTGTGAAAGTCTAAAATTCAAAGAGGCTGCATTACCATTCACTTTTCATTAACATTTCACAAAAGTGAATGTTTAAAAAAAGGCTTACATGTAGACCTACAGCAGTATTATTATGACTGATACTCACAAAAGTGAATGTTTAAAAAAAGGCTTACATGTAGGCCTACAGCAGTATTATTATGACTGATACTCTCTTAAAACAATAATTATTATATATACAAATATGTATGTCATATATTCTGTAGATTGTACTGTACTGCCTTTGTTTCGTCATATTCCTATGTTGCATTTTATACCAACAAACGAATTGAATGAATTGAATTGAATTACACTACCGGGCGATATGTTATTTTTAGCCTTGTATACGGTTATACGGAATTCTGGAATATTCGTTTGTCTGCTAGCGAAAGTTGTTTTAAAGAGTTTCTCTCACCGATGGTACAACCATCCCACACGTTGAAAGCATACTCTAAAATCGGTTGATATATGATATATTATATATATTTGATTCATAATTTTTCGACATGCTTTGTATTTTAACATTCTCATTAGACCTAACACTTTGGATGCTGAGGTTAGAATGTTTTAAATATGTTCATTCCATTTACCATTATTACTTAAATCATTTCACAACTAGAAGAACTTCAGCAACTTCTCACTATACTGCTTGCTGTAAACTATTTAACTACAACTTTTTTAAATAAAAATAAAAAAAAAAAAAAAAATGACAGAGAGACTTTCTATACGCTATAATGCTAAATTTTACAACACATATTTTAACATTTCAAACATTAAAAAAAAAATATATTGCCGGTTATATTAACGTTATAAGAAAAATACAATACAACAATATATATTGTTTAAGATAAAATGTTTTTTCCGATGCATACTGTTTTAACGTACTGCTGCTAGACATCATGACATTATTACGCGATAACAAGATGTGATTTATAGCCAAGTGATTATAGGTATATTTTTATAGCTTATTTATTGACACTATACTGATTTAAATCAGTATTAAGAGTTGCACATGCAAAATAATATATAGGGTCTCAAACCTCAAAATTGTTAAACACTAGTTTCGCATAAAATGTCCGTAAAATGACTTGAAATTCAAACAACAAGCACCTCAAATATGACTGAGTGTCTAAATTGCTGACGAATGCTCTCCTGGGTGGAGAATACATTACATTTTGTCATTGAAGAGCAATGATTAATCACAATTTATTGTTCATATTTGACACAGTGGTTAACTAGGATGTGTACATGCCAGCGAAGTGCGGAGGTTCACGATGGGCTCCCCTTTGACTTTGCTCTAGTTCCAGTTATTTGATCATTTTATTCCTAGATATTTGCATCGTTTATTTTGGCAGTTTTATTGACTTGGTAAGCCGCTTTTTTATCACACTAGATGACTAAATTGTTTATGTGACTTCCTTGTTAAAAGAGACCATAGTTTTTCGTTGAACTGATAAGCTTATAAATAGTTGACAAGTTGTTAGTTTTATGAGTGCTGACACATATGGACCAGGGATTGTAGCGCTCTCTTTGTTTACTAGAACTAGTTTTACAAAGATAACGGAATTTTATTAGATCATAACTCATCTTCTGGTTCCTGCAAAGGTGTGTTTAAAAAAAAGAATATTAGTTTAGCTTTATCGTATCATGCAAAAAGTCAACATAAAATAAGGTGGGCATTATTCTATTTTTTTCCAGATGAATCAGCGGGTTTTACAAAAATACATTACATTCAACGTTGGATTACAGACAGAGGTCATAGAATATTACATAGGTAAAGGTCACACATTTTGTAAATTTGAAAATGCGTCTTAACAGGGTGTCGAACAGAGCTTTTTCTAGCTAAGTTACCTACCATCATGACCTTTCACACTAGCGTTTGTTTAATGCTGTGTGGCGGCCGTAAAAAGTCACCCCGAATACAAATCAGTAGAGCTATTACTTACTGGTCCTTTGGGATACCCAAGCCCAATCTTTGTGAATTTAAAGTAGATTATCGCTTAAGCCGGTGTTAGGAGGCATGAGATGTATTGCACTTAATATTACCTCTCATGAACAGACTCAATAAAACCGAGTGTGCTACTTTTATCTTTTGTTTGTGTTTGTTGCTTCCAAGGGATCTAGTTTCCAGTATTTATTTTTTTCACATTGGGATGGCATCTTAATCAGTTTTTGTCTAATAATGATAAATTATTTCTATATTGGCTTTTCAAATAGGGGTAATGTAGGATCAATGTAGGTTCTTTTGTGGTCCCAATACTAGGATATATAAGTAAAGCACATAACTGATCATGTATACATGACTATATAAAAAAAAAGCCAAGAAAGCCACAAAGCAAGTACTCAATGATATCGAAAAAGCCATGGAAACAAAGAAACAAAACGTTAAGGGTACAACAAGAAATATTTAAGACAAACATCAAACAATTCCGTTTTTTGTGGGTTTAGGTAGACGTCATCATAGGGTCCACAATCTGTTCAGTCAAAGTGGAAAACATAGTGGCGAACTGTAAATGGGTTAACCACTAAACATACAGTGCGTTGCAAAATGACTGCAAAGTCATAACCTCTTTTGATAAACATTTTAACAAGTTTAATAAAGATTGTATGAAAATGATTATGACCAAGGATCTTACGAAGTTTGTAAATCATATCATCATAGAAGTCAGGTTGTGATTGTTTTTGTCGCAGAAGAGTTATTAAACTTTTTTATTTTAATAGCAACGGTAGCGCTGCTGGAATAGCTTCTTAGTTATACAAGTATTGCAAATATTAAAGTCCTAAACAAGACCGCAAGATCTTAACGTTGAGAAACATAGACCCCATAAAAAGTAGCTTGGTAACATCCTCATCTAAGTGGAGATAATTAACAATATCAAAATTAGAATAATCTCTCTTGTCATATAGTTTACTAATTGTTACACCATTGTCCAATAGAGACATGTAAATCAAGAAAAGAATCGACCGTATCAGAAATGTTAGCTTTGTTGAGTTGAAGTTCTTTATGATAGATAGTATTAACCGTAGTAGAAAGAAAGGAATGCCAATGTCCTCCATTTACCGAGAGGTGTTATTAAATGCTTCAAATATATCTTCCTAAGTATCGTGTGAAAGACTCAAGATGAAATATCTTTAATAGTAATATTTAATAGTAATACATGATTAAATTTGCGTCAAGAGATGTACAGTTCATACCCATAGAGATATCAACAATTTGTCTATAAACGGTAGCTCCATATCTGACGAAATATTATCTAATAGGAAAATGAGTGCTTCACAAACTTCTTGGCAAATCCACATAGAGTAATTTTCTATACTGCCGTTAGTACAAAACGCTTTAATATTGTTACAAACACATACAGAAACAAAGAACAACTTTAAAGATGATTAAAAGGCCAGATAAGACATCACAAACACAAAAGGGTTGACAATACGGCTGCCGCCTTGGAACGGTCAGTGGCATAAAAGACCACTGAATGTTTAAACCAGGTTCTAGGGTGCACCAAGCCTCACTCTTACACTTGTGTCATCCCAATAAACGGGACAGGTTATAATCTCTAACAAACAATGCAGCATTAATAGACAGTATAAATAAAACACATACATGATCATCATGTATATATAATATAAAACAAGCCTGGAAAGCCACAGTAAATACAACCTTTACACAGTCTCGTCAATCTAGGCGCTGAAGATAGGACTTATTTCGAGCCTATTGCATTTGGGTGTGGGGGAGGGTGGGGGTGGGGAGGGGTGAGAATTTCTATAGGTAACTGTAAATCACTGTTAGCCATACAATTTCATGAGCAAAGTGTGATATTTAATTTTTAAATGAGGCCCACCCAATAAAGCATTTGTGACCAGTACACATACTAACACATTAAAGAATGTTGTATATTTATTGTGTTGTGCTCTGATTTTTGGTCTAAATACAATTAGTAATATACCAGATAAGTTTTGTATTCAAAAGCTAAATTATGAACATATATTTCTTCATTAAAGTAAATTACAAAGTGTTGTTAAGCTATTTTTACCCTCAATATAGCAATGCTATACAAATAAAACTAAGAGCGGGCCTCAATTTATATACCTGAGTTGATCAGCCATGAAGCATGCTGGCTGTAAATATTCAAGCTTCCCATGCTGTTTCAATGACCAAGGAGCATTTTGTTGAAAAAATGACAGAGTCCGAGAAGAACGTGGCCAGTAGGCAGCTCGCGGCGGCTGGCTGCCTGCCTCTCTCTCTGCATGTTTGTTTTTGTTCGTTGAAAACAGGATACAAAAAAATACTCGTTGGGAAATGTGTCCTTAAGCTAATCAGTAGACCGTATTGCCTAAGTATCGTTCCAAGTCAGTAATCATGTAATCGTCAATCTTTATGTTGTGCATAGTAGTCTTTATTGTCTATTAACCTTGCTCATTTGATTTCGTTTGTGAACCTACGGTGCCATTGCGTTTGGGTGCTGTGACTTCAATAGGAAACTTTCTCCGTTTTGGTTATTTTCTAAAAGTGGGATCATTTTAAACACGTTTACTTAGTTAAAGACTATTGGTCAGCCATATTTGAAAAAGAAATCCAAAATGGATGGGGTATGATTAATTGAAATTTTCATCCAAATGCATATTATAGGTATGAACATTGTCAATGATATAATAGATGACATTAATGCAACACTATTGATGTGAACATAATATCAGAAACAATATTTATTTGGCAGAAACAGTGCTCTTTATATTCGAAAAGTGAATGAGAGACACTCTAAAATTGAGATTTCGTTATATTTCAAACGAATTATAATTCATTGGTTTTTGTCGTTTCGGCTTATTCTCTTGTTGCATTGGCTTCTGTTTAGTCACTGAGTATTTACTTCGTGATGTTCTTTGCTTTTAATGTTTATATTCATATGTAAATTACCAGCCGTGTGTTTTCTTTATATTGATATGTAATGCTGCCTAGTTTGTTAGTGGAAATAGCCCGGCGGGGATTTCCATATTTACACTGTTCTGTTTATATGGGATGACTATAGGGTAAGAGTGAGATTTTCCCATGTACAGACACTTCGTATACACAGCATGTTCCCAGACCCCATAATGCGTCTGATCACGTCAGACTTTTTCTAAAAGTACTACATCTTAATTAATTATGTCTCCCCTCATACTGTTTTTAGCTTGGATGTCTGTCTGTCTGTCTGGATCTCTGTCCGTCACAAGTCGGTCTCCACAATATCTCTTGAACCACTCGAGGGATCTGGAAATAACTTGCCACACATGTTCACCATATGAAGACGACGTGCAGAGCGCAACTTTTAGCCACGTCCGTTCAAGGTCAAGGTAACACTTGGAGGTCGAATGTCATATGCAATATACCATATCACTTAAACCGCAGGAGGGATTTGGAAATAACTTGCCACAAATGTTCACCATATCGAGACGACGTGCAGAGCGCAACTTCCAGCCACGTCCGTTAAAGGTTAAGGTCACACTCAGAGGTCGTAGGTCATATGCACTATATTTCGTGTCTCACTATATCTCTTGAATCGCTTTGGGATTTGGAAATAACTTGCCACAAATGTTCACCATATCAAGACGACGTGCAGAGCGCAACTTTCAGCCACGTCCGTTTAAGGTCAAGGTCACACTTAGAGGTTGAAGGTCATATGCACTATATTTCGTGTCTCCTCCATATCTCTTGAACCGTTTGAGGGATTTGGAAATAACTTGCCACAAATGTTCACCATATCAAGTCGACGTGCAGAGCGTAACTTCCAGCCACGTCCCGCACAAGGTCAAGGTCACACATAGGGGTCGAATGTCATATGCAGTATATGTCGTGTCTCCTCCATATCTCTTGAACCGCCCGAGGGATTTGGAAATAACTTGCACAAATGTTCACCATATCGAGACGACGTGCAGAGCGCAACTTCCAGCCACGTCCGTTCAAGGTCAAGTTCACACTTAGAGGTCGAAGGTCATATGCACTATATTTCGTGTCCTCTCCATATCTCTTGAACCGCTTGAGGGATGTTTAAATAACTTGCCACAAATGTTCACCATATCGAGACGACGTGCAGAGCGCAACTTACAGCCCTTTCCTTTCAAGGTCAAGATCACACTTAGAGGTCGAAGGTCATATGCACTATATTTCGTGTCCTCTCCATATGTCTTGAAGCGCATGAGGGATTTTGAAATAACTTGGCACAAATGCTCACCATACGTCCGTTCAAGGTCAAGGTCACACTTAGAGGTCGAAGGTCATATGTACTATATTTCATGTCCTCTCCATATCTCTTGAACCGCTTGAGGGATTTTGAAATAACTTGGCACAAATGCTCACCATATCGAGACGACGTGCAGAGCGCAACATTCAGCCAAGTTGGTTAATAAATTATGGGGGGAGATTATGTTTTTGTTACAAAAACAACCCCGACTAGTTAGATTATTGATTTTATAGATATATTGCGTATTTTTCAAGGTAATCGTATTGTTGATCCTATTCCTAAAGATTTAGAAAATTTCGAAGGTCCTTTCATTTGTTATAAAACGCCAATAATAATTATTATTTTCATTACAACAAAATAGTTTCAGACCTGAATATAGAACATAACTGTCCTAATGAATGTGACTGTAAAACTTCCAAATTTTGATATGCTCCGGCTGATCATGTCATCAATTGTAATTATGACATAATAGATAAATGTATTCGGCATTTGTATTCTAAATGTCCTAAATTGGCGTCATTGATATATTTTAACGCATGTCGTGCTCAGATCCACTGAGGATTTTAGTTTAAAACGATATCGTAGAGAGTATGAGGACCCGAACTACCATTCTACTTGGACAGAGTTCATTCTTACAGATAACTCCTCTTACCTTCCGCCAAAACTTTGATTTCGCTTCGTAATTTGAATCTGGAATCCAAGAATTTCATGAAACATTTGTTTAAGTTTCTGCTGATAAAGCATCTAATAATGTAATTATCATTTGACGCATATGTGTTATGCAAGGTTTTATCTCTTGAACACGTACTCGTATACTTCGGTTCAATGTACTGAGGATGATGTTGTTACCACGCATATAACTCAGTGCGCTAATTTTAAGGCTGGGGGAGACGTAAAACATAACAACTTCTAACTAGGTATTTAATTTCTAAATGACACAAGCAGCCTTATAAAGCCCATTTTATTTCTAATTATAATGTCGGCACCACTACACACAGCTGCACACCTTTAACTTCTCTTCCTATCGCAGTTAAAGAAGATCACGTAACATAGTCTTGTGTTAAAGCTTATGAAGACTCTAGATACATTTATTTTGGTTAATTAAAACTTCAGGAGTCATTTTGATGTCATTTTCGACAAGCTTTAGTATTTACAATTTTTCCACACAATATACAGCTTTACCATACAACCTTATCAAAGACAAGTTTATTGTTTTTATCCAAAAAAAGCTGCTCGAGAAAACACTACAGTACAATATTGTCCTATAACAATAGTAAAATATTTTTTTACTAACGGCAATTTGTAAAATTACACTATGTGGAATTGCCAAGACGTTCGTACCGCACTTAATTACCTATTAAATATAGAGGATCTTACATGAGTGACTGTGTATTATGGATTTTACTAAACGAGTTGGATAAAATGATAGGATACGAAGCTCTGCCGAGTATCCTATCTTTTTATCCAACGAGTTTATTAAAGTCAATAATAAACAGTCACGCATGTAAGATTCTGTTTATCACATAACACATCTAGGACGTGATAGTTTCACTTTAATATAGTTGTCAATTTGTCTTGTATACGGCGGCAATCACGACGTCGTTTTGTTGTTTTCATGACGTCAGCTACGTTACGTTGCTGTAACGCTTTCGCTCTACAAATAATGCGACACCTTAGACCAAATGTAACGTAACTAACCTGCATTTTAAGATGTCAAATAATGATAAATAGTTAAGGTGTCTGAATGTATCGTATGATATACCTGCAAACAATTGGGATTACATGTTTTTCTGTATACAAACACAGTGATTCGGTCCTCATTTTCCTCAACTACCTTTATAGACAAATTGTCGGTATCCCTATGGGTACGAACTGTGCACCTGTAGCAGATTTGTTTTTGTTTTGCTAAGAACAAAAGTTCATGCTGAGCCAGATCTTCAGACAGATGTCATCGAAACTTTTAATAACACCTGTTGGTATCTGGATGAACATCGACAACTCTTTCTTTTTACTATCTATATATATCTTAAATAACTTCAGCTCAACAAAGCTAATATTTCTGAAACTGTCGCTTCCTTTTTGAGATTTACATCTCTGCATTGAAAATGGATAAATAATAAACACAATCTATGACAAGAGAGATGAATTCCATTTTCACATTGTTAATTATCCCCACTTAGACTCTGATGTTCTCCGAGAAACTCCCTATGGGTTATAGATGTTTCAAAATATTCGTTTTTCTAGTGCAATCATTGAGTCCCATGAGGTTGTCCGGTAGTACCCTACTACGGATCAGTTTTCTCTTCGGGTGTAACTGGTGTGGCTGTTCAATACAATTCTGTATACACATCCTGAGGTGTTTCTTATTATTTATTTATTTGTATATTTTTATAACAACATATACGTGTATCCTTTGCTAATTTCTCTGGATATGAACTTTATTGTTAGAGATTTCCTTTTGATGGGATGTACTTTTATTTACACTGTTTTGTTAATTTGGGCGCTGAATACAGGATACCGAGGTCGTGTGCAAATAAAATCGATTTAAGTTAACCAGTGGGCCATAATGCCTACTGACCGTTCCAATAAATACTGAAAAGGGGATCCCTTTGAAGCAATACACACAAACAAGGGAGAAAAGTAGCAGATTCGGTTTTATTGAGTCTGTTCATGAGAAGTAATAAAATGTGCAACACCTCTCACGCCCCTTAGTACCGATTTAAGCGGTATTAAAGCCACACAGATTAGGCTTGATCCCAAAAGATTCGTAAGTAATAGCACAAATGATCTGTAGTCCGTGCGACTTTTTACGCCCGCCACAGCTCTATACAAACGCTAGTGTAAATGTCAATAAATACTGACAATTGGATCCCTTGGAAGCAACAAGCACACACAAGGTAAACACGTAGCAGACTCGGTCGGTAACATGTCTTCACCACTATTTGTGTTGTGTATTTTCCTTTTCATTGTATATTTAGTTTCATCTTTGTTTTTGGTACAGTGCGGACCTACGATGCCATCGCGTTTGTGTGCTGTGGTTTCTAAAGGACCATTTTCTCATGTTTATGATTTAAAGATTTCACCACAATTCCAATAAGCTTGTTAAAAAGAAGGAGAACCCATAAGGTACGTATATAATTTTGTAGATGATATACATTACGCATCAGGAAGCAATTGCGACGATGGTCTATGTACGTTTTATATCAAAACAACTAGTTGAAAATTGTTGACTTTGTATAAAGTACCAATTGATGTATTTCAATAATTTCAATGAGGTACGTTATGTTCTTTTGGGATTTTTATGTGAAAGTAAGTGTTCTCCAAATTCATTTACGATGTACTTGTTTCGTCATTGGACATTGATAATACATAAATTATGGATTGTTAAGTTGTTTAAACTATCTCATCATGTACTAAAATATCAGTATCGATAGACGCAATTAGGATATAAATCATAAACATTAATATAGCAGACTATAATAAAAGGTAATAAAATGACAACACATCTGTTTTGTTTATCTTTTGCACCGAGGGAACCCGTATAATTACATTCAAGTATACTTTACAAGCCTCTTACTGGAAATATATAACTGCCGTATAACGGAAAATAGATTTATAGTATCATTGACTATTCACAGTTGTGTTATGTTGTGTATTTTGACATAGACAAACTTGAATCCTGCCAAACTCTAAGCGGTGATTTTATGGGGGTTGCGCGCATATTTCATCAACTTCATATTTATATTTATTGTCTCAAAACAACAAACAGATTGAAATTACATGCATTAGTCGTGGAATCATTTTGATTTGCTTTTTTTTTTAATGACGTTTTAGAGAGAAAAAAACACGAAACACACACACACACACACACACACACACACACACACACATTTCACCCTCTCCTAACCTCCTTCACACCAACTCCCCCTCCCCGGTGTTTGCCAACAAAAGAACGGGATCACTTTAATTTAGTAGCCAGTCTAGAATAAATTCTGAACAACAAGAGGCTGTAACACTTTTAAACTTAAAAAGTAACCCTGTTTAAGAAAAGAAAGAAAGGCTTTTATCTATATCTCTAAAATGCATTGAATACACATGTTTTTTGTATTCAATATAGCTGCAGTAGCAATCCAAAATAAGTTTCATAAATTTTCATTTTAGCATTCATAAAAACGTCGTTGATACACATTGTTTTTACTTTTGATTTAAAATTAACGGAGCAAGATTAATATGTATTCTAGTCAAAGTCGGCAATTGTTACATGGTAAATTTATAATTGTGTTAATAAAAATAAGTATCAATTTATTCTAAGTACATGGAGTATTTTTCGTTTGAAATTGGCGTTATCTTTTGTACGAGGGGCATTCAATAAAGTCCGGATGCAATACCTTGTTAGTATTTTGTTCAAATTATATTAATTTGTTTATCCAAAAACATTTGGAAGTTAAAGATGGTGTGTTTTTTTAAATGGTCGTTTCTAGAGACAAAATGATACGCCGTAGTGAAGCATCACTATTTCTGTATAGTCTACCTGATTTATATATTCTCTTCTTTGCGCTAGTTGATGGAATTTTCATGCAGACCAGTATGACGTGATATCCGGACTTATGCCCAATGATGACATCCTCCGGCCACTATTAAACTAAGAAAACATAAACTTAACTGGCTATTCTAAACATACTCATCAAACAAATATATTACATACATGTTTAGGGAAGATTTGATTAGGAAAAGTTATAGCTTCGTTTTTCTTTGGATAGTTCTAAATTAGTTCAAATTCCCAAAGGTCTTCTATTGATTTAATCACAACTTCGTCATAAAACAGCTATTTCTTTACTTATCATAATCCGAGCCTTCTCTGACCTTACCAGCCCTTTTTTACGATTTTGATATTTCATCTGGCTGTGTAAGGTCAGAGGAATTCCTATAGTAAAAACGAGGGGATTACAAAAAAAACGGTCATGTATTTTCAACGGTGTCTGCGGCGTCGAGTTGAATACATTAGCCTAACAAATCGATCAATTAATGTTTAATGTACCAAGTTGCAATGGTAAAACTGCACATTTATCGAATTTAGTTCCCCAAAAATGTTTTTTGAAGCCAATGATGGAATTTTAATAGTGTTTAACTTCGTCTTAAAAGGGTTGACCGTTAGAACTTTAATAGAAAAATCATCATAATATAACACATATTTTGGTTCAAGGAAGTAAATAATTTTACAGATAATCGCTTTATATGCTTGAAATGTTAATTCAATGCATATTTACTTAGATATCTAGACTAAAACCAAGAGGCAAGGGCTTCTCCCGCGCGGGAGAGGAGACCCCCTTGTTTTTACTATAGGAATTCCTCTGACCTTGCACAGCTAGATGAAACATCAAAACATTAAAAGGGCTAGTAAGGTCAGAGAAGGCTTGCATTATACTTATCATCACTATATAAATTCGTAAATTTATGATTTTTTTAAAAAAAACATAGTAGTATAAAAGTCAAATAGGAAATGTAGCATTCACAGAACACAGTCAACCAAAAGCACACGATCAAAACAAACAACAGTTACAAGAACAGATATAACAAGCCAGTATGCGACCCCACAAACATAAAGGGCTGACAATATGGGTAGTGTTTATTTAAATATATTTTTTAGAGCAAACACTATTATTTTAGGGTAAACATTATTTATGAATTCATGTTGATAACTCGTCTTTAAAGATCTATATCAACCATTATATCTATTAACCATGTGGCAATATATTAGCATCTTTTTGAACATGATTTCCATGTTAATAAATTCAGGTGATTACCATGACCTTTAGATGATTAAGAAAACTTATAAAGTGTTACTACGTGGTATCAGTAACTCAACTTCATAACATTCTGACGTTATTACAGGTAGAATTAGGACCTCCCTTGTTTCTAATTTATAATTATTGACCTAAACATATCCATCAAGGAATACCACAAGCTTCATTTTATGAAGACTTCGAAAAATAGATCTGACAAATTTCCTGATCTCTTTATGCAATTAACTAGAAGGTGTCATTTTAAGAAAGAACTATTGGTGATAACACCTAAACTACAGAAGGGATTTTGATATAACTAAACAGAAGTGTTCAGCATGAGGGAAGGCGTGTCGTGCGCAAAAACCAGGGTCCGTACCTCAAAAGGTTAATGTTACACTTATAGGTAAAATGTCAAATACTCTACTTTTCATATACTATTGTCTTTTACCTGTAACTCTTAACATTTCAACAATGAAGGAATTCTTACAGGAGACCTTTAGAGAAGAAAACAAATTGACACATCGATGTATAATAAATAAATCCGCCAAATAGAAGAAACCAAACTATCTTGAAAAAAACATATGTGATCTAAAATATTGTTTCATGACTGGCATGGGATTGTCTGCTCAGAACTAAATGATGCTGTTGTTATTTCGCCATTATACTTGATTTTTTATTAAATTTATATCTGTCCAGGTTTTCAATGTCAGTAAGGAAAACGCATGTTTCTGAGTATGAACCAGATTCTCTGAAATATAGTTGTTTCATTCATAAACATCAGCAAGTCAAGTTTAAAACGACCGTGGTTAATTGACTTCTGAACTATATTCTGTTGTAGAACAAGTAAATTGTGTTTTTGATGGAGAAGCCCTGTGGTTAAGATTACCGTTATATTAACCCTTTCATACGGTGTACTGTTAGGGCCATGTTACCGTCGCATCTTACCACCGACCATCGACCTAGACCTAGGTCGATGGTCGATGGTCTAGGTCGATGGTCGATGGTCGATGGTAAGATGCGATGGTCGATGTTAAGATGCGATGGTAAGATGCGATAGTAGATGGTAAGATGCGATGGTAAGATGCGATGGTCGATGGTAAGATGCGATGGTCGATGGTAAGATGCGATGGACCATCGACCATCGCAACTTCCATCGACCATCGCATCTTACCATCGCATCTTACCATCGACCATCGCATCTTACCATCGATCATCGCATCTTACCATCGCATCTTACCATCGACCATCGACCTAGACATTTTTCTACGGTAATCGTGAGATTTTGATCAGCATGAGAATTGATAAGTCGATGGTCGATGGTCGATGGTAAGATGCGATGGTAACATGGCCCTAACAGTACACCGTAATACGCATCTTACCATCGACCATCGCATCTTACCATCGCATATTACCACCGTAATACGGTGTAGTGTTAGGGCCATGTTACCATCGCAACTTACCATCGACCATCGTGGCCCTAACAGTACACCGTACTTTCAGCTTGTTGTATGCAATTTATGTTGTTGTTCGTTTTATTAATATATATGCCAGGCATAGCAGAGGTTGACAAAAGAAGAGATGAAATCATCCAATATGTATATATAAGTTTAGGATACGGCAATGTTCATTTCTGTCCCCATATCCGCCGTCGACCTATATCAATACTCAACCTAACGATCTCGGGTAAATTTAAAAATTGCAGGCGTATATTGAGGCAGATATTGCCATATATTAATATAAACATATCATTTAAGAACATATCGAAAAAACTGCAGATAAACACTCCCCTTGTTCAACACATATGTTTTTTGAACAGTATTAACAATATTTACTTTTATCTCATTTAATAAACGACTTCATTGAGGTATAAAATAATTAAATAATACAATCATAGTTCCTTAATCAATTTCAGACACATTATATTTTTCACAATGTAATACAATGCTTTAGTGAAATCTATAAATACAGTATGTATCCGTCATACATAGTATCCTGTATAATATTATGCCTACACAATATAATCAAATGTTTTCATATACCTTTAAAACCAGATAGCGCTTCTATGTGTACATTATATATTTTTCAGCCCAATCGCTCAACCTATTGTTGCAACACGAACTCAAATGTTATTGTCAAGAATGCTGCATCGTATGCCCATTTATTAATTAAACTATTTTTGATTAATTTTAAAATGGCAACTCACATGCATTGTCAATTTTATAACAAACTGTTTTGTTAATCAAATTAACTGACACTGTATATTTTACCAAGTTGTAGTTGCTTGCAGGTACCGTGTTGTGACCGTAAATGTCTTTCCGTACATCCAAACAATATTGTTATCTTTTCATCCCACAAAGATTGCATGACATTCATAGATCCCGTTTTCCCTTAAACACATGTTGAAGGTTTAGGGCTCATCGACATTTTGGTCCATTTTCTTAGGGGTTTCCTTAACTTTCCTCGTGATCTAGTATGTGTATAGTTTTGGACCGCTTTTAACCGTCCGTAAGTTTACAAATTTAATTTATTATGGATCTTTGATACGAGTCTATTGTGTATCTCTAATTTCTACTAATTGGCCCTTATTTCGCTTTTCAGAGAACAGTTTTACTTTCGAAATTGCATATGTGACTATACTAGTAAAAACACTGAAAACAAATAGTTCACCTCTTCGGTTACTATTATAATGTTGACATGTTGCTGGATGAGGTAAATTTATATTTACGATGTAAATTTAGGAACATCATATGATGTTTATTTGTTGGTCATTCAAGGTTATGTAAATAAACAGCGTGTTTATCTTAATGAATGCTTCGACAGGGTTCCATGACATTCTATGAAGTATAAATACGGACTTCTGTGGTTGATAGTTGTTCAGTATTTGGTTCAGTATTTACTTCCGTCGTTCAGTATAAAGTTAAAAGAAACATTGTGAAAATATTGGATGCTTTTTGTTTAAAAATATATATTGTGAGATGATTTCTATTAACACTTACTGTGCGCCTCTATACTAAAAGTGACATTGGATTATTTGGACAATTGCGAATAATTAAACCAAGAAGTACTTAAATAAAATTGAAGTAAAGGACACTTGACGATTTGTATGACAATATTATTTGGGCTTTATATTTTAAAAATTGTTGTTGCTGGTTTTGCACTTCTTTTCATGTTACATTTTATCCGTAACCTTTACACTCTGCTTCATCAATACAAATTCCACAAAAAAACTCTGTATTTCTTAAATATAAACCATATGTACGCCTTACACCGTTAAATCTTTATTCGGCAACTTCGTTTCAAGGTCCTTCCAATAATCTGGATGACATATTGACTATTGACATTCCTTTCTGTTTCACTATGGTTAGTAATATCTATCCAAAGAACTTCAACTCAACAAAGTTAACATTTCTGATACTGTAGCTTCTTTTTTGATTTACACCTCTTTATTAAAACGGTAAAATGTTACAATTAGTAGAAACTGTGACAAGAGAGATTATTTTGATATTGTTAATTATCCCACTTAGATGGGAATGTTCTCCGAGCTACTTCTTATGTGGTCAATCTTTCTCAACTTTTATACTTTTTTATACGTTTTTCTATAGCTTGTAGTCGTGTTGAGGACTTTACTATTCGTAATAGTTGTATAACTAAGAAGCTACTCCAGCAGCGCTATCGTTTACCATAAACTTCGAAAAACCTTTCCAGTTTTATTATCGTGTCCCTGATCTACTTTTAAAATATAACAGTAATTTAAGAACTCTTCTGCGACAATGACTATCACTGTTCGACTTATATGGTGAAGTGATTTAAAAACTTCACAAGATCTTGGTCGTAATCATTTTCATACAATATTCTTTAAACTTGTTAGAAGTTTATGAAAGAGGTTATAACCCTATCATTTTGCAACGCACTGCATGTTTAGTAGATGACTCATTTACATTTCGCCACTATGCTTTCCTTTTTGATTGTGCAATGACCGGACAGATTGCGGATCATATGATGACGTCTACATAAATACTCAAAGAACGGTAGCGTTTAATTTTTCTTAAATCTTGTCTAGTCGTACCCTTACAGTTTGTTCTTGTGTTGCTCTGACTTCTGCCAAGACACCGAGTACTTGCTTTGTGGCTTTCTATGCTTTTGTTTTTATATTCATATATACAGGATCATTTATGTGATCACTTATATTACCTATGAATACTTCCTTGTTTTTAGAGAATATAATCTGGCGGGGTTATCTTTATTTATAATGACCCGTTTTAATGGGATGACAATAGGGTAAGTGTAGTGTCATAGCTTGCATTTTAAACATCTTTGTAATTATTGTTTGTTTCTGTACGTGTTTTTGGTTGACTGTGGTCCTTGAATGCTACAGTTTTTGTTCGACTTGTATATCTACTTTTAAGTGTATGGAAAGATATTTTAATGCTTGCATTAAAGATAACTACCAATTTAAATATCTTTATTTAAAAATAAACACCATCGACTGGTTGGTAAAAAACATTTTTTAAACTACTACGCAAAGTTCAGTTTTAGCATTACCTTCTTTTTTCGATTTGTATCATTTCTGTCCGAGGATATTATATTTCTGAAATTTTTTGTTTGTTGTGACTCGCATGCATCATGAAACATGTTTTGTTTATTTATGGCTTTTTTTGCTCGTATGCTTTTGCTGTTTTGTTCATGTTTTTTTTCCAGAATAATGGGTATACTTTGCTAACAATATTCTGAAATACATAACAAAGTAGATACAAAGGTTGATCAGCACATAACTCAGTCATTAAAAAAAAGTTAAAATTAATACAAGTATAAATAGAAGCAACATATGCGACACCACAATCCAACTCACCAGCTATTTAAAGTTTGTATTTCAAACGTCGTAAATAGATGTAATAAAATGACATCTCTACCTATCAAACTTTCAAAGTTAATCTGAAAAATACTAATGTTATGAATGACCCTCTTAAATAAATATAAAGCAATAATGCAACTACAGGTCATACATATTTTATCAGTCGTAAGGGATACAACGAAGATTGTGGTTTTTAAATATAGGTGCAGTGAAAACGTACACATATAAACAAATACTTTTTTTAAAAAATGGCTGACATATATAATAAATGCAGTCAACATTAATCAAGATAATTATATCGGAGACATCACAAAATCACGTGTATTATACAATTCAGTTTAAGCAGATATGATTGCCAGTGACATCGGAAAAAACACACGAGATTACAATTATGGCCGACAACGAACAGTATACAAGTTTGAATAAGAAAACCAACACAAGTGGACTAACACTATGGACAACACCAACACCAACAGAACATGTATATAACGATCTTCAATTTTCACGAACAAACAGGGATGTCGGCTATATAAACACAGCTTATGAAGAAAGTATAAGTGTTTATAATGAGATATCACATCAGAAAGCCAAGAATCGACATCGAGCGGCTAGATGCACACCACGTGTAGTTGGCATAGCGATTTTCATTTCACTTATCGTTATTGGATCGGCAATAACACTGACTTATTTCTTCGCTATCAAAGATACAAAGGTGATCAATGAAGAGATTTGTAAGTATTAATATATTAATAAAATATTCTTTAATGAGGGAAATCATAACCACGTGGCATTATTTTAATATTTTGAAATAGTTTAGTTTGTCGGAGCCTTTGATAGTGTAATGCTTTTTTGTATTATTTAGTGGTTGTACCGAAATAAATGCAGACGACCAATGTTAGCAAAATAGTCACTTTATAATACCCGTCCAAATAGAAGTGATTTTTTTTCTAATCAAAGTCGCAAATTATTGTTTGGTAAAATAATACAATTAAAGTTGTGTTGTTGTTTTACATAGAGAAATAAAATATCTATGCATACTTAGAATATGTTGATTTTGGCAATTTTAAAACTATTTTAACCATATCATCTACAAAGAGGTCATGAAAGTCAATCGTAGCAGATGTAACGCTAAAGTGATATAATTCCTTGTCGTGTGTATAACATGTACTGTATCAATTCTTCTATGTGTAGCAGTGATTATATTGTATGCATAGTAAAACAAAAACAGAATGTCGTGTTAATATTTTATTTTCCATAAATAAAATAAGTTAAAGCAATAAACCGCATCATTGTACATAGCCTTCTAAAATATGGAATGATCATTTTATCATTTATCTTTCAATATACATTTCATGATTCAAATTATATCAAAAATTAAAACAATATGTATTTCCTAAACTATATTGTGTATTTCTCGTTTTCTTATTTCTTTCTATTATTTTATTGATGATATCCGTGCTTACTTCACTGATGGTATGCACATTTAATATGCATTACTCATTTAAGAATAGACAGTGGACTTCTATTTGTTTAATATGAACTATGACTTCAGTTCGTACCTATCAAGTTGAATCATAAACCTATTTCAGTTCGCGATGTGTTTTCTTTCCTTTTTCAAACCAAAACATGTCAGAAAGAATGTTTCGCATATGCAAAAATAAACTGTACTCGTGAATAAGAATCCTCAACTGTCTTTGGAGCGGGTGTTGTCAGCTAGCAACCAGTGTTGACAGTCTGTAGGATCTGGAGTTCTACGAGGCTCTTCGTGATGCTGGTAACATGTATGGTCCAGTTAAAATGCCTTGAAAGGATTCAGTGCTACATCGTCTGTAAATACGAACTTTAACATAACATTATGTTTCTATAAGTGTTGTTATTTGATTTAGGGAGGTCGTCTTTGTTTTCGTACTCGTAATGTATATTCATTATATCCACCTTGTTATTTGACTTTGCGTAATTTTCCAGTAATATCTTCTGGATATTGTCTTTACTAGGGTTTGATGAATGACTTCTTTCGTTTATCGTAGTGAGTTTGTTTTTCAAATGAACGGATTTGATAATCTCTGTTAAAGTATGTTTAATAGCACAACAAGTCAGCTTGAACTAGTCAGTCATATTATTAAAATAACAGCAATTATTGTAATTAAAGAAAAAATAACAGTTATGGTAATTTCAATCGAAAACGTTACTAGCAAGCACGTTTTATTCTTATAGATAACTATTTACATCTTACTTCTCGATTATTTACAATTTAAGAAAATAGCCAGTTGTATAACATAGGAAGGTACAATGTTCGTGAGGCGTCTTCGTAAACTCTTTAATACATATTTGACAATACACAGCGCATTTTATTACCATATTATTTCAAATTGTTATATATAAATACACAAAATCATGTCAAACAAAGAATACAAATGAATTACACATAATACCAAATACAATGTTAGCTTAAATATTAATAAATTCAGGTTAATATTTACAGAATCTTTTATATCACGACTTCGTTGCTTTAATTAAAATTCAGCCTTTAAGACCAGTTACCTCATAATTTTTATTTTACGATAGACAATATATTAAATAAAGCAATCTTTATTTTGTTTAAAATATTCAATTAACACGCAAGTTTCAATGTGTGTGTGTTCGTGCGAGCGTGTGTGCGTGCGTGCGTGTGCCTTTTATTTGTTAAGTATATCACGGAACACTTGTGTCGTCTGCCGTATGCAGCGTATTTCAGCAAGTACAATCTAAGTATAAACTTTGAAGGCACGTTATGAGCTTGGTTTGGCTGCAGGTTAAAGTTTTATGAAAGGTGACAAAACTCGGCCAAAATGAAAGTCAGAGTTATTGGACATTTGTATCAACATTCTTTGGGTTAAGATGAAGATGTGTGTAAAGCTTCATGAACATAGGTCAAATACTTTTCAAGTTAAGGCCAAGGTTAAGTTGCAGGTTAAAGTGTGATGGACGACGACGGACGACGACAACGGACAAAGTGTTCCCTAAGTATATGCCATGATACGCAGGCGACACAAACAGTATGAAAGTCGAACAGGAAGTTTAGCTTTCATTCGGGAAGTATTTGTTAGATTTTTTGTTGGTGTGATTGGTTAACTAAATTGCATGACGTCATCTTGTTTATATGGGCAACTAAGCTATTTATAGCAACGGGGAACTGCGCATGCTTTATACCGCTATATAAGATATGACATGTGCCCACATTAATGAACAATTTAATAGAGAATACGTACTCTGTTTAACAACAGATCATTATGATTTCATAATAATGACATCAGCTAACTTAAGTCAAAAGCATTTTCCAGAAGGGAGTACTGGCTCAGGAACACGCTTGTATGACAAAGATGATTCTGAATTAGCAAATGCTTTTAATTCATCGACATTAGTTGGCGTTAAAGCTTCCGCTTCCCCCTATTTAACAAAGCTTGTGATAGGTTTTGTTATCGCTGGAGCTATCGCAGCAGCGTCAGTGATAACAGTTGTTGTTGTCATAGCAACTAGGAACAACGGCTATGATGGATATAACACAGATGTAAGAACTGCAGGTACGTTAATTGTTTGTATAGCTCAAAGTCTGAATAATGTCACTAGTTCAGTGATGTTAAATACAAATAGCTACATTTACTTAGTATTTTCGGCAAACGAACAAACGAGAACTATGAACTTAAATCGACACAAAGGAATATTAATTGTTACTGAACGTATGAAATGTTCCTCTGCACACACCTTGTCACGAGCTCATGCTATTTAAAACGATATTAAACTTGTTTGTTTTTTAATCGCTGTATGTAACTATCATATTTTTGCGCGGGGATCAATGGTCTAAAAGTCAGGTCATATCAAAGCGTTACCCATAATTTGATTATGAAGCGTTGGTTTCAATATCTTATCGTTCTTAACAGCCGACCTTAAATAAAAACATAAACCTAAATACATAACACAAGAGTACATATTACTGGATATATGTTTACTGCTTTCGTTTCTCTAACCCGCAGTTTCAATATGAATAAAAACGTTTTCAAATTTAAGTTGTTGTTTTTTTTTGTGTTTTTTTGTTTTGCAATTTGCTCATTACATATACAAACTAAGCTAACGGACATAATCATGTTATGATAACAAATTCCAGTTTAAAGATCTCAGTTGCCATTGCGACACAATCAGAAATTAGCCTAAAGTAAAACTGTATGCCCGGAGCAGTCCTATAGACGGTCACACAGCAAGCAGCTCTGTATCAATGGCGGTATTTGAACATAAAATCTATTTGTACATTTAAAACATTTCAATATATTTAATTTCAGATGAACGTGTCCTATATGAACCTAATGTGTCTTGTTGCACTTCATTTCTCCATGAAAAATATTGTTTTCTCGGCCGTGTTTCCTATAATAATTGGTTTGGCATAGTTGCTTTTAATGGCATCATAGTCATTATTTCGCTTTTCCAGCAGCTGGTTTTAATTATTTTATCGAATTATTTCGACAACCTGTCACAAAAATCAAATTGTAAATATAGGAATGAATTCTTCATTCTGATCTTTCATTGTGCCATCAACATTATTTGGGTAGTTTAGAGCGGTACCATCTTTAAGCTACTGCAAAATGTTTTCAGTAAAAAAAGTAATCAGTAAATTCGTCTAATCAGACAAGAATAAGAAGTATTGCAACGCACTTCATGCTTGGTGATTGACTGCTCTACAGTCAGTCACAACGCTTCACTTTTCTCATTTGCGATGACACGACAACCTCGAAATTCTATGATTGCACCATCTGAAACCCTGAAAGGGGAGGTTGATGCATCAATCTCCAACTTTTCTGGTCGTACCCTAGACTGGTGTTATCTTTGGCCCAACTGCTGTGATTGTTCATTATAATCCGGATACACCAAGGGTTATTTTTAATTATGTATTCGTCTCATATTTTTATATATACTCTGTAAAAAAGTTTTGGACCATGGCAGTGTTCGAACCCGTACAATGATCGCTGAACCATGACATTCGACCATAACCCTTATTATCTCAGTTGATAATTCACAATAGATCAACAATCAACAATAATTATCGTTTACAATAAAAGTTTGCGAACAAATAATAATAGTTTTATTGGTTACTCGAATGTGTCCGTAACTGTTACTTTTTATGGACTTTGCAACATTTTTGACAGACCCTTTGTGTGTTCGCGATATTTTTTTTTAAAATCAAATCTAGTTTGGAATTTAATGATTCTGGTACCAAATTAACCGGGTAGGGTAGACCTTGGTTACTGAAAAAAGATACGTAAATTCTGTCAACTAGTTTTATTTTTATATGACTTTAATATATACGCTGGTCCAAAACTTTTTTACCGAGTATATATTTTACAACAACATTGGCTACGGTAACATTGTGTTTGGATGCTGTGCTTTCTATAGGATCATCTTTTGATAACAACAGAGCATTACTTACAATTAAGTACACTGAGCAGTCGTGGGCATTCGTATACATATGAATGACCATCTCTGTGTTATACTTATTTCGCCTGTTAATGCTGCCTAGTTTGTACAAGATAGCACGGCGGAGATCCCTTTATTCACAATATTCCGTTTTATGACAACTGGAGACACGAACAAAATTTATCGGCATGGGTTTAATTGACAATGTTACATCACTTACGTCTATCTTTAAAGCCTCACAGAGATAGCTCAATGACCTCAAGAGTAATGTTTGGTGTACAATATAACCCGGTGTAAAACTCCCTCGGCCACTATTGCCAACGACAATTCCATGGCGGTAAACATATTGTCATTCTCAACTCTCAGTGATGTGATTCCGTCTAACACTTTGCTCTCTAAAAATATATATATTATATAATTGCTGTCATGAGCAAGAGTTTTTATGTATACGTTCGTTATGTGTATGCTAACTTCCTGATCGAATTCTGCATCTACCTTGATTTTATGTTATTTCATTTTATATTCTATATTTTAATACAACGTCAAAGGAAGTAGGGCGAACGGTTAGGTCACGTGATTATTCAAAAATGTTATGACGATGTTTATAATAAACCCTTTTGCGTGATAATATAGACCTATATTAAATAATTCCAATTTTATTTCTATGAGCTACTTTTTTTTAGTAATTTTCTGCTATCGAGCTTCGGTTTGAAATGTTTACTTATACGTTTCGATTACAGTGCAGCAGCAGCTGAAGCTTTTCACGCGCACAAACCGCATAACTCACTTAAGCGTTGACGTCCTGAACGTAAATATTAGCGACGTCACGTGTTAATAATGAAATAGAGGCACGTTACGTGGAAATTGACTCAATAAAAAAACGTCTTTAAAGATGTTTGTTTTTAATATAAGTAGTAACAAATTTGAAGTACGACAAATTCATCATTTGAATTCTTGACAGGGGACATGGGCTCACATTCCCTGCCTGGCAGGCATATTCCCTAACGGCTCGGGTGAATTTAATTTCCAGGCAGGGAATGTGAGCCCATGTCTCCTGTCAAAAATTCAAATAGCTTATAATATATATGCATATACCTTAAGTTGTTATAACTATAGATTCAAACTATTTTCAGGATAGTATGTATGTCGCGATCGTAATCATTTTCAAATAGATATCAAACATAATGTTAGTACTGCAGTAGGCTACAGATTTTAAAATAATTCTATAGTAAATAAGTATGTGTTTTTGTTTTTTATGTATAGGCCTATATATATGTTAAGTTTAATGAACACACTCAGCCCTTAATTCATGATACGTGTTCCAATATGCTTTTTTTACCGTTCCAAGTTATATTTTTCAGCACCACCTCAAGGCACCACTACAGCAGTTCAAACGACTTTAGCGACACCGCTAGCTACAACAACAATACCATCAACAAAAGGTATGGTAAATGGTTTAGAGACATATTTAATAACTACCGACTTGTTGGTATCCCTGTGGGTACGAACTATGCACCTCTTGTCGCAGATTTGTTCTGCAATTGCTATGAAAGAGATTTCATGTTGAGTCTTTCATTAGGCAAATGTAATTGAAACCTTTAAAGCTACATAGTCTCCATTTTAACTGGTAATAACTCATGAATATGAATAAGTCATGTGTGAAGTAGTCGGTATATAAGGCAGAAATCGATCCGTAAAATATCAGACAATAAATATAGTTCCTATATAAACATTTACACTGACGGATCTAAGGATCCTGTCACAGAGCGTGTGGCATCTGCCTTCGTTATCCCCTCGAAAACTATTATTAAAATAAATAGAATTTCTGATGGACTCTCTATTTTTACTGCAGAGCTGATCACAATAATCAAGTCCATTAAATGGATCATCCAAAATAAACCTCCCAAATCAGTTATCTTCTCGGATTCCCTCTCTAGCCTTACTTCAATTAAAGATAGGACAAGTAAGTCTAGACCAGACCTTATTTCTAACATTTTAATTCTACTCAATGAATGTAATATCCTAAATCTCATAGTTAACTTGGAATGGTGTCCAGCCCACGTAAATATCGCAGGCAATGAAAAGGCCGACCTTGCCTGCAAGGCAGGGCTGGATCACCCTGCTATCGATAAGGATATTCCCTTCGGACCTGCAGAAGTTTATTCTGGCATTCGTAAAAAAATAAAGGAAAAATTAAACACTTATTTAACCAATCAAGCCAATAAACTTAATACGTTTACTAGACTTAGTTGTAATTTCAAAAATCATGCCTTATTCTCTGATAATAAAATCCTTAATAAAGCCATAACACGACTCAGAATGGGATACAACTTATTACCATCGAGTTTAGGAAGTCATATCATTAAAGATCTTGATAAAAATTGTACTTCTTGTTGTGTCCCATACATCACTGAACATTTTTTACTTGAATGCAGTCAGCTCGATATAAAAAGGGAAGAGTTAAAGTTAAAATTACAACAAAGCGCTATACCTTTTAATCTAAATAATCTACTCGACCCACAGAAAAAATATAGGCAATTGACTTTCAGCGCCCTTAGTGATTATGTTAAGGCCACCCATTTCGAAAAATAAATCTAACTTATTTACGCATTTATGACTATATTGTCCATACTTTCATATATATACACGTTGTAATGGCAATATCCTGTGTATAATCATCATCAGAAAAAGACAGTTATTCTGCTTGTGATTAAATATATACCACCCAAACCCCCTAATATAAGTGGCCGAATTACAATTGAACACTTGATACAGATAGGATATGGGACTGATCCGGTGTACGCGTTGGGGCGATTTTTGAGTCTGATGACAACACAGGCACAACGGTCCAGGACCAATCACATACCCTTATATATATAATGCGCCACGACTAAGTGAGTGTGGGGACTGCCCTACCTCACGGCGCCAAGGAAGTGATTATTATACATGTTTAGCTGACTATTGATAGGATTTAACTGACATGGTACCTATCTTAATAGTAATATAAGAGCATAAACCTTTATATTTAGACTAAAACTATAATGTTGAACGGCCCAGTGGATTAGCTTGTATGTTTTGTCTGCTGGGCTCGAAATCACTGATGGTTTGATTTAAATTCGTTCGTTCAGTATAATTGTACCAAATTGTAAACGCTTTCTATTGGTAACAACATAATATATAAACTTCGTATGAATAACATAGTTTACTTATATAGTAGACTAAATTTGGGTCATACTCAGTGCCAACCTCCTTAATGACACCTCTCGGTATCTCTGGATGATATATTGAATTGAACATTGACACCCTTTCTTTTCTCCTATCATTAATAATATATATCCTACAGAACTTCAACTCAACAGAGCCAACATTTCTGATACTGTCGCATCTTTTTTTGATTGACATCTCTCTATTAAAACTGGTAAAATAATTAGTAAAATCTCTACTAGATTTAGATATTGTTAGTTATCTCCACTTAGATGGGGATGTTCCCCATGATACTTCTTATAGGGTCTATGTTTCTCAACTTATTAGTTTTTCTAGAGCTTGAAGTCGTGTTGAGGACTTTAATATTCGTAATGATTATATGACTAAAACGTTACCCCGTCAACAATTTATTATCGTAACCCTAATCTACTTTTAAAATATAATAGTAATTTAAATACTCTTCTGCGACAAGGACTATCACAACCTGACTTACATGTTGATGTGATTTACAGACTTCGTAAGATATTTGGTCCTAATCACTTTCATACAATCTTTATAAAACTATATCAAAAGAGGTTATGACCTATCATTTTGCAACGCACTGCATGTTTAGCGGTTGACCCATTTACAGATCGCCACTATTTTTTCCTCTTTAACTGTGCGATGACCGGACAGATTGTGGACGCTATGTTGGCGTCTACCTAAATCCCCAAAGGACGGTAGTGTTTGATGTTTCACTTGTCGTACATGACCTGAACGGAATGTTCTCTTGTTGCTCTGGCTTCTGCCAAGTCACTGAGTATTTGATTTGTGGCTTTCTACGCTTTTTATATATAATATATATATATACATGATCATTTAAGTGTTACACTTATAGTGCCTATTAATGCTATCCTTGTTTGAGAATATAACCTAGTGGGGATATCTTTATGTACACTGTCCCGTTTTATTTGAATGACAATTTGGTGAGAGTGAGGTTTGGTGCACCTTAGAACCCGGTTTAAATCCCCAGCGGCCTTTTTTGTAGTAAACTCGGTTTTATTGTGCGTGTTCCTGAGAGGTAATAACACATTTACAACTACATAAGCCTAGTTACCGAGGTTGGCCAGGGAAATGCGTATATTGGGCTTTTTTAAAATTGATATATTTTTTTAACATTTTCACATTTCTGCCCATTGCATGTTTAGAAAACAACGATTAATTTTCAATTACATACATACATATCTTTCAAAACATACCCAAACAAACTTATTTCTCTTTGACTTTTACATATTTAGACCGTACCCGACCTTTTTTCAAAAAAATATATTTTGACTAAAATGATAAGTCAAGATAAAAAAAAAAGTGCTAATGTTCAACGTTTTTCCAAAAAGTACCTATGAACATTCTTTGGAAACATTACGTTACAAGGCTTCTAATGAATTTATATTAAATGTTCTTTAAAATACACACATTTCGGAGTTATTTTTATATTTTCACTATAAACTATTTTACACAACCTTTGTTTGGACATAGAGGTCGAGTATAAAAATTAATCAGTATGTACTTTTATATATATTCACAATTAAAAAACAAAAAATCTGTTTATCTATAACAAAACGATAAATTCTTCTCAGAGCTACCCACTCACCCTATTTTCTTGATAACAAAAAAAGGTCACAAGTAAATAATAATATAGGGGAAAAAATGCTTATAATTTGATATGTTACTGTCTTACATCATATTCATATTTACTAGGTCGTAAAAATGAAACAATTATTATGTTGTCAAATAAAACTATGATTTTAAAAATAAATGCGTAGACTTGAAAATGTCAAAACTTGCCAACATCCTTAAGTTTCGTTATTAAAGGCTGGAGTGTATGGGGTGAGTGGACGCAGTGTACAACAACGTGCGGTTCTGGCATCCACAAAAGATATCGTACATGCAGTGATGGTGCCACATGCATTGGCGACTACGTGTCACAAGCAATTTGCACGACAGGACCATGCCCAGGTAAATGATATAGTATATTTGGTTTCAGCGAATACATTCCCAGGTAAATTGTATAGTATATTTGGTTTCAGCGGACAAAATCCTATTAGCGCCATTTAAGAAAAGATCTGGATCTAGAGCCGTGAGTTAACTAAAATCGTATGGTTACTGGGACCCGAACGGTAGTTAATTACTTGACAGAGCAGTCATTTCTTTCAAGACGTATCCTTTATCGCCCGGTGATTGAATCTGCGACTTCTAGATCTTCATTTGATCGGTTCACTAAGTTTAACGCATACATGTATCCCAAATCGTTTTTAACCGATCTCAAAAATTATTTATTTAATATTGATCAGTAATATTTTTAATAATCGTTTAGCAACAATGTACGTTTTTGGTCGCATATATATACGAATTCTAGATACATAGTAACGAAATGTTTACATCAAATTCTTCACAGTACCATTTTTTGTTTCCCCAAGCTCGTGTATTGAACAAAGGGAGGTTTATGCCAAACGATCATCAGATACAATCTACCGCATTTACATTACTTTACATTACAGGCTCGGGTCTTGCTTCAACGTTTGCAAACTGGAAAAGCTAAAGTCATTACAGAAGACGTTTTTAGAATGCAGACTGTGTCTTGAGCTCGACATACGTTAACCGTTTCAGCACGTGGGCATATGTCTATAAAATCGTCTTGATTTAAAATACAATTATTAAATGATTGGCCAGTTTCCAAAGCACCTAAATTTCAGCAACATTCCAGACCGTCATATTTTAAATATACACAGTATCGACAAAATCGAAACAGTATCACGTTCCATACTGTGAGGTGATCATCTGCGACGCCTGCTTATTTTCAAAACAAGCGTCTAGAACAGTTCTCCTGAAAAAAAAAGACTTTTGCCGAGATACTGGTATCGTTTCTGATGGGCTGAGATAGAAACACTTGCCATCCAATATAAACATAAAGGCAGAAAGACAATAAATTTAAAAAAAAAAAAAAGGGAAAGATTCATCATTATATCGACGAACTAAATCGACGCATTAAATGCGGATAATTTAAAACAAAAATTACGGTCAAGTTCTTCCGGTTTCAAAAACGGTCAAGACGTTTGTATTTACAATCAAGCGTCGACGATGATCAAGACTGTAAGCGGTACACTCACTGACGGAGGATACTTTTGTCTGCTTACCGACACAGTGCAACTCTATTTACATACAATATGGTACATTGTCGACTTAACTTGAGGGTTTGGAATGGGGTGGGGGCTAACTGATACCTTTTTTGCGATGGTGATATCCAAAGACATGTGTCTATGTTTGTTTCCTTCTTATGTTATTTATTTACGACTTGGTCCATGTAAAAACAAATGTAATGTCACGTACATTCACTCCGTATTATGTTGATTTAATTGTATGTAATATTGATTTACTTGTATGTAATTTTTAATAGTGTATGGCATATGGACAACTTGGTATGCGTGGGGCAGCTGTGGCGTCACATGTGGTGGTGGTGTACAGACACGAACACGGACATGTACAAAGGCAGTCCCGACGGATATCGAATGTGTTGGAAAGGAGACGCAGCAACAGCAGTGTGCAGGCTGGGACTGTCCGGGTATGATTACGTTTCAATGTTTATTACTAAGCATAATACAGATACGTATCAGCAACGATGTTGTGGAGTCTTATTTACCCATGGAAGATAGTTTATAACAAAGACTCTGAACCAGGCGAGCTCCGTTTAGGATTACACGAGTATGTTAACGAACTATTGTTTTAATAAAATTTATTTTACCATGGGGTTATCCGGTTACGATTAAATTCCGGTTTATAAGAATGCTGTCGGTTTCCACATCAGGTCAGCTTGTTCAGGTGTGATATTAATTTGCTTATATATTTACACGAAACGAATTATTATAAGCAAGAGCGTTGCTCCAGAAAGGACTGTCAATGCATGCTTTGTTATACTAACCGCAACCAAAAGTACAGTCTACAATAAAAATGCAATACAAAGCACCTTTATCAGTAACGCATGCTCTTTTGTTTAAATATCAGGGTACGTTTTAGATTGTCGAGACAACGTTGACCCGATGACCCGACATATTGTAGAACCTATAATGAAGTCTATCTTAATCCTAAAATGGATGGTAACGTTTCATATTTGTCTCCAATCTTGACGTGTAGAGCTCTTGATGGTTTATTCGTGTGTTTCTCTGGTTTTTGCCAGTTCATTGAGTTTTCTTTGTGGCTTTCTAGTATTTTGTTTTGTATATTGTACATGATCATATTTGTGTTATACTTATATTGCATATTAATGCTACCAAGTTTGTGAGAGGATATTGTCTGACGGGGATTTCTTTATTTACTATGTCCCGTTTGATTAGGATGGCAAAAGGGTAAGAGTGAAATTTGGCCCTAAAACCTGGTTAACACCCCAGCGACCTTTTTTGCCACTGACCGTTTGCACTTCACATTACCCCTCATGAACAGACTCAATAAACCGAGTCTGCTACTGTTATCTCTTGTTTGTGTTTTTTGCTTCCAAGGAATCCACTTTTCAGTAGTTATTACTCTTCAACCGAGAAATGCTTTTTAACTCTTTCAACTAATCAAAATAAGATCTAGATCTATATTATGAACTGAGATGAAGCTTGTCTAGGTTGCATATAAGTACCGTGGTCGTATATGTTTGTGTAATGTTTTATCTGTCAAATTTGAAACATTATGTTTCAGATATTACCCTAACATATTTTTATTACAATTTAAATGTTTTCTCAGTAATATATGTTAATTAAATGTACATTTATTCGATAGTTATTTTATTTGTTTATATTCGAGACGAGTATGTAGTAGATAAACATTGTTTGTATGCAAAGGAGTGTTATGCGTCTGACACAGTTATACAATAAAACGTAATGTGTAATATGTTTTAGATTGTACCCAAGTTTGTTCAGTCGGGACACTAAACAGCGAGTGTGACACGTGCATCTGTGACACAAGCGTCATCGCGGGTAGAGTTGTGGCGGCCGAGACCGGTAACCCGGTTAGTAACGCTGTGTTATATTCCGCATCAGCCCCAACGAGGATGCTAGCACAAACAAACTCTATTGGATTCTTCTCACTGAATGCAACGTGTACTGCCACTGAACTAATTGTTAGGAGAGAAGGCTTTATTGACACCGTGTTAACGTTGGAGAGCAGTGACTTGGTGGTTACAATGGCTCAATTAGGTATGTGCGATGGATAGTAAAGTTTAGGCGATGACATGTTGTCCTTCGTCCGTTCACCCGCACCAGTGTCCTGGCAGGCCTCTGTTTGAAAGAGCATGGTTTACAGTTTTAACCACTAAGCCACTGTTAAGTCTGCTTTGAATTTGAAACCAATATCGGGTTAATATGTATACATATTCTAATCGCAGCACTGTACATATCAGAGGAAACGTACTGGTTGAAATGCTGAATTGAATTGGCATTTATTCACAATAATCAGTTTTGGACACGGATGTTTTGTATTTTCCCCCAATATATTAATTAAGACTATATCAAACCATTTGGTCAAGGATGCAGTGAATCCATATGTTAACCCTCGATTCGCTAAGACTAATATTGTCATGGGCTCAGCATATTCTGATATTGTGAGGCAAATAAAGTCCACGAGAGCCTTTATTATCGTATTCTCACCGCTAATATTTTGCAGATTTCTTATGTTGAGGTAAACCCCTTCTAATGTTTGCATAAAGGTTTGGTTTAAACATATTTTATTGCAACATTTACATTAGTTTGCAAAAGAGTTGGGCCACAAGTTCTACAACATTAGTTACGGCCCGTCCCTGTACAGTTTGTTAACAAAATAAATAGTATGGCAGTTTTAAAATCATAAAACATGTTAAACGAAAAGTATAGGTAATGCATTACTGAAGTTAACAGATAAATGTAAAGAAAGTTTCCCGATCAAATAATGTAATATCTGAAGTTATATGTTGACTGTATGTTGCTGAATGTGTACCCAACACGACACTCAGGTCGAAAATTGCCCTCCCCTCTTCTCCCCCACGCCTCCACCCCCACGTATCCGTACACTTTCCGAAACTGTAAGGCTACAGTTCTGAAATTGCGCATTGCGCATGGACTTTTTACTTTTTTAACTAGATTACACTATACATTTTCTGAATTAGTATATCTGCAGTCAACTAAGCAAAAAATAAAATCTAAAATATCTTTGCGCTCATTATGATCACATGTGGTTGACCTTTATTGTTATAGTGTTTTCAGTTAGTTATATTAGTTATTATATTTTTCGCTTTTCTGAGAAATCATGTTCCCATTAAAATATAATAAACTAATATATCTAAAAACAAGAAGAAACATTAGTAATACGTTTGTGTTTTCTGAAACTATAAAGAAGACAATTATCGAACTTTGTCGGCTAATATAAATTGTGTAGTTCTAAAAGTGGGATAAAAGTAATTTTAATCAATCATTAACTAAACGTGTGTTTGCGCAGTTATTATCAAAATATGCACCTCATGTTTCAATTCAAATGCCTTCTTCTGATCTGTTTGTCTGCTAAACGATGTTGTCTATGGTCATGTATATGGCGACTAATGACGCATACTGTATTTGTTGACGTGATACACGCAGTGGAGTCACTTCTCCCAGTAATACACATCCTTTTTTTCTTCTAAATCTTTTTCTTCTGGCAGTAATACGTTTGTGACAAATTATACAACGCAGGCAAACAATAATGTGTAGTTTTCGGTTTTAATAAAAATGAGTATCATTTGCACTAAAAGCAGTGATACGGACAAACATTAATAATACTTGTAATAAAAACAAAATACTATTGAAATGACATGTTTAGGCATACATATATGCCCTATATACATTCACTTTTAACTTTGCTTTATCCATACTAGCAGTAAATGCTAAATATTCACAGTCGTTGTATGTTACTTGCTCCTAACATAGATTTAACTTGTTTCCAGTTCTTCCTTATTTTACGGAAACTCCGCAATCTAAGTACCGACTTTCCGGAGAAAATGTCACCTTTTGCTGTGTGGCTACAGGGAGTCCCAGTATCACGTACTACGAATGGTAAGTGGAGATACAGTTTTGTAAATGATATACCAAACTGTTTAAATAACTAACGTCAAGTGACCTTGTATGTTCTGCTTCATTCAGATGAACATAAACTAACGTATTATAACTGTTTATGCTATATATTAGGTTCAAAAATTCGAGGCTCTTGGACGCAGCTTTATTCCCCAATGGAACATACTTGCAACTAATTGGCCTTGAGCTTACCGACAGTGGACAGTATACATGTAGAGCAAACAGTCCTGTTGGGGCAGTAACATCTACAGTCGCTACTTTAAACGTCAAAGGTATACATCTATGATTTACAATCAGTAGTAAGCTTTAATAATCCGCGGATTGTAAGTGTAAAAATAAAACCTCGAGGATATTTTCTGACTAGTTTATACACCAATTTATAATATTGAAGATTGAATTGTTTTCTTTAAATGTCTGGTTCATGTAGGAAGCCAAAACATTCGATTTGATTTGATGACACGGTAGTGAGCTATTGCTAGTGTAGAGGGCTATATGAACATTATAAACATAAGCGCCAACATCTTTCTAAAATGGATGGTCAGTATATATTAGTTTTGTCTGTATGACTATGCATGCAACAGGCGTAGTAGATATAAAAGTGTTACACAAAAGTCACGTTTTCCAAAGAGGACTGGTACCGTGTATTTATATAACTATTGCAAATTTAATAGTATTGATCTAACAACACTTTGGTGGAATGACATGTAATCCATATTGTATATAAGACGAACCAAACTTTAAATGTAACAAACAACAATTAGGAAAACAAAACAAACTGCATGCCTTTCGACTTGTTTTATTGCAATCAACTACATTTCTATGTGATCCTAGTCGTGAACCTCCTCTTAAACAGATAAACATTTACTTGAATTTCACAGGTAATGCAGACAACTTCTGTGCAGACGCGCTTCAACAAAAGACAATAGCATTACCCGATGACTGCATACAACCAACTACTAACACAGCAACGTTTGAGGTAGGTGAGTGCATTGCAAAAGGCTGTAGACTGCATGGCCCTAGTAACACCGAAGCTTGCAGGGAAGACTCTAGCTCATGTTGTGCAACGCTTGATGCGGACTTGGAAACTGTACACTGCTCCGGTTACGAAATGTCGATAGTTGTCGTTAAATCATGCGGTTGTGCTAGTTGTAATTCAAACTTACTTACAATTTCTGGAACTGCCCTTGGCTTTAGTACAAATTTACCTTTGCGGTTTGGAGAGGTCTTGGTAAACGGTAAATTTGAAAGGTATACGAGTAACACTGGAAAGTTCAGTTTCATTGTTTCAAAACTTACTGAAACGGTAGTCATTAATGTTAAAGATACAAGTATGAACAAGCTTCTTGATACAGTAAAAATCATTGAGATATCGGACGATATGAGTGGCACAATTAACCTTAACATTCGCATGTTTGAGTTAACTGAACCTGTAGCAATACAATCTAACGTAGAAAATGTTCTTACAGCCGGAGTTATTTCTGGTTCGGAAACTCCTATTGTTCAAATATCAGTCCCTGCTGGTGCTTTCTTTTCCCCAGATGGTACACCATACACGGGAACGGTGGCTGCCAGTCTAACTTTCATTGATCCTGCTCAAACTAAAGACGTTCCTGGTGTGTTTCAGTTTGTAGATGATGAGGGTCAAAATGTTAATTTAGCGTCTCTTGGTGTTTTCAATCTTTTCTTTCAAGACGAGTCTGGTAACGACTTGGTATTAGACGAGGTTATTGATGTATATTTGCCATTGACTATCGGAAAAAATGCAGCAACAGATGAGTTTAAACTTTGGAGACTCAGTCCAGAAACTGGCATCTGGGAAATAATGAAAACCGGTATCGGAAACCGCAGGAAACGAAAGCGAAGTAATACCGGGAATTTAATTGGTGAAATAGATTGGTCAACGATAATATCACACAGAACCTGGATAAATATTGACCAGGTTTACCGTTTAACATCCGATCCCTGTTATTTTAAATTTCGAGTTTTTAAAGATTCAGAGCTAAATGAACCAGTTCAAAACCCGTCTCGAATGCTTCAGGTACAGTCCCATATGATTTTAAATAACATCTTCAACACATTTTCGTATAACACACACAACCCATCTGAAACGTGCTTTCCTGTAGTATGCGAAAATAACATTGGCCATATTGCTGTTTCCTACTGGGGACGGCGTGCTTATGAATCACTATATGCGACAAAGCCAGTGGTGACGGAGAATACAGTATTCAACCTAACCGATGAAGATAAGATACTGAAGATAGGATTTACTCAAACTAGTGCAGGTCCTTTCTACTATGAAGAGGCCGTATGTAAAGCATCGACAACCTCAGATAACCATCTGCGATTTTATTACGAATCAGACGATTACAGTTATATATTTAACGAAATATATAATCCACCAGTAATTGGAAGACTGACTGATTATCAAATTAAACTGAGCGCAATGACATGGTATCCTGACAGAAATGACGGCTATAGTGCATGTTTCGTTAAAATAAAGATAAGTTTTAAACCAAACATAAGAGTGCTCGACAAACAAACAATTAAAATTAGAGTCATTAGTACAGGAGGAAGAAATATACGTATTGTTGATGAAATATTAGGACTCAAGGAACGCAAAATTAGCGAGATAACAAACACGACTGTGTGTATGGAATACAAATGCAGTGGAATAATTTTGCCCAAAACTTACGAAGAATCAGACTACACAAAGGTAAATGTAACACCGATCGTTCCGAAAAGCTCTATTAAATGTCGAGTCATTTCAGAATCAGAATATTTAACAACTGGAATTAATGAAACACACATTGGTCAAAGCAATTTTGTATTTTATGCCCCAACAGACGGCGGTTATACACACGGTGTGTACGTTGGTACAAGTGATCAGCGTTTAACTGAAAGAGCTAAGGAATATGCGCTAGAAAAATGTGATAAAGCCGGATCTAACACCGTCTCCGACCCAAACGCGGGACTTGCATCGACCATATATTGTGAAAATGTATAATATGTCGTACATTTTTTATTTCAACTTATGTATACCGATGTCATAAGTAAACTTCGTCAAAATGCATCACTTGAAACGTGTACTGATGTTTACTCTGTCGTTTGCGGCTTTTGTTTGAACGAAGGATTGTCTGCAATAGGTCCGCAAAGTATGCGACTTATTATAAAGATAACAAGTGTATATAGTCGTCATTAAACAATAAAAATACATTAGTTTTAAAAATATGTTGGAGAAATTAATATTTTACAAACAATATACATTTTATTAACCATATAAAGTTTGTATGGCATGAACAGCATAACATTTAAATCAAATGCGATTTTTGTTCATACATATTCTCCATGATCTTGTTACACACTGTAATCAGGATAAAGCTACCACTGTTTTTTAAACAATCAATTTCATTATTTAATCATAGCTAAACTGTTACGTGGCCATTTGTCATAATTGACATTTTTTCTTAAGAGTTTTCATTGGTTTTCAGATAAACGATATTACCTATATGATCCTATATTTTCAGAATGTGATTAAAATTACAGTATGCAATAGAACTATATAGTGATGGCTATTTTATATTGTAAGCAAAATAAATTACATCTATTTTTCTTCAACAAAAGGTGTTCAACTTATAACGTAACATTTTTGTTTAAGTGAGTTTTTTTCTTCGTTCGAAGTGACTGTCATTAAAAATACGTGAATTAATTTTGTCTTTTTGACCTGATGCATTTAAAAATAATTATCGGTTTCACGCGGTTTGCTTTAAATAACATTTTTTAATTAGTTCCATGCTATTTTCAAATTTAAAGCCTAAACCAAAATAATTCCAGTAAATGCGTATACTAATTGTTAAAAATTGTGTTTGTAATTTAAATGTGATCGTATGTTTAAATTTAAGACACAAATATAAAAGTTGAATTAAAAGTGTTAGTTTTATCGCAATATCATGAAATTGACAGATAATAGGACAGTTTGTTCGTATTTACACGACGATTTCATAAATTACCAAAAATAAGCATTTTTATTCATATTTTGTAAGAAAAAGATGAATAGTTATTGTTACTGAATATCATATACCATATATACCGTATCTTTGGTCAAAATGTATGTGTTTTTTGTGATTGTTTGCAAATGTATGTGTGTTAACCTCAAATCTTAAGTAATATATATATATTTAAATTTATTCTGATAATAAAGTATTAAACCCTATATGTATAGACGGGAAAATCATAAAAATACATGCAGCTTTTGTTTTGAACTAGATCTTTCATATATGTTATCACATTCAAAGCACTGAATTTCATGTTAATGATCGCTGAAATCGTGAAAACAGAAAATGTGCGTTTTTACGTTCACACATGGGCATATCTGCATACTATAAGTTTTAACCCTTTGAAATGGATACCTGTATTCTACAGACTATTTGAAAGCTAAGAAACGCATTAAAGATTGACCCAATGGCATTACATAAAATGTATCAAATATTTACATATCAATCTAGGTACAAGGAGCAATAAATAGTAAAATGAATCCATATACAGTTTATAAAACCTATGTTTGCTACCTAAACAAGTCTGAAATAATTCTTCTTTTGTCAGAAGTTCGAGAACGGGCAATATTGTGTGACACATATTATTCACAGAAACGGCGAATTCATTCATTTCTTCTATAAAATGGATGCATTCATAAGCATGTTTAGATAAGTCATTTGTTATGCTATTGCAAAGTATGCATTTAAAACACAAGAAATTAGACGTTGCACATGCTACCCACGAACGAGCAATTTTGAATTTATTATAGAGGCTACACACAGAGGCAAGAGGCTGATGCTGCTGAATTATATAGACTTCTTCTGAATCGAGTAATATCATCATCACTTGATATTCTATTGACCCATTCTGTCGTATAAAATGCACTAACATTTTGACAATTCTGTTCCATCTTAATTTAGATGCAAATAAATTAAGAGCACTGACAGTCTCGGGCAGGTCATTAATAAATATTAGAAATACTAAAGGTCCCAGTACCAATCCTTGAGGAATACCACTGGTGGCGGAAGAGTTACTTGACATGGAGTTACTTATCCTGATTGCTTGCTGTCGGTTAATAAATATTAGAAATACTAAAGGTCCCAGTACCAATCCTTGAGGAATACCACTGGTGGCGGAAGAGTTACTTGACACGGAGTTACTTATCCTGATTGCTTGCTGTCGGTTACTTAGACAACGTTCAATCCAAGATGCTTAATGTCCCTTGTTCCATAACTATATCATTTATTCACTAAACACCACAGTATCGAATGTTTTACGAAAGTTAAGATATATGCAATCAATATTACCGCCTATGTTTAGAATGTTGAACCACCTCTCTGTAACATCTAATAGTTGTGTTACACACGAGTGACCAGATCTAAAGCCATGCTGGTGTTTGGTGAATAAGCCATTTTGATCTATATGTTTCATTATAATATTTCTAATTATGCTGTCTAATACCTTGCTTACTACGCTGGTCAAACTAACATGTCTATACTTTTTGAGTTTCTTAAATAAGCGTATGACAACAGCGTACTTCCAGTGATATATCTGGTAGATTCCTGTTTGTACAGATTTGTTAAATAATGTAGCCAGAACTTCACTAATTTTATTTCCTAGTTCTTTCAGGGTGCACTCGGGTGCATCTAATCATTCATTACCAGGAGACTTAGAATAATTTAATTTGAGAAAACTAATTCTGGAGTCACAACTAGATCCCTTAGCTCTTCATTAAAAACGCTGTCAGGCAAAACTGGCACAAGACCACACTCTTCATTGTTCAGCGTATTGTCCGTGAACATTTTAAAAGGGATTAGTGTGTTGACAATAAAGGATGAATAGACTATGTATTATGGATGGAAAATTTTGTGTAGGAAAGGAATGTTGTGGAGAAAAATAAGAAGCTTTTATAAACTTTATATGGATTTATTTTACTATGTATTGCTCTTTCTACCTATATTGGTATGTAACGATTTGCTATTGAAAATTCTCTATAACAATGCTTAGACATGCGTTAGTTCTGTAACTTTGCTAATTCCCTATATAATTCAATGTGATTTACGATGTAAGGCATCTTGAAACAGCTAATGTATTTACTCATGTGTCTTATATTTAGATTTTTTTCTCTGCCTACAGCTAGATGATAAACTTACCCAAGTAATGTACATAGTTTTTAACGCAGAGACAAATATTTAACGATATGATAAATTGTAATAATCTTTTGTAATTAATCAGGACATAATACATATTTGCTTTTCTTTTTTCTTTGTATCTCATAGAGATTTATCATGTGTGTTTTTCTCATGCAAACTTGCATTGGATGAATAAAGGTAAGTATTACCTACTTCTCTAAAAAAATCGTTATTAGTCATTTCTAACTGTTTCTCGCAATTTTCGACACTCACCAAGCCTCCCAGGGGGTCCATGTTTCCTTGTTCCCTGAAAATATTACCAAATGTTCCCCACAAATATTTCTTTTTGTTCACTAAAAATATGTATAATGTTCCTTTGTTCCCAAAAATATTTGCAAATTCTCCCCTTAATTTATTCTAGCGTCAATTTCACCAACATACTTAATATACTTATATACTTAGCTACTTAAAAACTTAAATTTAAAAGTTTCTTAAGTCAGGAAAACGTGTTTCAACAAACCAATTTCATGAAGAGAAAAGCTTATATTTAATTAAAATACTTAAATTTCTAAGTCAGCTTAGGAAGTGACTTACCGCTAAGTAAACAGCAAAAATGTTAGCATCATTTTGACAATTACAATGGAAAGTCCCATAGACAATCTATTTCTTCTATTTACTTCAACATGTTTCACAAGTCCATGTCCAAAAACGAAATACATGAACACAACTATATCTGCAACATAACTAAATACATAAAACACGGGGAAAAATACAGTTAAAATGCTTTATTTTATCAAAAAGATAATCAGAAAAAAATATGTTACCATGCGTTGGTGTTGGCTAAGATATTTTGCAAGCATCTGAGTTATGAAGTTTTATGACTGGTTCCATAAAAATTACATACTGTTTGCAGAATAGATATATTTAAGTTTTTAAATTAGTTAAGTTTTTAAGTAGAAACTTAATTTCTGTTGGTGAAACACATTTCACCTAAGTTTTACTTATTGACTTAGTTACTGTTTAAGTATCGAGATCCAAGTAAAACTTAAGGAATTGTTGGTGAAACTGGCACCTGATACATTAACAAACCATTTGGCATACAATAATAATAGATGCATCTTACATAGTCTTAGACAACACTGTCATCACGATGTGTTTGATGTGAACGTTTTATGATCGTTTGTTGTTGTTGTTGTTTATATTATTATAAATGTTAGCATTTTATTTCCTGTAAACTCATGTTTCCTTGTTCCCTAAAATATGTCAATGTTCCCTTGTTCTCTGAAAATAACAGACAATGTTCCCTTTTCCCCGCAAAAGAAATGGCCATGTTCCCTTGTTCCCCAAAACCCATGGGAGGCCCTCACGGATGAAACAGTTTGACTGTTGCCCTCCCTGACAATCAACGGTTCGCGAGATAACTCACATGACGTTGAGTCATGACGTCAGCATAGTGTTTCAGTCGACAGAACATTCATTACTGTGTTTCCTATAGCTTAATCTCAAAGGAGTAACTGATTATACAGAGAACAGTTACAGTATAGCATTGCCAATTTGGTGTTTGGAAACAGTCAAAACTATTGTCTCTCGGTATCGGGGACGACCTAGGGAACTGTTGCCCAGTCGTCCCCGATACTTTGGAAAACTATTTTTGACACCATGAAATAACAGTATATTGTTTTGGATTTCATTTGTTTGATGTATGCAAGACGTGAAAATAATGCGTTTCAAATGCATACGTGAAGTTGACATGGTGATGACTTGTCGTATTGTAAAATATATTACACACCAATGTATATAATTATGTATAACATACATGTTCTTGTTAGCCGTGTCGAACACTCATTTCATATTATTTTATTGTATGTAAACATGTGTATTACAACCTGGAACGATTTTGATTGGTTGACATTACATGTATCAAATCTGTAACACTACGCACATTTTGTAACCTTAAACTAATTTATTGATTATAAATTCATCAGACTACAAGTTGTTTTTTTTACCAACAACTCAAAATAATTAATTAACATTTAACAAATCAGATTAAACAAATTTAAAAGTCAGCGTAAAAAAATGACAAAAAAAAAGAACTCTTTGTAGCCTATTTATGTCCAACGTTGTTTATGGCATTACGTTATGACGTCACTTGGCTTTTTTTCGCTAGAAAACAACAACATGATTTTATGACGTCGTAGCGGTTTTGTCAACCTAATGCTGTTTACACATTAAAATAATTCATAACTCGTATCATAAATCTATATGGAACTGGGAATCGTTTAAAGACTCTATATATTCGACAACGTTGTCACGCTACTTTTTCAAACGCAATGTGAGCATTTGCCAAATCATTGATTACTTTTACAGTAAAATGTTGACATATTTAATACTAATAGTTAAGTAAAATACGTCAATAATTCACTAAAACCTATAAAAATTCCTTAATATTTGAATGTATTTAATTAAACGCTAGATCAATTCAATATTTTGTATTCGAGTGAAAAAAACATTCGTTTTACTCTTGTTTGTACATACGGTACTGTATACTGTCCCTATTTTGTAATGATTTTAGATACCCTCGATGACGATTAGTTTATGTATATGCTTATTGAATTAAAGCTTATATTACATTCTCGGTTAGAATTTGCTCCAAAATCTCTTTTTTATTTTTTACAGAATTTAAGTCATTATTAACAGCTTTTTTAAATAAATAATAAACATGTTATGTGTTGCCAGTTATAGGAATAGAAAGACTTATCGATAATGTAGTTTAAAATATTGGCGTTACCCTCCAAAACAGAGACATGATGAACATGTATTTGATACGCTACTATGCGTTTGTGGTGACTTATATAGAAAATAATTTGTTAACGCCACTCAAAAACTGACTTGTGGATGTTCAAGAAATTATACAGGGGCATTACTCTCAATGTGGTTATAATGAAATTCAACTTGTACAATCTGAGATGGTTATCACAGCTTAAAAAGATGTTACCAGGATGTGGTTACATTCACTTCCAGGTGTAGCACACCCATTGCATCACAGGAAGTGTCGGTCTGGCATATGGCGGCCAGTAAATAACTCTTCTTTCTTTTTATAAGAAAAAAAAAAAGTTTTTTCACTAATTTAGCGTGCCATTTTGATTTATGCCACATTGTTATTCTATTTGTGGCATTTTTCAAGCATTGTCATGTTTCGATATTTTCCTTATTTGAAAATGAGTGTTTGAGAACAATATGTTGGCATCTCAGTGTTTATGTTTTAAATTGTGCATTCATTCATGAGACAAAATCTTTCTTAGATGATACATGGCGTTCACTTTTCTGTAGATCTGTTGGCAGCATTTGTCATGAGAATGTAAGTTATTCTATTTACAATGAGCTTAGATATGAATGACAACACTGAATTTGTATTGCATGCAAAAAACAATGAGCGTGTAACATTTGTATGTGATATTTGAAATACCGATCATTTGACAACAGATCTAATCTAAGGTGATATTTTGAAATAAGTCTAGCTCTAATGTGGTGATGCAATGACCTCATGTAAATGGTAATGTTTTACCAAACTATAACCCTAACACATGTATAAACAAATAAATCAAGATTAAGATCGGTAATTCAAATGTTATAATGTGTTTTTGATTTTTAACGAGTGTAAAGTTTTACATGATAGTCTTCTGTAATTCAAGCTTGAGTAGCGTATAGTCTTTTAAAATATAACCTCTATCATATGTTTTAATAATTGTCATGTGTATATGGAACAGTTTTAATAAACAATAACATACAGCTGTGTTTTTATGACTTTCTAAATACCTTCTGGTAACCCTAGCAATGAAAAGTTATACATCTTAAAAGAAATGTAGTGACACAACCAAACAATGTTTATAACTGAGAGTTCTGAAAAACTTGGGAAATGGGGTAAGAATGATCACAATCGGATAACAAACAAAAACAGATATGACCGTTTGAAGGTTGTTCTAAAACTGATATGGGAGCCGCCATTTTGAAAAATATTATGTCATAGTTCTAAATTACCATATAAAGCATATTGGTAAATATCATTTAAAGAAATATCATTTAAATCAAACACAATCAATGCAAATGAACGCAAAATCCTTTACTGGCCATATGATGCATTGTTAAAGTATAAGTATACTTATATTGTATACCTTTGCTGTGATTTTCCTCCTATAAATCAGTTAAATACAATCTTTATAAATATTCCATGTATGGTAATTAAGAACTGTCATGTCATAGTTCTCAAAATCGCGTCTTCCATATCCGTTTCAAAAGAATCTTCAAATGATTATATCTTCTTTGTGTATCATCCGATTTTTTCAGATCTCTCAGTAATAACGATTATTTTACTGTATGCCTACATTCCCTTTAAATGTAAAAAGTATATATAAAAGTCGAACAGGAAATCAAAATCACGCATAGAAACAAAGAGTAATTACAAAGATGGATAAAAGGCAAGATATGACATCACAAACATCACAAACATAAAATGGTTGACAATAGGACTACCGCCTTGGAACTATCAGTGGCAAAAAAGGCCGCTGTATGTTTATACCAGGTTCTAGGATGCATCAAACCTCACTCTTATCTATTGTCGTCCCAATAAAACAGGACAGTGTAATAAAAATATCAAGCCAGGTTATTTCTTTAACAAACAAGACAGCATTAATAGGCGATATAAGTAAAACACATAGAATAAAATAAAATAAAATAGAATAGAATAGAATAGAATATGTTATTGTCGTAATATTCATAACAATGTGAACATGACAATGGACAAACAGGAAATCAAATCATATGATAGCAATTAAGATGGATTACATAGAAGTAAAAACAGACGATTTTAATGTAACATTATAAATGATACCCAAGAATTGAGGCCTGCGCAAGACACTCCCAAATTGACTGGGTTAAACATGTCTTGCACCGATCCCTCCATATGCTCATTCTGGGTAGTGTGCATTACTCATGCAAGCTATACATGCACACACCCACACATATGCATATACATAGTCCGTATCACGAGAAAGTCACATAACAACGAGTATTTCGCCACTTGTTATCGGCACTAGCAGACTTTACAAATGAAACCGCCATTTTTAAATGATTTACGGGGCCGAATGACGTCATAATGCGAACCTAACAGCTATGGTAAAAAAAATACTTTTTAAAATTATTCTTGAATATATTATTAAATGTTATTGATTATAATAGTGTTATGGATAAGCACAAACGTATTTTCTAATATATTCAAGAATAATATTAAAAAGTAAAAATACTTACCATAGCTGTTAGATTCGCATTATGACGTCATTCGGCCCCGTAAATCATCATTTGTAAAGTCTGCTAGTGCCGATAACTGGCGAAATACTCGTTGTTATGTGACCGTATGATACGGACTATGCAAACTGATAAAATATGGATTTATTTACGTATCGGTGCTTTACGTTAGTGAATTGATTGTGATTTGAAGCTGGAATACTGCGCCGAAATTAACGGACACCTGATTTTCGGTAAATTGTATTTAAATTTATTTGTTTACATAGACAAACGACGAGCAGTATCAAATTGCACTTTGGTGACTTTGAACTCGAATTTACAAGGGATCGTAGGAAGAAAGGTAATGTTGGATAGGAAATTCATTTCTGCACATGTTAGTATATAGTGTGCGTTGAACTGAGATTGTTTCGAACGCCTGCTTGACCTCTGAAAAAGAACACCAGCATTTTCAAAAATTGCCCGATCATCTCCTTTATAGATAATTATAATAATAAAGGGCAAAAATTAAAAGTGACCAGTTCCTGTGTGTTTCCCCACTAAGATATAAATAAAGAGAGGGAAACTTACTTCTGATATGATACTTTGCTGTTTACCCCTTTTTTTCAAGAGTTAGATAATCAATAGGGTACGAGTCCAAATAAGCTAAATTTCATCGGAGTCCATTTTATTTAAACATTAAACGCTTCCAGCTCGTAACAATAGTCTCAGCGAGTTGGTTCATTTGAACACTGAGATGGGCGTAGCCCACGTAGGATTTTAAATAACCAACAAACTAAAAAACTCTGTTTTGTAGTATGGTGTACTTAGTGACTCTGTCAAAATAACTACTGATCTCTAACTTCCATTTATTGGAAATTAGAGCCCAGTATAGCTCCGCCCATTAATTATTCTGAATTAGTGTTTTGCATTCATCAAAGGAAATTAAACACATTTCACCAACTACAATAAATTTTAGACGACAACAGGTACAATGAATTAAAATAAAGATGAATTTAAATAAAGAAGTCCCTGCCAGTTTTTTTTTGAACAAAGCGTGCATTGACCTAATTAGAAAAACGTTTAGTACTTTTCAGAAATAGCTGTTTTTATGTTGGGCAAATCGTCATCCTATCCTAGTACATGTACACCCCATGCCATTACAAAATCACAGACACTGTGAAATAACCGGAATAAAACAAAAATAAATAAGAAAATAATATTGTATATTCGGTTTTTTATCCTAAATATTGATGATTCAGTAAAGACGATTGCAATAGGTACACCGTTAATAAGTTAATGCCAATATCTATACATTTGTATTTGTTAGTAACGTATCAACGTTCAATACATTTGTAAATTTATATGTTGACCTTTTTTAATTCATTTACATTTGATTAACATATGGATACATGCAGCAGTCAGAATTTAACATATAAGTTGCTGTTTTTCTTTTAAATGTGGTAATGTACGGACGAGTCGTGCACATTATATGCAAACTTCTTTTCGTTCAACGTATGCCTAAGTCTAAACAGCATATAAAGGGATATAAGTATACACATCTATGTTTGTATTTGATACTTAGACGTCGTATTTAAATAAAATGATGTACACTTAATTGGTAACGTAAGAAACGTTTATTACATGAGTTAAATATATTAGCATTGACATAATATCAAGTCAGTAATTCAAACCTTTTTGTTACCATCGATGATGTCTGAATGGATGATGAATGGTACAATAATTTTTTTAAGAGTTTATGGGTTGATAATCTTCTAGATTTCTAGCAACAAAAGGAAAATAGAAAATGATTTTAAATAACACACAGCGTAAAGTGTAAAGGGCAGTAAAAGATTAAACACTGTTCACATCATGGATACTTATGTCGGTGATAACATGTAAGGTTCGGGAAAATTTTCGGATATAAAATATTTAATTGTCTTGATTTCTTAAATCAAAAACTTCATTTAATAAGTTAAACGTACATGAAGGTAAGGTAGACTTAATAACACATGTATCCAAGGTATAAACATTAGGTGAAACAAAATTTTATATTCTAGGATAAATCATTTTCAAAATATGTTGTCACAATCAATGATGTCTAAACTAGATTCCTTTCAACACGCGGAAAATTGAAAAATGTTTTAAAAACACACAATGTATATTAAAAGAACCAAATAGTGTTCACATCATGAACACGTATGTCTATATACTATCTGTCAGGTTTGGAATCATTTTTGAATGTAACAGTTTTAAATTCTTAATTTATTAAGTAAAAAAAATCCATTTTTAGATGACATCTATATATTGATATTATTATTTAAGCAATATAGTATTTTAATGGAAATGTATTACATCAGCTGAGCTATGATTCCTCTATTCGTCGTAATCACTTTCTTCAAACACAATATCAATCAGGTTGTTGACTTTCATATCTTCTCGCATGTCACCGCTTCCTTCTTCAGTGCCAGGCTTGTTGAACTTGATGTCTATAGTCCAGTCAAATTCAATAATTTGGTCTTCTCCTATTTGTTTCTGCGTTTGGTAGGTCTGGATAATGTTTGTCAGTATGGCGCCACACAAACACTTCGAAGTTCACATGTTCAAAAGCATAATTATCGAAAAAGGACGATGGTGGCAAAAAGCGCATGTCAGTTCTAATGTAGGTTTCAAAACACTGGAATTGTGGCCTTTGAATTTTCGTGAAAAAATATTTGTTGACGTGAGTGTACTAATGATTGCCATATACACATGAACATCTCTATGCCCTCTGTGCTTTTTAAAGATCATCCGAACATTCATGCTGCTGTTCGAGCAATCCAAAACGAGCACAAAATATTTAAATTGTGCTTTTCAAACATCTCCAATGGCCTTGCCAGTAGTATAGATACTGGGGGTACCAGGCCAGTTTCCCCATCGCGGGGAATGAGAACAACTAGTGAAATATGCCAGGGGGGGCTCAAGCGTAACTCTCATTTATATCACCAAGATCTAAATGTAAGTCACGCCTAAGTCAACCCCAACATATTCATTAGTTTTCTCAAGCACCCCGCTCAGGAAAACTCGCCTGATACCCCCAGTATCTATACTACTAATCAATCCGGGATCTTTTAGGGGAGGTAATTCTAATTTTCAAGGGAAATAACTCTTCTTTTTTTCGAGGGAAATAACTCTTTTTTTCAAGGGAAGTCGTTTACAATGTCACATGACCGTTTATAATATAAACGTCTATTTATAGACCATATCACACAACCGTTTACAATTCATTTCGCTTCAAGGTTGCCTTAGAATTTCATTTCCCCTTTAGGTTACAATGTCACATGACCGTTTATAATATAAACGTCTATTTTTAGACCATATCACACAACCGTTTACAATTCATTTCGCTTCAAGATTGCCTTACAATGTCACATGACCGTTTATAATATAAACGTCTATTTATAGACCATATCACACAACCGTTTACAATTCATTTCGCTTCAAGGTTGCCTTACAATGTCACATGACCTTTTATAATATAAACGTCTATTTATAGACCATGCTGCCAACCCAACACTTAGTATTTTCACCAAACTACACCTCAATCTCCTATATATACTACACCACCGACCGCTTGACTTTAAAAAGGGTTTTCAAATTTGCATAAATTTAAATTATCATAGTTAGTAATTTTAATTAGCATTGTGCAGCAGTACAATCTGATCAATTAGTTGTGTTGGTAATAATAGCGCTGGCATTTGCTTTAATATTTGTAAAAGCACTTTTAAATATTAATTAAAATAAATATTTGTCACAAAACGGATGGAGATGTTCCGATGACCTTTGACCCCGAAATCGAAACGAAACCGAAACCGAAACGAAACCGAAACCGAAACCGAAACGAAACCGATTTGGTGGGGATTCGGCGTCCGCATTTTGGAACCCACTACCTGCTTTGAACACACGCTTGTTATTGCTTAATGTTTTGAATGTCCTGAAATGATACCCAACTATTAAAGCTATTATCATAACCGACCCATTTTACTAATGCTTGTTTCTTTTTATAATCACGTCGTATTACTTTTTCAATTCTAAATATTTCTTGCTTTGCTTTTATCATTTCTAATTCATAAAAGCTTCCATCAATGTTTTCGTTGTTTAAATCTTTTATTTTGTATGTCACAGGATTTGTGTTTTGAATTTTATCAACAACAAATATTTCTTCAGTCCAATTTGGGGTATAACCTTTCTCAAACGTTCTTTTGTATTTGCTGATTCTAACATTATCCCCTTTTTTAAACTTTGGCTTAATTTGATTACTTATCATCTTTCCATACAAGTTGAAATACACTGTTCCTTTATTTTTCTCGTCACTAGCTTCAGTTGGTGTCATTTTAATACTCCGATGTTTTGTATTATTATACTTGTCAACCATCGCCTGAAGCACGTCTAAATATGTATTTGTATTGTTAGCTGTAAAATATTTCCACATCTTTTCTTTTAATGTCCTGTTAAATCGTTCAATTACTACAGCTTTCCCAAAATTAAAAGTGTGATACATTTCGATATTATTGTCACTAAGGAATTGCTTAAACGTCTTGTTATAAAACTCCACACCTTGATCAACCCACAACAATTTACACTGTCTTTTTGTGCTGATTATCTGTTTGAACGCTTTGGTAATTTCTAAACCAGTTTTATTTGGAACGGGTACAGCCCAAGCATATTTAATAAATAAATCAATAACAGTAAGCAAATATTTAGTACCTTTATTATACTTTGAAAACGATTGCATGTCAACCAAGTCAGCAGACCATATTTTATCAATTTCATTAACAATCACACGGCGTTGAGTGAAATTTCTTCGTATAGGCTTATGTAGTTCATCTGCTAACTTGTCAGTCCATTTCAACGCCTTTTTTAGTTTTTTGAGTTTCCAAGACCAAATTTGTATTTAGTACTAATAACTGGCTTGACTATCAAATTTTTAGCAATCTTTTCTCCAATAGTTTTAGACTTACTAGATTTTAAACCGGCCAACATGCTTTTATCACACATTGATTTATTACTAGGATTTTCATCATAACAATAATCATGATTTTTACAAACAGCATCTAATTCATTTACCGGCTCTCCACTATCAAGTGGATTACCGGGACCGCAATATTTATAACCAGGAAGTGTTAGCCATTTTTTGGGTAGCAAAGGGAGCATAGCTTTATGAATATCAATATTACCACCTTCTGTGTTTTTAACAAACTTTGTTTTAGTAATACCACAAGATGCACATGTTGCCCTTAACATTTTTCTACCATTTTTTGCTAAAACATACTTAGGATTAATATTTTCAGTAACCTTTTTTTCTTTTATACAGTAACTCATATATAATATGATTAGATTAAACTTCGTTTACAAAATATGATGTTATGATGTTTTCATTTTCTACTGGTTTGGAAGGCTTTAATAATTTGTAAAGAATATCGTACACGCTATTTCCTTCTTGCAACTTTTTGATAAAGTACAAACAGAAATATCCACATAGAACACTTGTTTTATCTTGATACTGAATAGTGTTGTATTTTATATTAGGTATGTATGCCAGAACTACTTTTGGTGGGCTCAGGCCAAACGGATCGAAGTAATAATTATTATAGTAACAAGTCCAGTGTGTGCCAGGTCCAATATGATCATCAAGATTAATAATATAACATTCTTGTTTATTTTGTTTTGTCGGTAATTTGTTTTTGCTGTACACCCCACTGAAGTTCTGTATACCTAGCTGCTTAACCCATTTCATTATGTCTAAGTTAGAGATAGGTTTATTTTTAAAATTTAATTTTTTTTTATGAATGGGATACTTCTATATGGTCTAATTTGTGAGTCTACTTGCAAACCTTGTCCTCTTCTATCTACTTGCAAACCTTTTCCAGTTAAACCACTAAAAAGAGATGCAATCAATGGAAGTCCTAGTGATGCAAGCATTCCAAGAAATCCTCCGTCCTGCTGTTGTTTTTTAGTTAGTTTAACAGGGCAGTGACCTTTTGACTTTGCTATCTTCTTTCTTTGTGCAAGTGTTAATTTATTTGATTTTAGAAGTTTTGGTTTTTTATCACTAGGAACAGTTGCCGTTACGTCTTGCTGTTTTTTACCACTAGGTGCAGTTACCGTTTTGTTACTAGAAGCACATGCCAGTACGTCTTGCAGTTGTTTTTGTGTTAGTTTAATCGTGCAGGAACCTTTTGACTTTGCTATTTTGTTTTTTTGTGCAGCTGTTAATTTATTTGATTTTTAGAAGTGTTTGTTTTTTATCAGCAGGAACAGTTACCATTCCATTTCCAAATATGTTATCAATTCCAGTACTTGCCAGACCACTAAGTTCCCCTGTTGCTAAAGGCCCTAATATCTTTGGAGCAAATCTAGCAACTGTTGGTAATATTGTTATAGTTAACAAACCAGCCAATGCACCTAAAAAGCCTCCTTTATTAGACTGAGACCTCATTTGTGATTTTGATATATTTATGTCTAATCCCCGTCCGTCAGATTTAGCTTTGTTGATATTGTTTATCTGAGTAGCTGTCAGCGACAAGGGGAAATTCCCAGTTAGTTGGTTATTTTTTAACCTGAGCGTTAATTCACTCTTATCTTCATAAGCCCTCGCTAAACTCTGTTTTTGCCCATCTGATAAATTTACTGAATAATTTACGTAAGTCATATATATTATAAGTTAGATTAAACAATAACTAGTTCATTTGCATCAGTATCAATAACAACATCTTCCTCATAAAGAACGAGAGCATAAACTTTATAAGGAGCTCCTGGAGCTATATTTAATTTATATCTCAAATTTAGTTGTTTTGGATCAACACTAACCTCATTTCCCTTGTAACTTAAATTGAAATATATCATTCCGAAGAGATTTTTAAAATTACTCGTATTGAGTAAAATTCCAGTGTTTTTATCATTTTGCTTGTAAGAATAATTAATAACATCTTTGAATATTCTTATAATAGTATCATAACTGTATTCAGTTTCTAGATAATAAACTCCATTTCCAACTTCCAATCTGACTGTTTGCAAATAAGAAGCAGCATCACCAGCATTTAGTTTAAAAGTATCCAAAAGGTGAGGATTTCGCTCTTGGTGTGAACTCTTGTCTGACCTTTGCAAATACACAAAAACATGTTTGGGACTTTTGACTCCAGCCGTTATTCTAAATACGGATTCAGTTAGTTGAGAACTTCCACTTTCTTGTATCATTTCACGAAGATAAGTCCATCTTGTTGATGTCATATGATTTGTCATTACGTAACTTAAACCATCTGAGTTAAATATCATTCTGGGTATCCACAAAACTAATTTATTAATAACTACTCGGCCATCATCACCACTTGATTGGAAAATTAACACATTATCATTTGTCAGTTGCAAGCTAATTTGAATTTGGCCAGGAGGAAGCATGTTTGTTTCCAAACCTCCAAAGAAGGAATATTTGTTTAATGGAATTATAGAGTCAACTTTTTGATTAGTTATGATCAAAGCATGACGAATCGCAAATCCTGAATTATAACCGGCTTGATCATCTCGGGATTCTGCCGCAGTCGTATTATCTAAATAAAAGTATTCGTTTGTTCCGGTTGTTTTTGCATAATCGTCAGAAATTTCAAGCAAGCTTTTGATATTAACAAATCTGTGAAGATTATTTCCATCGTAAACTATTTTTCCATTTTGCCTTACTTGCATTTGATCAATCAGTGAAGCCGCATCGTTAATTAAAGCAATTCTGTCACCGTCTCCGAAATTGGCTCCATCAGCAACTTTGTTTACTCGAAAACTGATTTCAAAATATGCGTTATACCAATCAAAGTAAGAACTTCTATCATTTACCGAAAATTGATAACCACTTTTCATTTGTCTGGTAGCATTTCTTGGTTGTGTTACGGGAGTATCTAACTGAATAGGTACATGTTCATATCTAGTATTATATTGATTACTTCGAAACAGCTATATATACTAGTAATTAGATTATTTTTTATTAATTAATTGATTAATTCTCGCATTAATATTTTTGGTTCCTCTTCCGGATAGTAATCTGTTAATTTTAGCATTTACATCTTCTTCAGTTTTAGCTACAACTTCTTTTTTGTTATCAGCCTTTGTAAGTTCTTTTAAAATCATCTCACCTTTTGGTTTAGGTTTTATAACTGAAACTAACTTATCAGCAGCCATCTTTCCTACTTCATCTCCAAGTTTTTTAGAACCGCTTTCTAAGATTTATTTTCCGGCAGTTTCTAATGCTTTCTTGCCTGCCGTTTTCACAGACTCTCTGAATATCTTTGATCCGACTTTTGAAATTTTTTCAAATATACCTGCCCCGTCAGATAAAGCTGGACCGGCAGCTTTACCAGTTCCAGTTAATCGGTCAACTTGAGTATATGTTCCCGTACTAGTGTCATAAACTTTTTTTAAACATGTCATATAACTTATGTTACATTAATTCCTTCAAAACAAAACGAAATGATGTGTGGACACCATTAAGATTAATAATCTTGCCAGAAAAATCGGTAATGTAAATATTAATACTGTTAATGATCGTTTTGTTTACCTCACAGAACCCGACTCTTATCGGTTCATCTTTGAAAGGATATGATCTCGTGAGATCAGCTGTACTTATTTCATAAATAACATCCCCGTATGATCCATCAACAATAGAATTACTTATCAAATCACAGTGGATATACAATGTATCAATAGAATTTGTTATGTTTGGTGTTACAGTTCCAAATTTAGTTTCTCTGATAACTGCATCTTTGTCAAACCCAATCAAGGTGTGAAAGTTTGATTCTCTCAAATCAAGTATGAATTTATTATGAATGGTAACCAAACATTTGAAACTTGATAAATCAAACTCAATTTTTATCGGGACAGGTGAGTCATCAGTTAAATCATTGTTTACAGTCAATGTTTCTTTTATGTAATTATCGATATCAGCATAACTGTAATTTCCATTTGTAAAAATAATACTTTTCCAATCTGTTCCATTGTGATACCTTATCACTTTGTTATTAAAATCTTCACTAATATTATACCACGAGTAAGTCATGGAATTAATCTTATCAAGTCCAATACCATATTGTTTGTTCCTGCCTAATATTAATGGTCTATCAAATACAGTTGTAAAATTACTCGGTGTATTTGAGCTATTAATTATTGACGCTTTTTCTGATGATAATACAATTTTTTGTTCCATATAATATATGATGGATAAAATTAATCACCTTTGTAGTACAGTTTAAAACTTGATTTTTCAAAATTGAAAACTTGTGTAGTATTTACTTTGTTGTCTGACCTGAATGAAATTTCAGAAGATGGCTTGACATATATTTCAAACGTTTCTTTTAATATTCGTTTGTCATTTTCTGTTATAGGATAAAACTGCTTAATACCCTTTTCTAATGCTGAAAAAATACTGAAACTTTCTACATCTGCTCCTGTATAAGTAAAATCCATTTCAAATACATAACGACCTTCTTTAAGAATTGTAAATAAAGCCGATATATCTGTCAGTCGTATTTTATAATATTCTTCACTTTTTATAAGTGGATTGGCTACAAAAGTAAAGGCATCAAGCAAAGAGTTTTGACGGGTTCTTTCAAGTGGTTTTTGAGTTGAATACGATACAAAAGTCGATCCCACGCCACCGCCGCTGCGGGTCGCAAAGGCATCCTGAATAATACTTATTCCATCTATCGTGTATTCAAAAAGTAGAATCTGGCCTAAATGTTTTACTTTTTCTCTTAACTCATCAATTATACCAATAACTGCTGTGTGCCGGCTATCAGACTTTTGATTATACACCTTGAGAGAAGCTATTTCACCATCAAAAGCTTTGCTTCTTTCATCCTGAGCAGCTTTCAATTGCTTTGAAACATCATCAATAGCAGTCTCAATTGATCAGTGTCAATCAGTTTGTTCAGAGCTGTCTCCATCGACTTGCCGTCAACCATTTTCTTTTTGATGTCTTCAAACTCTTTGCTGATATCAGCAACGTTGGTGTTTATCTGCTCATTTAATATTTTAATTTGAGTTATTTCGGTAGTAAAAGCAGTTCTCATTTGTTTTGAAGCATCAGCAATAGCAGTTTCAAGTTCATTATTGTCAACCATTTGTGTATTGATTTCCCCAATACGTGCATTAATATTTTGAACACCAGCTCTTATTTGTTCACTTAATTTCTTGAAGTTTTCACTCTCTTCCAATACATCTTCTTTCTTTTCTAACTCTTTCAAAGCATCACCCAGAAGTTTTATTTCATCTTTCAATCCGTTTTGAATTTCAAGCATTTTCTCGCGGTTTGCTTGTAACTTTGTTTGTATTTGACTTAGTTTATCATCAACACCTGTTGTCAAATTTTTTATCATGTCTGGAATTTTATCAATATTATAATCACGTATGATTTTTGTTACTCTTCTTACAGTAAATTGCTTTGTTGCTGCATCATCTGCGTTTGTTGGATTGCCAACATTGGTAATTTTATTATTATCCATGTTAAGCTCACTTCTCAAAACATTTTCCTGGTTTCTGCCTTTGTTAAGATAATTAACCAAATGTTTTTGTTTTGCATACTCGGACAGCACAATACCAAAATTTGTAATATTGACGTTGCCAGTAGTAACTTCCTCGCCAAGATCATTAAAAAGTCCCATTATATAATATGATTAGATTAAATTTCGCCGTTGAAGTTACGCTTTACTAACTTCCTCGGGCGATCAAGATACAAAAAGTCATACTGCTTGTCAGTCGCTTTTCTGTACTGCTCTTTGCTGACATCTTGTTCGTTGGAAAGCATACCCAGCTCACGATTAACCGGAGTCGCGAAGAAGATGTAATGAGAGCAATTCAGCCGAATGTCTTTGGGAGTTTTATAGTAAGATTGAGATAAATAAATTACGCAACAGTTTTTGTGCCTTCCCTGGATGAAATAATTAATAATATCGTTTTGATTGCGCTCGCAAACATAATCATCAAAAATGACTATCTTCTGGTTATCTGAATCCAAATCATTCACAGGGATAACTTCGTCATTAGAACATTCTAATATGTCTTCAACTGGGATTTTATTCTTTTTTGCTATCTTTTCAAGTTTTTGCGACAAGACCTGATACTTGGACTGCTCCAAGTTTTTAGCAAACAAGTAAATCTTGTCGTAATAAACTAAAGGTTTTAGCAACATGTGAACTAGTGTGTTTGTCTTACCAGAACCTGAATTACCGCAAATTAACATTCTAAAACAACAGTCTGGCATAAAGTTCCATATTTGTTTAAAATTACCGTTTTCTGTCTTCATGTCACAGTTTGGAATTTCCATTATAATAATAGTCAGATAATATTAATATTATCTAAGTATTATTATATATGTCAAAAATATATTGCGGAATAAAACAAATCCCCCGTGGTAAACAACTTGGAACAGAAGCAGAATGTTTTAAAGCTAATCAAGTCAGATATTATGGATTACAAAAAGTTAAGATGAATATCCCAGAACCTACAAAACAAAAAGGTGCAGATCCTGCTGTCTGGAGACCAACAACGAAAAATCCAGGAAGTTTGTCAAAAACAGAAGAACGACCAAATACTATTTATTTGATAGGATTAGAAGCAGAAAGAAAGCATATAAATAAAATGTTAAGCAAATCTGAATCTCCTAGTGAGATAACACGTCTGGAGAAAAAGTTGGTTAAAATACAAAATGAGTCTGATAAAGCACATGCAAATATTAGACTCATCAGAAAAAAATTAAAAGCAGTTAAGCCTCCGACTAAAAAGAAAGCAGTTAAGCCCCCAGCTAGAAAAGCGATTAAGCCTCCAGCCAAGAAGAAAACGAAACCCACAACTTCGAAGAAATAAATGAACATGTATATGAACACAGTGTGAAAATTAAACTTATCTTAACTTATTTTTATTTATCTTATTTTAATCTAACCTTATATTATACATGTCTTTGTTAAAAAGGAAAGAATTAGCAGATAAAAAGCGAAAAGCGAGTGAGCTTGTTAAAGAATACGAGAATAAAGTTACTCAAAAAAGACTAGAAAAAGGAGCTAGTCGTGATTTATACAAAGAAATATTTAAACCTGTGACCAGCGAAATAAAAAGTCAGTCAGAACAGCTAACCGAGCAGTTAGCTTCTCTTCCGAAAATAAGTCAGCAATTAGCCGCTCTTCCAGCAGCAATAGGTGAGGAAGTACAAGAACAAGAGGCATACCGGGGATTATCCCAGTTATTTGATGAAAAAGCAATTACTGGTGATCTAGATGCTGGAATCGATAAAGATGTGATAGATAAACATAAATTACCTTTTCCGTCAACCGCAGCCAGAGATAACTCAAAACTCGGAATCATACTCGGGGATGTTAGTGGGATAATAAAAAGGTTATTGGCAAGATGAAAGATGAAACGCGCGGTATGCCTATTGTTGAATTTGTCGGACTACGAAGTAAACTATATTCGTATGTGCTAGATAATGAGGTTAGCGCAAAGAAATGCAAGGGTGTTAAAAAGTGTGTTGTTAAAAAACAGATAGCACATGATGATTACAAAAAGATTTTGTTTACGGCAACAGAAGCTCACCATGAGATGAAAGTCATTAGATCAAAAAAGCATAACATAAGCAGCTATGCAATAAATAAAAAAAGTTTATCAGCTTATGATGATAAACGGTACATACTAGATAACGGACAAGATACGTTAGCATACAGTTAATTGTAATAGTTGAGTAGCATTCAAGGGTTTAAAAATAATTATATATACTATTATATAATGGAACAAGAAAGATTAGAGAAGGTTTTCAGAAAACTTAACCATACAAAAGATAAATATAGAAGAGAATTGATGAGAAGTAAGCAACTCCAAGTAATTATTAACCTCAACAATTTTTTTCACATTCAACAGGTTCTGACAATAAACGAGATACTTATTAAGAACCACTGTAATCGACCTAACTGCCCAGCTAGTTGCAAATCTCTATTTTCTGTCTGTCCGATTAGTTTCTTGTAATTGATTTATTACATTACGAGATATATGCCATTTTGTGATTAAAATAGTACGATTTTGACCATTTTGATGAAGTCAATACATTGTGTAAACAACACGATGTACGACTTAAATAAATACACCTGTACTTTGTTATAGAATAGAACACCTCGTGCTCCATTGTCTATGAGATATAGACGATAGCGTCGCTCGAGCCCATATCTTGTAGTCAACGGAAGCCACGTGTAAAACAAGACGTATTTATAAAACAGTCATTCAATATTCACACATTTTGCAAACAAATAGTCTTATTTGACAAAAAATAGTAAATAAATATAAAGAACCTGCGTTGTCGCGTATGTTGCAAGATCGATATTTAAACCCATGCAGTAGGAAGTATTGGGCTTTTACTAGATTCAGTCTGTCCATGCCGCTCTATAACTCTACCCTTCATGTTGCCACAGTTATGAAACTTTACAGATAAACATTTTGGGGTCATTATTTTGAAGGTCAAGATTATCATGGTCCGATAATGGAAAACCGCGTCCGCTCTTTAACTCTTCACGACGTATGGCTACATAAATGAAACTTTATAGATATACTGTTCATGGTGAGAGGATAACCTGAGGATAACCTCTATTTATTTTGGAGTCTATAGGTTCAATATCAAGGTCGCCATGCCTTGATAAATAAAATCATTGTCCGCTCTATAACTATTCATAAATTGTGGCTACACGCATGAAACGTCACATGTACTCGACTGTCCATTTTGAGGCTATGTAAAACTCGTGACTCCCGAGGCCCGCCATTTATGACCCAGGGTCACCTTTTAAACGAACTTAGTAGAGGACTATAGCACAAAGCTACATGCAATATCACAGCTCTGTGTGTTATAGTTTTGAAGAAGAGTTCCCTATATACGTCTATGTAAAACTCGCGACTCCGAGGCCCGACCATTTATGATCCCAGTATCACCATCTGAACAAACTTAGTAGAGGACCATAACACAAGCTACCTGCAAAATATCAGAGCTCTATGTCTTGTAGTTCCGGAGAAGAAGATTTTCAAATTTATGACCCCAGGTGCACCATTTGAACAAACTTGAGAGAAGTCCATATAAGGATTATTCGCACCAAATTTGGTTGAATTCCAACCAGTAGTTTCAGAGGAGAAGTCGTTTGGAAGAAAAAGTTTACAACGGACGGACGGACGGACGGGCGAAGAGTGACCTTGAGCCGTCGGCTTAGGTGATCTAAAAAGTCACAACTAGGAGTACAGTAAAAAGTTTCAAGAGCTAGATGTCTAATATTTTGCATGTAGCATTAACCTATAATCCTCTACCAAGTTTGTTTAAATGATGACACTTGGGTCACAGTTTTACATGGGGTTATAAAGGAAAGCCTTTAAAAAAGATTCAGAAACTACATGAGCTAGAGGTCTTAAATTTCGCATGTACCATAAGCTTATGGTGCTCTATCAGGTATGTTCAATTCGAGACATCAAAATCACGCATAGAAACAAACAATAATTACAAAGATGGATAAAAGGCAAGATATGACATCACAAACATTACAAACATAAAATGGTTGACAATAGGACTACCGCCTTGGAACTGTCAGTGGCAAAAAAGGCCGCTGCATGTTTAAACCAGGTTCTAGGATGCATCAAACCTCACTCTTATCTATTGTCGTCCCAATAAAACAGGACAGTGTAATAAAAATATCAAGCCAGGTTATTTCTTTAACAAACAAGACAGCATTAATAGGCGATATAAGTAAAACACATAGAATAAAATAAAATAAAATAGAATAGAATAGAATAGAATATGTTATTGTCGTAATATTCATAACAATGTGAACATGACAATGGACAAACAGGAAATCAAATCATATGATAGCAATTAAGATGGATTACATAGAAGTAAAAACAGACGATTTTAATGTAACATTATAAATGATACCCAAGAATTGAGGCCTGCGCAAGACACACCCAAATTGACTGGGTTAAACATGTCTTGCACCGATCCCTCCATATGCTCATTCTGGGTAGTGTGCATTACTCATGCAAGCTATACATGCACCCACCCACACATATGGGGTAGTGTGCATTTACATATGCATGCTACACATGCACCCACCCACACATATGTATATACATAGTCCGTATCACGAGAAAGTCACATAACGAGTATTTCGCCACTTGTTATCGGCACTAGCAGACTTTACAAATGAAACCGCCATTTTTAAATGATTTACGGGGCCGAATGACGTCATAACGCGAACATAACCACTGTAAAGTGACCAGTTCCTGTGTGTTTCCCCACTAAGATATAAATAAAGAGAGGGAAACTTACTTCTGATATGATACTTTGTTGTTTCCCCCTTAAATTTCAAGAGTTAGATAATCAATAGGGTACGAGTCCAAATAAGTTAAATTTCATCGGAAAGTTTGTTTAAATGATGACACTGGGGTCACAGTTTTACATGGGGTTATAAAGGAAAGCCTTTAAAAAAAGATTCAGAAACTACATGAGCTAGAGGTCTTAAATTTCGCATGTACCATAAGCTTATGGTGCTCTATTAGGTATGTTCAATTCGAGACCATGTGGTCAAATTTGGCCCCACCCAAAGGGTCACATGTTTTACATAGACTTTTAATAGTGAACACCTTAAAACGATTCTTCTCTGAACAGTTATACACTCATGAGCATGAACAGACAAATACAACCATCAACCAGTATCGGCCAGGGTTCGTCCCCAACCCTGTGAACATAGCCCCTGGGTTATAACTTTGAGATCCCATACTATAACCATATATACACTTACTGGGCATGAACCGACAGATACAATCATCCAACCAGCCATCGGTCCCGGGTTCCGTCCCCATCCCTTGGGAAATAATCCATGGGTCATAAATTGGAAACCATCGATATATATACTATATATGCTTACTGGGCATGTACAGACGGTTACAACCATCCAACCAGCATTGGCAGGAGGGTCAATCCCCACCTCTGTGGACATAGTCCCTGGGTTATAACTTTGAAACCGTCGAGATCTCCACCCTATAGCCATCTAATTGTGTTCTTTGAGAAGATCGTCAGATGAGCCATTCAGCGTCAGTGTGGTCCTGTTGTTTTTAAGTGATATAGTTCCTAATGTCTCGTCAATGCTATTTTTGTAATTATGACATCAGTTTCGTAAAAATAAACAGAACATTATTACTAAAGCAAAGTGGTGGATGACAAGGTGAACTGTAGTCCCAGTAATCGGTTTCCAATTTAGACTGGTACCCAGTTTGCTGTATTAGTCTACTGGTACCCGAATTCACATCTGATTAGGCTAGGTAAACTGATAACAACTATGCAACAGGTTAATTTTGTTTTATTATAAAAGTCATGTACCATTATATACTTCAGACCAAATACAACCAGTCAAGGTGGTGACAGTTTTCTAATTGAATAACGTGATTATTGATAAATAATTTATACGCTTGTTTACATGTATACTAAAACAATTACTGTAAATAAGTAGGTTATATATCATGGCTACGTAAGAAATGAAACCGGATAAAAATATTAAAACCTAATGTATGGCTCAGATAACCAGGCAAGGCATCTGAAACAGGGAACTATGTTATACAAGAATAAAGTTGGTAAAACAAAACTTGCAGACCATCTTATTCTAATCTTAGATTAATAAACCCTTTATAAAACAGAATGTACAGAACATTTTAACAGCTAGTCCATCAATCTAGAATCAGCTAAATGTGTTTACCCTATTTTTACATTTAAGCATTTTAAAGGGACACATGGCAATCTTGATTTGTTTAAAACTGGCGGCATCCCTTTAGTTTTTCTCCATAACATGCATTTGTTTAATAATTAATGTTAATTATAAAAATACTATAAGGTAAATTGTTTTTGCATATTACTAATTGTTGATTATTTTGCACCAATCATGAATATATTTAAACCTATGGTAGAATAAGAAGAGAACATAAAAACTCAAAATTGTGTGAAATTATATGTAAGCTATAACAGAGACCTGAATTTTAATGCAGGATAAAAACTTCAAGACTGCCATGTGTCCCTTTAAACCATCTTATAAAATGTCTAATGCATAATTCTATAAAACAGAAAAGAATGTTTACTTAAAAAAAAAAAAAAGTTCTACTAATACAACTAAAATAATTGCACATTGCAAAGAGGATATTATCCTATTTAAGTGCCAGTTATTACTTTTAGCACTTAACGATGTTGAGTATTGTTTTGGATTTTAATAACACTTCCCAGTTTAGACTGAAGTGAAGATTTCTGTGTTAATAAATCCATTTAATAGTAGTACCCTTAATTAAATCACCGATATTTTATATCTGTATGTATTAAATCATATATTGCAATACCCAACTATATATGTTTATAAACAATAATAATCTAAAGGTTTTTATCGAATATCGCTTGAAGACATGTTCATAGAACTTATCACCAAAAGGCAGTTTCTTCTCATATCCTAACGCAAAAAAACAACATTATTTTTTTGCAAATATCTGTTTATACCTTCCACCAGCAAAGAAAACGGTAAAATAGTTTCACGTGGAGTCCTGGAATTATGTCTCTCTCACTCTTCCTCTCTGTCTCTTTGCACAAATTAAAACAAGAGGTCAATGACCTTGAAGCTCTACTGATTGATTTTGTTTTCAGGAAGAAGTCGCTACAAACTTGTTTTTTGAAAATCTATTTTTAGCAGTGGCGGCCATCTTGAATTTCCGGCCGACCTGAAATTTTGCTAGGATCAATTAGACATCAAGAGCAACATTCCTGTGAAGTTTCATGAAAATCCGTCAAGTAGTTTCAGAGGAGTAGTCGCTACAAGTTTTCATTATATAACTCTATGTAAACAAAGATGGCCGCTGACAGCCATGTTTAACATTGAATCAAAATAATGTTCGACTCGGATAACCATCATGTCATGCTGATAATTTTAGAAAAAGTCCCATATCAATATCTCTTATAGTTTTCAAGAAGTAGTCGCTACAAACTTATTTTTTTTTAAAATCTATTTTTAGCTGTGGCGGCCATCTTGAATTTCAGGCCGATCTGAAATTTTGCTAGGATCAATTAGACATCAAGAGCAACATTCCTGTGAAGTTTCATGAAAATCCGTCAAGTAGTTTCAGACGAGTAGTCGCTACAAGTTTTCAATATATAACTCTATGTAAACAAAGATGGCCACTGGCAGCCATGTTTAACGTCAAATCAAAATAATATTCGACTCGGATAACCATCATGTCATGCTGATCATTTTAGAAAAAGTCCCATATCAATATCTCTTATAGTTTTCAAGAAGTAGTCGCTACAAACTTATTTTTTAAAAATCTATTTTTAGCCGTGGCGGCCATCTTGAATTTCCGACCGACCTGAAATTTTGCTAGGATCAATTAGACATTAAGAGCAACATTCCTGTGAAGTTTCATGAAAATCCGTCAAGTAGTTTCAGAGGGGTAGTCGCTACAAGTTTTCATTATATAACTCTATGTAAACAAAGATGGCCGCTGGCAGCCATGTTTAACGTCGAATTAAAACGATTTTCGACAAGGACCAACATCATGTCATCCTGATCATTTTAGAAAAAGTCCCATATCAATATCTCTTATAGTTTTCAAGAAGTAGTCGCTACAAACTTATTTTTTAAAAATCTATTTTTAGCCGTGGTGGCCATCTTGAATTTCCGGCCGACCTGAAATTTTGCTAGGATCAATTAGACATCAAGAGCAACACTCCTGTGAAGTTTCATGAAAATCCGTCAAGTAGTTTCAGAGAAGTAGTCGCTACAAGTTTTCATTATATAACTCTATGTAAACAAAGATGGCCGCTGGCAGCCATGTTCAACGTCGAATCAAAACGATTTTCAACAAGGACCAACATCATGTCATGCTGATCATTTTAGAAAAAATCCCATAGCAATATCCCTTAGAGTTTTCAAGAAGTAGTCGCTACAAACTTGTTTTTTAAAAACCTATTTTTAGATTTGGTGGCCATCTTGGATTTCACATCTACATGAATTTTTGCTAGGATCAACTAGACTTCATGGGCAACATTTCTGTAAAGTTTCATGAAAATCCATTCAGTAGTTTCAGAGAAGTAGTCGCTACAAAAAAAAAGTTAACGGACAGACGGACAGACGGACGGACGGACGGACGGACGACGGACACCGCACCACGGCATAAGCTCTGCTGATCTCTGATCAGTAGAGCTAAAAACAATAACATGAAAACTCGCACCTTAAGAAAGGTCCATAGCTGGGCATGACAGATCTAACAATGTGCAATGTAGTAACAACAGGTGCGGCATGAAAACAAGTAACATATATCAGGGGTTTATGCGAAACCTCTGTAACTGTATTTAAATAAAGAACAATATACAACATATTTCCATCGAGTCCTCGATATGCAATTTTAATCTAAAATATGGACCTACCTAAAATTACCAGTAAAATGCAATAAGATGACATAAAATGCAATAAGATGACTAGAAAATACTATGGATAAATTGTAAATTGCACTAACATCTCTCACATGTTTAACAAATAGTCAATATGTGAGAAATATTCATGTTAATATATGTTTTTTAATGATACACAAAATCGATAATAAAATGTGAATAAATAGGTACTAACATACTATACATATACAGCAAAAGACAGCTCAACATCCATACCTTTTATGGCAATTGTGTGTGTAACTCGACTGCATAAAATGTTTGGCAATTGTGTGTTTAACATCAACACCGTGTCCGTTTTTATTTGGTGTATATTGTCAACAATATGTGTACTGTTATATGGTGTTTAACATCAACATGGTTTGTACTGTTATATGATGGATAACATCAACATGGTATGATTGTTATCTGATGGATAACATCAACATGGTATGATTGTTATCTGATGGATAACATCAACATGGTATGTATTGTTATATGGTGTATAACATCAACATGGTATGTATTGTTATTTGGTATATAACATCAACACGGTTTGTATTGTTATATGGTGTATAACATCAACATGGTATGATTGTTATCTGGTGAATAACATCAACATGGTATGTATTGTTATATACTCTATAACATCAACATGGTATGATTGTTATATACTCTATAACATCAACATGGCATGTATTGTTATATACTCTATAACATCAACATGGTATGTATTGTTATATACTCTATAACATCAACATGGTATGTATTGTTATATACTCTATAACATCAACATGGTATGTATTGTTATATACTCTATAACATCAACATGGCATGTATTGTTATATACTCTATAACATCAACATGGTATGTATTGTTATATACTCTATGACATCAACATGGCATGTATTGTTATATACTCTATAACATCAACATGGCATGTATTGTTATATACTCTATAACATCAACATGGCATGTATTGTTATATACTCTATAACATCAACATGGTATGATTGTTATATACTCTATAACATCAACATGGTATGATTGTTATATACTCTATAACATCAACATGGCATGTATTGTTATATACTCTATAACATCAACATGGTATGTATTGTTATATACTCTATAACATCAACATGGTATGTATTGTTATATACTCTATAACATCAACATGGTATGTATTGTTATATACTCTATAACATCAACATGGCATGTATTGTTATATACTCTATAACATCAACATGGTATGTATTGTTATATACTCTATGACATCAACATGGCATGTATTGTTATATACTCTATAACATCAACATGGCATGTATTGTTATATACTCTATAACATCAACATGGTATGTATTGTTATATACTCTATAACATCAACATGGCATGTATTGTTATATACTCTATAACATCAACATGGTATGTATTGTTATATACTCTATAACATCAACATGGTATGTATTGTTATATACTCTATAACATCAACATGGCATGTAACATCAACATGGTATGTATTGTTATATACTCTATAACATCAACATGGCATGTATTGTTATATACTCTATAACATCAACATGGCATGTATTGTTATATACTCTATAACATCAACATGGTATGTATTGTTATATACTCTATAACATCAACATGGTATGTATTGTTATATACTCTATAACATCAACATGGCATGTATTGTTATTTGTTGTATAACATCAACATGATGTATACCTTAAACACAGCATGATGTCAAGATAGAAAAATGTGTTCTTCTCAAAAACCACTAAGACACCTTTTTAAAATATTTAACATGTCGGAATCTGATCCATTCTTGTTACTGATTTCAAACAATGGCTATTGTAACAAACCGTAATCAAACAGTGAGGCTAACAACCCTCTGCCTTAATCTAAAAGCTAGTGAGCAAATATTCAACGAACAATCACAATTTAACAAGGCAGTAGGTAAAATATCAATCGTATTTTGATTTCAATCATATAAATTACAGATTCAGTCGAAAATTTACAATGTGATTGGGTTTAAAATTGCGTGAATTTAAGAAAATCATCTTCACAAAAATAGCAAAATGCTCAACAAGTTTTTAAAAATAGTTATAAAAATAGAGTACATATATCAACAAATAAGAGCTGTTTTAGACACAAGTTTGTAGATTTGCATATTTCACAACCATTTACAACATATTGTCTCCACAGAGAACAAACTAACACAAAATAATGTGCTTAAGTAACGTATACAACAGTACTGCTCCAAACCAGCTCGTGAATTCTTAAAAGGCTCAATATGGCAATTTTAATTTTTTAAGATTTTGTGTGGTACATTAGAAGGCAAGATAACCACCATCTGTCCTTTATTTCCATCAATCCCTCAGCAAATTACTTTAAAAAATCATTCTGAAAGGTTGTTACAATTCTGTGAGCATGACATTAAAAGCAAATTTTCTTAGCATAGAGTTCCTTTTTTATATTATTCACAATGAATTGGATTGAGTTTTAAGGTACCAGGCCCCATATACTCGAAACTTGCTCAGCCAAAATCCCATGCTCAAGCTCAAAACACACATATTTCATTTAGCTACAACTTTTTTCAGTGAGGGTTTTCAGGACAGCTGTAATATTTCCTTATCTTTATTTGTGTAAAGTTTCAAATAATTGCATGACCAGTAAGTAAGATTTTCAACGTTTTAAAACTGAGCTTGAGATTTTGGCTCAAAAGTTTCCAAAATACGGGGCCAGGACACAAAACTGATTTGATTTAAACATATTTTATTGCCAATATTTTACATACAGAACAAATATATATACGATGGAAATATTATAATGACAAATGGGTAACAAGTTCTACCAACATTAGATTAAACCATTCCCAGTAAACTGGTACCAAAACTCGTAATAAGGCGCCAAGACGGATATGAAGTCTCTGGATCCAAGTCTGATTTACATGGTGATAAAACATGATTCAGAAACTTCACAAATGCTGGAAAACCAGAATTACTGAAACTCCAGCTGTTGAACCCTATTAGTCGGTCGCCACTTGCAAGGGTTAGATAGTGGTATCAGTTATTGGTCCTCTTTACTGCCCCAAATTCATTAGAGGCTGCCCCGGGTTCACACGGGGCTGCCCATAATCCATAAGGGGCTATTCACATTGAAGAGTTACTAGGTTAGACAGGATCATTTCATGAACTTACAGAAAAAAAATTGATAAAAAATAAACTAGGGTCGGAGCCAAAAATATAGGCTGATCGGGCCAGCAGATACACCTATATTTGTTTGTTTGCTGACACCAAAATTCCAGGACACATTAACAATGTGATATGTTAATATATATTCAACAAAAGGCACTTTTGATTATTAAATTAGCAATACAAGAATTTAGGAAACAGTGCATATAGTTAGTTTTATCTATTAAATTAAAAACAGAGGGATTAAGGGAAATAACAGGGGCCTTTATTTTCCTCGATTAATATCACAAACGACCCAGTCTGATAACAGTCCATTTATAATCACATTTTCCGGTAAAATAACATATCGCTTGAGTCTGCATTAATATTTTACCACACGGGGAATTGACACATGCACAGTTTGTGAATTTCCTCCTTATTCATCTGCTGGCATTTATCCTACTTTCTGTTTGACAAATGGGTGCATGGAAAAACTGAATTTTGTGGACATTTCGGTGGATGAGACAGATGCCTTCATGAAAAGGAAAAGGAATGTTAACACGATATAAAGAAAAATGTTTAGACGTGAACACGTTCATAAAATTCATGACCGAAGGAGACGAGCAAAGGGACCTTGCTGAGATACCAGCTGCAGAACTAAATATTCTTTTGGCCCGGTATTTTCTGGATAATTTAATATCTAATAAATAAATAAGTTATAATGTGGTTAGTTTGTTTGTTCGACCTTCAGTCTCGGACTCCTATCGAGTTACCCCGGACTGATATCTTGGTTGATAACAAACCTCTAAATAGCAGATTCACGGTGATATATGTAAATATATGTTGAAACTCATGGTAGTATATGTCAATATATCAATATATACCGAAACCCATAGTGATATCCATATTAACAGTGAAACTCATGGCGATATATATGTAAAACTCATAGTGAAACTCATGGTGGGATCTATATACAGAAAAACTCACGGTGGTATATGTCAATATACGGCAATCAGGATCATGAGGCATGGATCCACTAAATCATGCTAGATCACTTGCTATTGTTTATAATAGAAATAACAATAAAACTGGTTACAAAACTGAACACAGATCTGTGTTAAAATAATTGGAATAAAGTTTATTTACAATAAAACATTAGAAAAAAAAAATGAAAATATCATGATTTTGATTCTATACTATCAAAACAGCAGAAAATGAAGGAAATAAAAGAAGTAAAAAGAATTAAAAAAAAACACCTTCTGCTGCTAGTTTCTACAACACAACAGCTATATGTAACATGTGAAAATATCAATAATTGTGAACGTCACAATCTCTATATAGAAAAGCATAATATCAAGTAGCTAACAAATGAGGAAATAAATGCCATAGAAAAAGACAACAGTTGTAGGATTGTTTTATTAGTACTTCAATATCCCATGGGTTAAACTTTTTATTCAGCCGGTGCAATGTAAATCACCAGAATCAGTGTAAATCCTCAAGGTGAGTGCAATTCCACAAGGTTAGTGTAATTCTTCAAGGTCAGTGTAATTTCCCAAAGTCGGGGTAATTCACCAAGATCAGGTTAATATCCAAAGATTAGTGTAACTCCACAATATCAGTTTAGTTCCAAGGGCAGGGTAATTTTCCAAGGTCAGGGTATATATCAGGGTATATATCCCAAAGGTCAATGTAGCTCCCCAAGATCAGTGTAAATTCCCAAGGTCACATTAATTCACCAAGGTGAGGATAATTCCCAAAGATTAGTGTTATTCCCAAGGTCAGGGTAATTTTCAAAGGTCATTGTAACTCTCCAAGGTCCTTGTAAATCCCAAAGATAAGGGTAATTCACCAATGTCTGGGTAATTCACCAAGACAAGGGCAATTCACAAAGATTAGTGTAATACCCAAAAGTCAGGGTAACTCCCAAAGGTCAGGGTAACTCCCAAAGGTCAGAGTAACTCCCAAATTTCAGTGAAACTTCTCAAGGTCAGTGTAACTCCCCTAGGTAAGGATACTTCACTATGCTCAGGGTAATTTCCAAAGTTTAGTGTAACTCTCAAAGGTCAGTGTAATTCCCAAAGATCAGTGTAACTCCCAAAGATCAATGTAACTTTCAAAGGTATAGATAATTCACCAAGGTTAGGGTAATTTACCAAGGTAAGTGTAATTTACCAAGGTCGGTGTAATACCCAAAGATCAGGATAATTCCCCAAGGTCAAGGTAACTCACCATGGTCAATATTATACCCCAGAGTCAATGTTATCTTCCAAGGTTAGCATAACTTCCCAGCTTAGTGTAATTCCACAAACTCATTATAATTCCCATGGCTAGTGTAATTCTTTAAGGTAATTGTGTTTCCACAAGGTAGATGCCTTTGTCCCGAGTAAAAATCTCTTTAAGTTCCCAGACTTTGATATATTCTTTTTTTTTCCATTTCCCAGTATCAATGCTATTTATCATGTTATTCCTGGGATAAATATATCTGATTTAATGATAGCTAAAAGAGTTCAGTTCCATATGGTCAACCTGACATTTCAATTAAAATGCTGGACTGTCAGATCTTAAGTTATTTAAAACAGCGCCAGAGACAGGGGAAGTTATAGGAATCCGGGAAATCTAGGGGAAGGATTTATAGCAATCTGGGAAATCTAAGGTTCCTAACAGGCTCTTAGGACTCTGATACTTGGGACAGCCTGGTGTAAATCCCCATTTGAAGGCTAGGAAATTAATAGTCTTGCCGATGGACCCAGCAATGAAAATCAGTGGCATCAGTGAGACACAAACCGGTGATTTCCAGATTGGAAGTCTACGGAGCTATCCACTAAGTCATGGTGGCTCCTGGGTGCTATTCCGAGGCGATGTTACATTTCTTTTGTATTCCTCATTCTCTAAGCCTAATTAAAACTATGCTTTTAGACCACTGTACCAAATTTCATTTCCATATTATTACAAAATACAAAATATAAATTACAACATGATGTGTGATTTTGTAGAAACATGAATTACCAGACAAACATACATATCTGTTAACCATATACATTTGACACATTAATAGTAGATTGTTAAGATTCTGTTTGAAGTATACCTGTTTATATTTCCAAACACACACACTGTTTTTGATTGTCTGTCGTGTCCTTTTTCACCCTACTTGATGGTCAAGGAGGAGGCATATAACTGCAGATAACTATCAAGGTGACATCTCTTTTAAAACAATCCGAGTTAAAAGATAACATTTTGATCTGTTAAAACTTCCAGCACAATCGTGGTCCTGTATATCACAGCGATGAGATTTCCGATGATGATTATGGCAAAAAGAACTGCGTCCGCCAATTAATTACGCAAGCACGTGCAGCACGGTATGGATCACAATCGGCAGCACGGTATGGATCACAATTGGCCACATCCCGAGCATGAAGCCATGTTGATTACTAACGTACCTACTCTGTGGGTATAGGTTATACTAGAATACTGGTCCATTTATACATGTTATTCACTACAGAGCCGTACTCTCTGAACGACGATTCTGAAACAATTCCCAGAAATCTGGGGGGTCACACGTCTGCCCACATGGTGTTATCAATGTCTCCCCACCTACTACAGTAATTGGATTTGTCTGTAAATAAAATATTATACATATGTTAGAGAAGGTTGTTTATCGCAATATTTAAATACGATACTGGTGCAATATAATAAACGGTTTGTTTGTTTGGTGTTTAATGAACATGGAAATGACTTGCGCAACTAGACTTGGTACTGATCATTCCTGCCATGGGATCAGGAGAACTTGTCTGTACAAAGTTAGTGTATTTAACCCTTTAAAGGGCCATAACTCTGCCAAAAATCACTCAACCGGAACACAGCAATGATATGCATAACTACGGTTGGTTCCTCTGAAATCTGGCCGGACCATAACTCTGCCAAAGATCATTCAACCGGAACATGGTGATGATATGCACAACTAGGCTTGATACTGGTTTTCGAACTTGAATGAGCTTTCATCAATTTCAACAATCTGGCAAAGTTTGGTAAAGGTAGGATGCAAATTGGAGGCGCTAGAGTGTTGACAAGAAAGACAAACTATAGTACTTTCGTTAATTCAAGGGCAATAACTCCGGTGTTACTGGACCGATCTGGCTGGTTTTTTTAACTCATCCAAGCTTTCATAGCAGGGCTTCTAAAATCGCTGGTTTATCGGTTCCCAGACCGAAATCAGTTTCTCCGGACCGTTTTTCTTTTCAAAATCTCTGTTTAAATCGGTCCCAGATATTTTATCTATCGGTCGTTAAAAAATCTACAATTGCCCTTTACACTCCTTCTAATATCCTAAAATATGCCTTGTGGCAATATTCTTTGATTCATAACACGATTGTTTGTCACTCGCTGTGCGAAAGTAGGTCAATTTGGACTAAACCATTACCGATAGTAGGGAGTTTTCCGGAAGAGTCTATAGCTCGGTAGCATGCCTTTGATGTGTGATCAGTGAAGGCATATCACGCGTTCTGTCGGTTCACTGAAGCGAGTGTTACCGTCTGTAATTTCTTTGATATACCGTTAGTCGTAAGGTGTTAGCCTGTTTGCTTGTGTCGGGTTTTTTTTTGTTTGCTTGTGTCGGGTTTTTTTTTTAAGTGGCCAAAGCTGGGACTGAAATTTGTTTGCGTCATTAAAAAAAATTAAAATACCGAGAAGTGTTAATTGTTTGTTTGGTTTTTTTTATACAATAACTTTAAGTATAATATTAATGACATTAATTAAGGAAAGTGATCAAACCTGACACCGCTTTTTTTTTAAGTCGGACCGAAATTGTTTGTGTTAGTCGTAACATTTGGTATTAATTAAACCTCGACGTGGCACAGGGGCGAAACACTACGATATATACGAGCTGTTTGGTAATAATTTGTACGTAGTGGCTAGCTGCAGCACAACGCATATCAAAATAGACAAGTAAAATTTGATGCATGGCATCAGTTCGCCGCAAAAAGATTTTGGTCAAAGATGTGAGAGTGTTAGAACCGACAAATGAACTTCATGCGACTTCCGGTTTATTAGACACTTCCGGTTCAATTCCTCAAATGATCAACAATTTTAATATTGAGTGAAAATTATTCATTCAGTAAAGCGAAGACATGATGTCAGTCATTAAAATGTACAAATTGTGATAAAGTAAGTTATAAATAATACAAATATAATACAAACATACATTTTAAATAGTTCTCTATATAAATGACTAAACGGAAAAAATGCATGGTGCAGCTGACATGGTGGGTGGGGTACGGCGATTTTAGTGATTTTTTCAAAATAAGTGCGATTCTTACATTAGTAAAAAACCTGGACCGATTTGCATTTTAAAATTTTAGAGGCCCTGTTTCATAGATATTAACAATCTGGTGATTTGGTAAAGATAAGATAAAAAATGAAGGTGCTAGAGTGTTGACATCAAAAAGTTAACACATTTTTCAATAATTCAAGGGCCATAACTTCTGTGTTACTGGTCCAATCTGGCTGGTTTTAGAATCTGACCAATCTTTCACCAATATCAACAATCTGGCAAGTTTGAAAAACATAAGATGCAAAATGGAGGCGCTAGAGTGTTGAGAAGACAAAATACAGCAAATTTCGTTAATTCAAGGGCAATAACCCCGGTGTTACTGGTCCGATCAGGCTGGTTTTCGAACTCCTCCAAGCTTTCATTGATATTAATAATCTGGTAAAGCTTGGTAAAGATCGGATGAAAAATGGGGGCGCTAAAGTGTTGACAAGACAAAATATAGCAATTTTCGTTAATTCAAGGGCAATAACACCAGTGTTACTGGTGCGATCTGGCTGGTTTTTGAACTTGTCCAATCTTTCATTGATATTAATAACCTGGTAAAGTTTGGTAAAGATCGTATGAAAAATGAATCTGATCAAAAAGTTAACGGACGACGGACAAAAGACCATGGCATAAGCCCTACTGGCCAGTAGAGCTAAAACTAAGAAATCCACAAGTTTAAAAAATATAAATCAAGTTTTCTGTGCGTCTCAGTGTATTAGGCACAAATTGACTTGGGTGGGCAAATGTAAAATAATTTGCTATAAACATACGCTGATTTGATTTAAACGTATTTTGCTGCATATATGTACAAGTCAGGGTTCTGGAAATATTTTGAAAATCCACTTGCCCAGGGCAAGTGGATTTTTCAAAAGTCACTTGATCTGCCCATAATGTCACTTGTCCCACATTTAATTGCACACTTAATGTCCCTAAAAATTGGCGCCCCCTCCCACCCCACTAAGCACTACACACACACACACACACCACCCCATTATTTTTGATGACCATCCAAAAAAATTGCTTGGCAGCTAGTGTGTGGAACTTTTAATGTCACAGTGTGTACAATTAACCAGTTGACAGAAAAAAAGAAAGAAGCTATTGTGTTCATTTAAATGTGTGACAATCAAAGAAACAAGACAAAAACGTAATTAAAATATTCACTTGGCCCCCAATATCTGTAACCATGGTAACGTTCCTATGCCTTTGTTCACACGTCTGACGGTCATGTCAGGATAAATTGTGAAACGGTGTGGGTTAATTAGTTGTTTATTGAAAATAATGTCACAAATTAAGCTGCCTAGCAGGCGAGAATGTTGATTGTACCGAAAGTTATTAACAATCGCTAGCGGCGAAAAACAGCGGCCAGTTTTATTCAGTTATCAAATTCTGATATGGCTAGTTTGCCACTTGATTTGGTCTAGAATGGAAATGTCCAGTCGGGCAAGTAGCGGGCCACCAGATTTGCGAAGGTCATTTGCCAGCACCCAAAATCCACTTGCCCGGGGCGTCGAGCAACCGTATTTCCGGAACCATGCAAGTATAATGCAATTGAATCGGACCACAAGTGCTACCCATGTAAGTTACAGCCATTCCCTAACATGCGCTAAGAACCAATCCCCACCAAAAGGGTGCCACTGGAGCAATTTGTTTTACAGATAAAGGAAAAGATACATTTGAGATAATCTGTTTTCTATAAATCTACCCAAAACTTAACAATACTGAACAAGACCTCGGTCTGAGGGTGTCTCGCCCACCGTGACAAAGCGCATTTTGTCATTCAGCGATGTCAACGAATGCCAACAATACATATGACCAAGTATCAAAGACATAAAGTGAGACAATCACATAAATTTAACTGAGGTTAAGTAACCTAACCAAGGTTAAGTTACCCAACCAAGGTTAGGTTTGGGGAAAATAATGCAAAATATGACCTTGACCTTTTATTCATTCAGTGATGCCCGCCAATGCCAACAATACATATGATCAAGTATCAAACAAAGAAATTAAAGTTATCAGAAAAAGTTAACTGCGGTGAACTTACCTAACCAAACTGATGTTTAGGGTAAATAACACAAAACGTGACCTTGACCCTGGTATTTCTTTTCGTTCAGCAATGCCCACCAATGCCAACCATACATATGACCAAGTATCAAAGACATAAAGTTAGGCAATCACATAAAGTTAACTGAGGTTAAGTTACCTAACCAAGGTTAAATTTGGGAAAAATAAGCAAAATATGACCTTGACCTTGGTAATTTTTGTCGTTCAGTGATGTTCACCAATGCCAACAATACATATGACCAAGTATCAAACATAGAAAATGAGGCAATCACATACAGTTAACTGAGGCTAAGTTACCTAACCAAGGTTAAGTTTTATGAAAATAATGTAAAAGATGACCTTGACCGTGATAATTTTGGCATTACATGATGTCCCTTGACCCAACAAAGCATCTGACAAACTTTCAGAAAAATTCGAGCAGCTGTTGTTGAGATATAGTTGATTTAAGATGTGGCTGCTGCCACCCCCGCCGCCGGAAAAGTGACTGCTTTGTCTCCCCACCCACTATGTGGACAGGACAATAAGAGGGGGAAGTGTTTTTTACCCAAAACAAAATGTTAGCAAGTACCGTATGTCCCCTAATAATACCGCCTCCCCTAATAGCACCACCAGATTTTAAAAAAAAAAAAAAGTATTTAAGGGCGCCCCTTTTGCATTTTGTATGGCGCCAGAGCACTATTATTCGTGGAATATAAGTATCTTTCATTAAAAAAATTATACCGAGGGTTGGAATTCCGCCTGAACCAGATATCCATGACTGATTATTTTTCTTTATCATTGACATTTTGTGCGTTACGTCGCCAATAACTAACATTTTAATCTTTTCTTTACACAATGATGTCAGGCATCTGTTCACGTTATTGACGTCATCATTGATGCAGGTGACTTTTATCTTCCCCCCATGTGTAAGATCAGGCTTTCCATCACCCATGTTAAACCCATGTTAAACGCAAATAACCTTATCCGGTATGCAAGAAATACAGTATACGGTCAATCAACAGGTGATGTTTACCTTATGAAAGTTGACCAGATCTATAATACTGTTATGTGTGAGTTGGTTGGGACCAAAGAAATGATACTGGTCCTCGGAGGCGTCAATCAGGAAGTGTTTACATCTGTCTGCCGCCCGGTAAGATATAGTGTAGCCCCACACCTTCTCACTTACACGCACCAGGTACGTTGCCAGCTCCTTATCTATTAGCAGTTTCTCGGAATCCATTCTTGATATCACACCTGTACAATTAACCCACGACACATTAAGATATGAATCACGATCTCTTTATTAACTGATTAAATGCATTAGCATGTACAACCTTAACAAGGCAGATAGATCTAATAATAATTAAATATGCAAAGGATCTTCAGTTTTAAAATTTAAAACTATGTTTTCTTTGAATTGAATTGAATTGGGGTTTTAAAGCGCACCAACACATGAAAAGGTTATATGGCGCCTAACAGGCATGAACATGCCAGGCTCATCTTCCATGTACATCGAGATAAAATATGGAGAACGGGCCTAGAACCTTCTCACCCTGAACTGCAGAGTTGCGGCAAATTCTATCGTAGAAACTCCATTTACGCTGGAGCCACGTTACTGTTTTTCTGCCACTGCTCTTTGATGCGAGCGAGATGGCACCTGAAACAATGCAGGGATCATGATGAAGACCTTTAATGGACATGAACAAAAAATGATAAAATGAACATGAATTTGGGGGGATTCTACCCCTCTGCCTACCCCTCCAAAGGGATCTGCAGTGGCCCTATTCTTTGCCCCGAGACCAAACGTGGCCCCCGAAAACCACACGGGGACTTTGAAATGCAGTCGATTTGTACTAAAACAAAACATAACAGTACAGTACTACTTCATTATAGTAAATGTTTTCAAGATACACGTATTTCAAATTTTAAAAATTGAAGAAAATAAATAAATATAAAAAATTGTAGGACACACGACCAATGCTGAATGGTGATGACAATTTTATTGATCTATTAGTTATGATCTACAACAAACACATCAGGATACAAACATGTCAGAATTGATCATTACAGTACTATAAATTTACAGATGCTGTGACATGATATAAAATCTAAAAATATATTTATTTAAATCTATTAAAGAAGATCCAATTTACAGGTTCACCCATCCGCTGTTTTGTTACTGCATAATTAACAATGATAACACAATGCGAAAAACTTGAGTCATTTTGTGTCAAACAAAAATGCAACTTTATTCTTTACCTACCATGGAACCACTCTGCCGGTTTTCCTGTTTTAGGATCAATGACAGTTTTTCTACTTTTTTCTTCTTGGTAGAACCAGCTTAATACAGCGTCACGGTTGGGTGGTCGCGGTGGTCGAGACTTTCTCCTCTCCTCACGGATTTGTTTATTTTTGTCTAAAACTGCACTGGTTCTGTAGTATAGGCAAATTTGTTTATTCTGGCAATTTGCTTATAAAAACATTTAATAACCGACTAATAAGGGTCAATAACAAAGTTATCTACTGTTGATATTGGCCAATACCTTGCTTAACTGCATTATGAATTAAGTAAATTCATAAAGTAAATAACTTTCAGCCAAAGGGTTTTCAGCATTAATCAGGGCCCAAATTTAAGCTGGCATATTGGCAAAATGCAAGTGACATTTTCAGCAGAATGCCAGTAAACTTTTCAAGTACTGGCAAAAATTTGCAAGTGCATCAAAATACCTTACGAGTTTAATTTAGAATACCATGTCTGCTTTTTTTTTTAACATATGCTTTCATATCAATGGTGTTTTAATATTTTTAAGTTTTCATGATATGTCTTTGTATTTGAATGACACATCTGGAATCCAGCATGTTTGCTAATGATGAATGATCTTGTGCATTTTAGTAACTTATTTGTTACATATTTGTACTTACACAGACAACCATAGAAATTGCAAGTAAATTTTTCGTTTTGTCAGTTACAAAAAATGCTGCTGGCAAAATATTGCGAGTCCAGATTGTCGCTAAATTTGAGCCCTGTTAACATGAGCAGTATTAACAATAAATACCACTACATCAATTATATATCATTGGAACTGGCATTTTTAATGGTAAATCAGTGAGAAATAAATATTATATAACCAAAATTTCCCTCAACTCATTGTTGCTGGGACAGCAGGAAATTAAGAAACCTCACAAAACTTCACATAACTTCAGTTGGCTTTAATATAAAGCATTTTGGATAAAAATAAAAAAATAAATAAAAAAAATTTGATGCAGCAGAAATGGCCTATCAAAAACAACTTTCACTTGTGAAATTTGTATTTCTCAACCGATTTTGAAGGTATTTATATTTACCACTAACAATGTCTGGTTCAGATATACGCAACTCATTTAGATATTAGTTTAATTTTATCTGAAAAGTTCAGAAAACCTTTGGCTAAGACAAGCACCCTAAACAATAATCAGAATATAAGAATCGTTCTGAATCAAATTTTGAAGAAAAAATCTTATATTCATAACTTTCATGCACATCCAAGCATTTCATGACAATTTCCAAGATGATGAGATATTCGCTAGGTGCAAATAAAGGCCCTTGGCTAAGGTGATCTAAAAATTTAAAAGTCTGACCATAATTTGAATGAAATCTAACAAGACATCATTACACACAGAAGATACATACAGTGTAGCTGTACACAAAAAATAAATCTGTTAATAAAATTCTCACTGCAAATGATTTTAGACAGTGCTAGTCAACTGAGCATCAAAGATAAACAACAGGTGGATCACCCAAATATGGAGATGTGTCATTTAACTGATTACAGATTGGTTAAATTATTTTGAAGATGATCATGTCATGCCAAAGTTATGAAGAAACGTAAATAATGTAGACAATTAATAAGATGTGGTATCATTTAACCTACAATCAAGAAGTTATATTAAAACAGCAGACATCACAATATTATCACTGCAACCAATACCAGTACATCGTTAAAATAACTTCTAAAAGTATAACACGATATGTCAACTCTGTCTACATTGTGTAGATCATGTTTTATTTAGATATATCCCATGAAAGAAATACATAACTCAGAAAGAAAAGGATGTTGTTTAATTTGTTAATGGGCTAACCATTTGACTAAAAATTGTTTAGCCAAATTGGCTAAAGCACCTACATTTTCTTTAGACAAATGATTTTTTGTTAATCCACATTTGGCTAACACACAACTTTAGCAATGATTATGTTTTTAAAAAAAGTTCATTCTACTGAGACGCAAAAACATGTAACACTGTCTAGACTGGCAAGAGGGGGTATGCATTTTATCATTATGTGGTCCGAGTATTAACTTTCATACCCCATCCAACCCCTTCTCCAAGAAGCGAAACGGAAACACTGAAGGATTTTTATACAAACATGTCTGCACCCACGAATAAGTTTTTTTAGCCATTTTCGCCACTTAACCAATGCCAAATGTTCCAAATGTTCCTTTGTAAGGGTCAAAATGGACTAATCCAAATTGGCTAAAACACTTGACAAAAGTTTAGCCCTTATAAAGTTTGTTTAGCCTATGGTGAATGCAAAGGCTAATGTATAGCCCAGATTATATATATTTTTATAATCTGTACAGCAAAAGCGTATATAATTGTATAATTGGTTAACTTTTGCCTTTAAGGCAAGCAGGTTTTTGTGCAATAATATTTCTGAGTAGGTACATGTATTGAATTGAAACTGAAACACTATACAGGAACTGATTCGGGGTGAGAATTACATCTTAATCTCACAATACGTTTGTTTTCAATCTTAACGGAGATGACACAGACATTGTGTCGATTATACTTGTACACTTTTACCGTTAAACCTGCATCAAATCACCATGTCTGCAAGCATTAATTGAAACACCTTATCTGAAGCATACCCTCCGGTACAAATGTATGCATTTTAGCCAATGTTGACCTCTGATTGGTACATACAGAATACCTGTACTCTAAATAAACCATTTGGCCCTGCTAGCTTGTTTACATATTTAAAGCAGAAACAACATAAAAGTACATTAGTTCATATGAACTTTTTACGATATCCCTTCGAAACTCTTTATGTGGCTTAGTTTGCAATTTTACTATGTTACAATTTATGACGTCACATTACGTTACATACAATAAACATAGTGTTATTCTCCCTTGCTTACTAGCCTAATAAAGCAGATATCACTATCCTAATAAAGCACTGTTTATTAGGTCAATCCTTTCTCAGGTCGACGGGTGCATACCTGAATAATGAACATGAATCTCGGGTCTAGCATACATACTAGTATATATTTGATCACAGGCCTTTAGTTATATCCAAAAGTAATATCAAACAAGTATTCATTACAAAAACAAATGTCAGATATCCAGCTAAGATGCCAGATGCCCCAGCTAAACGCAGAACTTCCAAGTGTGTGACCTTGACCTTGTGGTCGCAGACAGAATGTTTTTGTAATCAACGTATAAAATACGTAAGTAATTAGTAAACCAAAAGACACATTTTCGAGAGAATATGAGCAAAAACGACAGACAGACAAATGAACAGACAAGGCCAAAACAGTATAGTCCCCATCAATTTTGGCGGGGACATGACTACCGGTACAAAACCTAGCCTGGAATTCATACCTTTTCAAACTTACTGAATTTATTAAAACATAATTTGACCTATCTCTGTGATGTGATGGATGTCATATCCAAGATCCCATCTATTGGGAAAGTGTTCACTGTTATTACAGTGTCTACAGGTCAACATACAGTTACTAGTGAAGAGTGGTAATGAGTGCTATAGAATGGTGACATATATATATATACAACTGGTCCCATCTACTCGGAAAGTGTTCACTGTTGTTACAGTGTCTACAGGTCAACTGAAGTGTGCTATAGCACGGTGACATATATATATACAACTGGTCCCATCTACTGGGAAAGTGTTCACTGTTGTTACAGTGTCTACAGGTCAACTGAAGTGTGCTATAGCATGGTGACATATATATACAACTGGTCCCATCTACTGGGAAAGTGTTCACTGTTGTTACTGTGTCTACAGGTCAACTGAAGTGTGCTATAGCACGGTGACATATATATATACAACTGGTCCCATCTATTGGGAAAGTGTTCACTGTTGTTACAGTGTCTACAGGTCAACTGAAGTGTGCTATAGCAGGGTGACATATATATATACAACTGGTCCCATCTATTGGGAAAGTGTTCACGGTTGTTACAGTGTCTACAGGTCAACTGAAGTGTGCTATAGCATGGTGGTACAACTGGTGGTAATAGTTACAATGTGAAAATATAATGCCAGAAAAGAAGGAACTGAAGATCGGTGGTGGACAATGGACTAATATCATCGGAGAGGAAATTCTCATAAGAATTAACATAGCAATATGAACCATGATGAAAATGAGGCACAGGAATCCATCCATCATTTGAGAGGAATGGCAATGTAAACATGGGACGCCATGCAGTTTTTGGAAATCATACAGGAGAAAACACAGCAGGAAAGTGTACAATTGTGTTGTGACTAGCAGATATTGTTTCTGTCCCTGGGTTAACATGCAGTTAATATTCAAGTGTTGTATAAGTCTGTACTATAGCATAGATAGACAACAGGTGACAATGGCTACATGGTAAAAGTATAAAGACAGAAAAACCAGACTGGAAGTGGTATTTGTCAGTGGATACTTGGACACAGCATTCCATCTATTATCGAGACCGAAACCAATGCAAATATGGGACATTATATAGTTTTGTAGCCACATGAAATAACCATGAACCATTTTAATATTAATTAAGATGTGCTTACGATGGTGCTGTATCAAATGACCAGACTGGTGCATAACAAAATAAGGAACATCTATATTACAGTCGGACTCGCGTGGAACTATATACATGTAAAACAGAAACAAATTGACAATAACCTAAAACTCAAACTCCTGACTGAGTTCATAAATATAATATATTAATGGGGTATAACATCAAGGTGCCATCATCCTTTTGGTTCTATACATAGATGGCACCGTTACATTCTCTCAAGTCAATTTTATCAATAAAATTCTGAACAGAAATAAATTGATTAAAGGGACACACGGCAATCTTGATTTTTTAAAAACTCACGGCGTCCCGCTAGTTTTTCTGCATAATTTGCATTTGTTCAATCATTAATATTAATTATAAGAATAGTATTATGCGAATTGTTTTTGGATATTATTAAATTTTGATATTATTGCACAAATAATATATTAAAAGTTATAGTAGTATCAGACCAAAAAGTCAATACTTACATTTTTTATTTATTTAAATGCAACCAGGTTAAAAGTAAAACATGATTGTGTATATATAAATCCTGACACCCATTTCAAACAATTAAAGATTGCCGTGTGTCCCTTTAAAATATTATTGTATTCATCAAATCTTCAAATTTGATCAGGGCTATTCCATTAAAACATACCCACGACCCCAGGAAGACAATTTAATAAACATTTATTATACATTATGTGTGGATGAGTGTTCAATTTCAGAAGTGCCTTCCTGGGGTCCCATGTACCGGTATGTCTTAATGCAATAGCCCTCAACAGCTAAGATGGCTAATTCTTTAGAGCTATCAAACAAAAGATTACGAAGTTGAACTTTCTTCAATGGACTGATTCGTATATACATACCTAAGATGCTCTCTGTGGAATAATTGCAACAGTCAAGTTAAAGAAGAGCTCTTTTAAATATTTTATTGATACTTTTGTTTTAGTAATTATACATGCACTTATTCTATATACTCGATTTTGTATCAACAAATGTGATGTTTCACTCTTTAATGAATATGTAGATTTGCATAACGATCAACAAAATCAAAAGTCCAGCCTTTCCAACTTGAACTTGCCAATCCAAAATTTCAGTTAGAAATGGAACCTTAAAGCTGTCTCCCTCACAGTGTTAACACATTTTGTCTACAATGTTTAATTAAGAATTGATTCACATTTGTTCAATGTTAATGCCGTTTTAAAAGTCATTAGCAAATGGCAAATTCCACAAAGCACGTAAGAACTTTATGGTAAATTTGCCATTCACTACTGGCGTTTCAAACCACATAAATGCTGAAGACATCGGAATAGTCTCTCATGTATTCACCTCCTTGAAAAATGAAGTTTATTCAAAATTAAACACTTGATTTTTCTTCAAAAGAACAAATTAGGTAAATTTAAATAATAAAATTTATTTTAAACCTTCTTTCTAATAAGAATTAGCAGATGCTATTACTTTGGTTAATAAGACTAACAGAATGTAAAGGAATGTTCTTGAACCTTGTGTAGGCACCAGGTACGAGCTACAGAACATAAAAGAACCTTGTATAGGCACCAGTACTTACTTCGGAGGTAGAGGTGGTTTTTCTCCTAGTGTAAATCTATTGGCATTCAGGATAAGTTTGCTGGCACGTGACATAGACTGTCTGTTTTCTTCACGTGCTCGCTGTGCTATAACCCTCATCTGCACCTCTGCTTCCTTTGATTTTTTCTCTGCAATCATGATAACATCCTCAAATATTGCAATGTACCATTATACATGCATATCAAACAAATGAAATTATTTATTAAAGTGAAATTTGCTCAATGATGCATGAAAACAAATCTTAACTTTTATACCAAAATGAGTGTGCTACTGCCTGGTGAGACTATAAGAATCAATCATGAGTATCCATGTGAGATAGGGAAATCTCACCCGAGGGTCAGAATTGTAACCAGGGATGAGGCTCTGTCGAGTTCCTGGTTGCAATTTTGAACCCAAGGGTTAGATTCCCTATCTCACATGGATAAACTCATAATGGATCATTTTTCTCCCATTATGCGCTTAGTACAGGCATACTTCAATGACTGTATTTGATTTTACGCTAGAAAAAAGGCGACGTCACCAGAAAGGCGAGAAAGCTTTTTCTTGCATACAAGACAAGGATATTCTCTTTGTATATTTTGTCGGGTGCAATTCTACGACCAACCCCGAATAATCACTATTGTTAAAGGAGAGTTTCAGACAATAATAATTATATTGTCCCATTACTGAATACACTTCTGGTAAGATTATTTCCGAATTTTGTTCTTATTCAATGAAATGATATATAAATTCAATATGTGGTTGTGTCTTATTGTATATTTTAATCAGTATCATAGCTTTATGATTTTTCTATTCTTGTTGCAGGTCACCTTTGTATATTGGCAGTACAATAATTTTACCAACTTCTTCAATACAAGCAACAATAATAAATAAATGCGCACTCATGTAAGATCCTCCATTCATATCTTAATGTACCTTGTTCCATCCAGTTTTTATCCACTTCTTTACTGGCTTCCTCTGCCACCATATCCAGCTGTCGTCTCATCTCCTTCCAGCGTATATAAATTTCATTGCTGCGACGTTTTTGAGTGTCTTCTACCTTGCTCTGAGATTTTCTCCTCTCTACCTCAAATTCTTTCTGAACATGCAATTATGAACAATACTTTAACTTTCTGTATATACAGTTGAATTGAATTGCGAACCAACACATGAAAGGTTATATGGCGCCTAACAGAAATGAACAGATAATATATGGAGAACGGGCCTAAAACCTTCTCACCCTGAACTGCAAATTTGCTGCAAATTCTATTGTAGACACTCCATTTATGCTGGAGCCACGTTATAGTTTTTCTGCCTCTGCTCTAGTGATATGAGCGAGATGGACCTGAAACAATGCAGGGGTCATGATGAAGACCTTTAATGAGCACGAACAAAAAATGATAAAATTAAATATGGTGGGGGAAGGGTTACCCCTCTGTCTTTCACTCCAACGGGATCTGCAGTGGCCCTTTTCTTTGCCCCGTAACCAAATGGGGTCCCCGGAACCACATGGGGCCAATTTTAAACAAAACAGATACATGAACATATGGTTTTTAAAAAAACAATACAAATTCTATGTACTTTCTATACAGACAATTAATTTGTACTTTCTGTACATGCAATTAATATGTACTTTCTGCACATACAATTAATATGTACTTTCTGCACATACAATTAATATGTACTTTCTGTACATACAATTAATTTGTACTTTCTATACAGACAATTAATTTGTACTTTCTGTACATGCAATTAATATGTACTTTCTGCACATACAATTAATAAATACTTTCTGTACATACAATTAATTTGTACTTTCTATACAGACAATTAATTTGTACTTTCTGTACATGCAATTAATATGTACTTTCTGCACATACAATTAATATGTACTTTCTGTACATACAATTAATATGTACTTTCTGCACATACAATTAATATGTACTTTCTGTACATACAATTAATATGTACTTTCTATACATACAATTAATATGTACTTTCTGTACATACAATTAATATGTACTTTCTGCACATACAATTAATATGTACTTTCTGTACATACAATTAATATGTACTTTCTATACATACAATTAATATGTACTTTCTGTACATACAATTAATATGTACTTTCTGTACATACAATTAATATGTACTTTCTGCACATACAATTAATATGTACTTTCTGTACATACAATTAATATGTACTTTCTGCACATACAATTAATATGTACTTTCTGTACATACAATTAATATGTACTTTCTGCACATACAATTAATATGTACTTTCTGCAGATACAATTAATATGTACTTTCTATACAGACAATTAATTTGTACTTTCTGTACATACAATTAATATGTACTTTCCGCACACAATTAATATGTACTTTCTATACAGACAATTAATTTGTACTTTCTGTACATACAATTAGGCCAAGCCGTTTTATTTTTTTGTTTAGCGTCAACTCTATTTTGCGAAACCTAGCTACCTACCGGTATTAAAAAAAAAACACGCAAAAACTCTGTTCGAAAATCAAACCATTAATACAGCAAAAATGATCACAAAACATAATATAAAACATTTAAAACCTTTATCTAAACTATGAAGATGTCTCATAAAACTTAAGTTAATAAAGGATCGTTAAAACAATAACATAACTGACTAGAAAACAAACATTTAGGAAACTCATATAGACATCGAATGACTTTGTCAAAAATAATACACATATTAGTATTAACTTCTAGTACTTGGAAGTTCAAATATTATTTACTGCGTTTGAACATAATACTTACATGGTTTTTATAATGGATAAACATAAGATTCTGGCAAGTGAGATCAAATCATTGGATGAATGAGATCAAATCTTTTGGATTTATAGCTTAATTCATTTACATAAAGCACATAAAACCTGAGATCAAACCTAACATATTAAGATTGTGAGTTCAATAAATGAGTATAACACAACCTTCTCAATAGAAAATAACAAATATGAGTAGAATTGTCTAAATAATATGTGTTTCATTTAAATCTTACATTTAGGGCAGTTCCACAATAACTGTATGGGAGTGGAAGGAACTTCTGTCAGCCCATATGGCTACTTGTGTTACTAGAAATATCTTGTGTTGTCCTGTAACTCGGCTCAAGTAAAAACACTCAAGAGTGTCCTTCACTAGCAAGCCCCACCCCACTTCAATACTGTCACAACTTGTGAAAATTTGGCGGTGTGGATTTCAAATCAATTGAATGTTTAAATCTAGCCCCAGGTGTGGATTTTTCACTTGTATCTATGATATTTTAAAACAGTGAAGAAAACGTTTGTTGCGAATCAATTTGTATAGCATACCAATCTAAAATGATTTTGAATTGGGGTATTAAGGCGCACTAACACATTACAGGTTATATGGCGCCTAACAGGCATGAACATGCCAGGCTCATCTTCCATGTACATCGAGATAAAATATGGAAAATGGGCCTAGAACCTTCTCACCCTGAACTGCAGAGTTGCTGCAAATTCTATCGTAAAAACTCCATTTACGCTGGAGCCACGTTTATTGTTTTTCTGCCACTGCTCTTAGTGATGTGAGCGAGATGGCACCTGAAACAATGCAGGGGTCATGATGAAGACCTTTAATGAGCATGAACAAAAAATGACAAAATGAATATGAATGGGGGGGTCCTACCCCTCTGCATGTGACGGTGTGTTGGCAGTGGTTGTATTCTACCCCGGCAACCACACGGGGACTAAAATGATTTTGTCGTGCTCTGTAACGTGAAAGCAATTATTTTGCTCGCAATAAGTATTGCACCTCATTTACCTCTTGTTTACTTTATAGATAGATAGATAGATACTTTTATTGACTTAAACTATTTCAGTTTTTCATCATTACAAATATATGATAATTATAATAAACACACATGTGACAGATTTTAACATTGCAAATACAACAAAATAATCATTACATTTTTTTTTTGTTTCATACATATTTAAACAAACAAAAACATAAAAATATTATGTTATGTCAATGATAAACGAGGATGTTTTGAAATAAGATATCTAGTGATTTTTAGTCTGTTAAAATGGATGTAGATAGCCTTAATACAAGTGCATCGGAGATGAATTTACTTAAACTAAGAATAATCTATTTGTTTAATGACTGCAACAATTCCACAAAAAACATGCTTGGTCTAGTTGTGTAATATTTAGGAATGTATTTGTTTTGAATGTTAATGTTAAGTAGTACAAATCAAAATAAAATGGTACTCGTCTTCAATATTGTTATATGAAAACCAATAGAACGTGTGTTTAAGTTGAAAAACGAATAAATTCAAAAGAAAAAAATGTCAGCACCGTGGTACAATTCCAGTCTGCATCAATGAACGCTTGCATCATGTTCATAGTGTTATTATGCAATCTCCTGACTGATTGAACATGCAGAGACAAATATTTCAGTGTTATCGTCGCAGATTTGTTGTCATCGACATGGCATTTATTTCGTAAAAAATTCTGACATCCAAACTGTTTGATTTGTGGTTGATGACGTAAAAACGTAGAAGCATGCGGAAGCTAAACATAAAAAACAAGAAATCCGTGAATTCACATGTCTCGCCTAACGGGGGCTGGACTTAAAAATAAAAAGGTCAATGATGCTTAAATGAAAGTTTGTAAACATTTTAGTAACTAAAAACAATCGAGTTTACCATTTGCTGAGATGACATTTAAGTGCATTTGTTTAAAAACAAAATGCCATTCTATTAAAAACAAGAGACCCGAGATGGCCTTTGGATGCTCTACTGGCTAAAACGGCTCTTATATCAAGGGTTGTCGACATAAAATTCCCATCAGTAGTTTTTTTAAAACATAGCAAAAACAACAGAGATAGGATGGCCTTAGATCGCTCACCTGGTAATGATGGGCAATTAGACTGCTGTGTCTTGTCTGGCATGGGCATTTTTAATTTGTCCGACTTTCTTCTATGAATGAAATTTCATAAAAATGGGGGGGGGGGGGGGGGGGGGGGGGGTTATATTAACATTTAAACAAATATGGTAAAGATTGGATAAAAAATGAAGTAACTACAGATTTAACAAAGGAAAATACAATATAGCATTTTTCAACAAATCAAGGGCCATAACCTGTCATTACTAACTAGATCTAGCTGGTTTTCAAACTTGTCCAAAATTTCATTGAATCAATATACCATGCTTTGCACAACTAGACATCATATTGAGGCTTCCTGCCAAATTTTGTAGAAATCCAAAAAGCCGTTTAGAAGGAGTAGCGCCGACAAGAAATTTAAATTAAAAAGACAAAGTGCCAACTCCGTCATAAATCAGCAAACTGGAAAAAAGCGTCATATGCAAACTAGACATCTTACCGATGCTTCCTGCCAAGTTTCGTCGAAATCCAATAAGGCATTTAGGAGGAGTAGCGCCGACAAGAAATTAAATGCAATAGGTACAGCAATGCTTCCTGCTAACATGGCGTTAACACCAAAACAAAATTAACAAAAAACAATCAAATAAGAAAATTTAAAAAAAAAAAAAAAAAAAATGAAAAAAAAAATAACAAAAGAAAATAACAAAAAAATTAAATTATTTTTTTTTTATAAAAAAATAAAAATAAACCAATGAAATAAGAAAATTAAAAAAAAAAAATTAAAAAAAAAGAAAAAATAATAAAAAAAAAAGAAAAAATATAAAATTAAAAAAAAAGAAAAACTAATAATAAAAAAAGAAAAGGCAAAACATCTGGTAGTGTTTGGTAAAGATCAGATGAAAAATGAAAGCCCTATTGTATTAATGAGGCAAAACATAGCATTTTTAACTAAATCAAGGGCCATAACTCCACTGTTATTGGTCCGATCTGGCTGGTTTTCGAACTTGTGCGAGCTTTCATTGATATTAACAATCTGGTAAAGTTTGTTAAAGATCTGATGAAAAATTAGCTAAAAATCATCACTCCAAAAAGTAGGTCAAGGTCATAGATGAAATAAAAAAAATAATGCACTAATGAAGACACAACTATGTCAAAATAGAATATGTTTTTTTCCAAAGATTAAGCTATAAATTAGGTTTAAAACATCTAGTGCATAATTCTAGTTCATGAGAAAGTGATGTAAATGTCACAATTAAAGTTATCTGCCCTTTGCTTGGATGTTGAAGGTCACATCCACATTTGCTTTGTCACGTCGCAATGTACCACTCAAGAGACAAGTATAAGCAAAGTTTGAAAGGTCTTAGTGCATACAGTTTGTGAAAAAGTGACCTAAACGCCAAAGCTGAAGGTAAAAATTATAAGGTTATCTGCCCTTGCTTGGAGGATCAAGGTCACTTCCACATTTGCTTTGTCACGTTGCAATGTACCACTCAAGATACAACTATTAGCAAAGTTTTAAAGGTCTAGTGCATACAGTTTGTGAAAAAGTGACCTATATGCAAAAGTTGAGCCTAAAAATTATTAAGTTATCTGCCCTTTGCTTAGAGGTCAAGGTCACTTCCACATTTGCTTTATCACGTTGCCATGTACCACCCAAGATACAACTATAAGCAAAGTTTGAAAGGTCTAGTGCATACAGTTTGTTAAAAAGTAACCTAAACGCAAAAGTTGAACCTAAAAATTAGTAAGTTATCTGCCCTTTGCTTGGAGGGTCAAGGTCATTTCCACATTTGCTTTGTCACGTTGCGATGTACCACCCATGATACAACTATAAGCAAAGTTTGAAAGATCTAGTGCATACAGTTTGTGAGAAAATGACCTAAACGCAAAACTTGAATGTTGACGCCGCCGCCGGAAAAGCAACACCTATGTCTCTTTTTTTCTTTGAAAAGGCGAGACAAAAATGGCCTGGCCTTACTATGTACTTTCTGAACATACAATTAATATGTACTTTCTGTACATACAATTAATATGTACTTTCTGTACATATAATTTCTGTACATATATTTAAAAACAAAACAGATATATGTAATTTTTGCACACAGAATTAAGAAATGATCCACGTTTTCGGGACAAATGACAAAAATACCATGAAGCACGTTAGCTCTGTCACTTCATGTCACTCACCAAATCCCAAACATACCTGTAGTTCCTGTAAAAATACCTGTAGTTCCTGTAAACATACCTGTAGTTCCTGTAAACATACCTCCTGTAGTTCCTGTAAACATACCTGTAGTTCCTGTAAATATACCTGTAGTTCCTCCTGTAAACATACCTGTAGTTCCTGTAAACATACCTGTAGTTTCTGTAAACATACTTGACATTGTAAACCTGTACATACATACCTGTAAACCGGGGCTCAAACTTAACCTGTTTTTCCCACTTGCCAGTGACCATATTTTCTACTGGCAAAACCAATCTTTCACTGGCAGTTTTGTTCAGTTACAATTAATACAAATTATGGTTATATTATGTTAATTTGGTAAGTAACTATATTATAGAATGGAAATTATAATGAATTGACTACAATTCCTCTTGAACTATTACTGTATCTGCTCAGCTTCCGACAGACGACAATAATCTGGTTCTCGTTTGCGCTGACTGGTATACAATTCGTATGTATGAAGCCGGGACCGAGGCTACATGCTACTGCGCAGCCGCACAGCGCAGGCTTTCCCGAAGATATAAATAGCCGAGAGACGAACAGACAGAAAGAAGCCGGGACCGAGGCTACATGCTACTGCACAGCCGCACAGCGCAGGCTTTCCAGAAGATATAAATAGCTGAGAGACGAACAAAGAGAAAATGAAAGCGTTATTTACCAGTAGGATTATGGAGTTCCGACTTGCTGCATGTGTTTATGCATTTTATTATCATTTTTAAAATGGATATACGAAAATATGCACTCGCATTTTTTTTCGTGTACCTAAAATTTCAGCTCGCATTTTCCAAAGTCCGCTCGCATTTTGCGAGTATGCGAGCGTTAAGTTCGAGCCCTGTAAACACACCTTTAGTTTCTGTAAACATACCTGTAGTTCCTGTAAACATACCTGTAGTTCCTGTAAACATATCTGTAGTTTCTGTAAACATACATGTAGTTCCTGTAAACATACCTGTAGTTTCTGTAAACATACCTGTAGTTCCCATACATGTAGTTCCTGTAAACATACCTGTAGTTCCTGTAAACATATCAGTAGTTCCTGTAAACATACCTGTAGTTCCTGTATACATACCTGTAGTTCCCATACCTGTAGTTCCTGTAAACATACCTGTAGTTTCCATACATGTAGTTCCTGTAAACATACCTGTAGTTTCTGTAAACATACCTGTAGTTCCTATAAACATACCTGTAGTTCCTGTAAGGCCAAACAAAATAATCTGTGTGGTTCAGGTAACACTGGCAAAAAAATAGGGTAGGTAGGTAAGCTTTTTTTCTTCTTTTTTTCCCCTCAATAATGAATTCAATTCTGATAATGAATTTAATCTGTTTAAATTACTATACCTTGAGTTCGATTTTTTTTTCATTTTTTTTTTCAAATTTTTTTTTTTTTTTTTCAATTTTTGCATAAAACGTTTTAGGGTCGACATAGGGTCTGTCGGGTTACCTGAACCACACATATTTTTTTATGTGGCCTAAACATACCTGTAGTTCCTGTTAACATACCTGTAGTTCCCATACCTGTAGTTCCTGTAAACATACCTGTATTTCCTGTAAACATACCTGTAGTTTGTAAACATACCTGTAGTTGCTGTAAATATACCTGTAGTTCCTGTAAACATACCTGTAGTTTCTGTAAACATACCTGTAGTGCCTGTAAACATACCTGTACTTCCTGTAAACATACCTGTAGTTCCCATACCTGTAGTTCCTGTAAACATACCTGTAGTTCTTGTAAACATACCTGTAGTTTCTGTAAACATACCTGTAGTTCCCATACCTGTAGTTCCTGTAAATATATCTGTAGTTCCTGTAAACATACCTGTAATTCCTGTAAACATACCTGTAGTTTCTGTAAACATACCTGTAGTTCCTGTTAACATACCTGTACTTTCAGTAAACATACCTGTAGTTCCTGTAAACATACCTGTAGTTTCTGTAAACATACCTGTAGTTCCTGTATGTTTGTAGTTCCTGTAAACATACCTGTACTTGTTTACCTGTACTTCCTGTAAACATACCTGTAATTTCTGTAAACATACCTGTAGTACCTGTAAACATACCTGTAGTTCCTGTAAACATACCTGTTGTTCCCATACCTGTAGTTCCTGTAAACATACATGTAGTTTCTGTAAACATACCTGTAGTTCCTGTAAACATACCCGTTGTTCCCATACCTGTAGTTCCTGTTCCCATACCTGTAGTTCCTGTTCCCATACCTGTAGTTTCTGTAAACATACCTGTAGTTCCTGTAAACATACCTGTAGTTCCTGTAAACATACCTGTAGTTCCCATATATTCAGTTCTTGTAAACATACCTGCAGTTCCTGTAAACATACCTGTAGTTCCTGTAAACATACCTGTAGTTCCTGTAAAAATACCTGTAGTTCCCATATATGTAGTTCTTGTAAACATACCTGTAGTTCCTGTAAACATAACTGTATTTTCTGTAAACATACCTGTAGTTCCTGTAAAAATACCTGTAGTTCCCATACCTGTAGTTCTTGTAAACATACCTGTAGTTCCCATACCTGTAGTTCCTGTAAACATACCTGTAGTTCCTGTAAACATAACTGTAGTTTCTGTAAACATACCTGTAGTTTCTGTAAACATACCTGTAGTTCCTGTAGTCTTTGCTTCTCCTGTTCTTCTCTCTTCTTGTCCTCTTCTGCCTTCTTTGCCAGCAGGCGAGCCTCCTTGATAGACTGGTACAGAGCCTCCTCCTCCAGTTGCCTGCAGTCAACCACATAAGGGTCAATAAGTATAATATTAGTTACACAGATTTCCAGCAGGGTTTATGGGAATATTCCAATACATCCTGCTGGAAATCTGTTTAACAAATTTATCACCATTTTTCTGGGTGATTTCTGAGCGACATTGATAGATATGACTGCAATTGTAATAAACAAAAGTTATTTCCCTTAGATTGTATTACAATGTAAAATGTTCTGCCGGGCGTTCTTTGGTTTGAGGAAAGATTGACGAAACTGGAGCTTATGTCGAATCAAAGAAGCATTCTGAAATTCTTCTTCAATGGTTTGACTGATAAATATTGCAAGGTTAATTTGAATTTTCAGTTGAATGGATGAATTTGTAAATGTGTCATATGTTTTCACGGATGATCAAATATTAAAAATAAACAAATAAAAACCGGGGTGTGCACCCTGACAAAACAGAATTCATAGAAAATTTAATTGCGAGTTTCTTTAGCTGTCTGCCATTTTGATTTCATGTTTCAGTAGGCTTTCGTATTACCTGTCGCTGACGGGTAATATGGTCTGGTACACATTCGCTCTTAACCTATCAAAAGCTGAGGATAAAACACCATACAGGGGTAGTGGCATCATTGCATTGTCAGCTTGCTGAATTGTCTAGAGAGTATAATTACCATTGCGTTTATAGTATTAAATATATCATTATGTATGACTGATTTATTTTCCTGCTTTCAAACTTTATTTCGAAATTTGGGCAAGCTTTTTCTCTTGAAATGTGTACAAAGTTGAGGAAATCTGTGTTTACATAAATGTATATGATCCTCCAATATCATGTAAACTTTTTTGGTCGTTATTAATATTGACGTAGTTACTTTATTGACTTATTCATTCTTCTACAAACTTGCTTTCCTCATTATCTTTTATTTAAATTCTACAAACAACATCTTTCAGTGTCTCTCTCCGTCATCTTTTTCTTGCCTTTCTGTCTCTCCCTCTTATTCCTTAACAAACTGAACCTCTTTTATTTCTTCTTTTTTTCTATTTCACCTACTTTCTCTCCTTTTCTCTTTCCTCTTCTAGTCTTTTCTTTTCTTCTTCCATTCTTCTCTGCATGGCTGCTTCTTCTTTCTTCCTATAATTACGAAGTATTATTATGGTAATAACAGCAAAACAAACAAATGTATATTATTCCATGCCTTACTATAAATAGTAACACATTTCAGTAGAAAAATGATCATTATCAGTCCTTTTCAAAATCTATAATCAGCACACTGTGCCATTATGGATTATGGAAAATCGGCACACTGTCAGTAACAACAGACTGTCCGCACGCGAAGACAGCAACGTCCACAAGCAATACAGATGTCATATTGGAGCACTATGGCTGAGGGGCGGCCATTGACATCTCAACTGCAATGTTCACGACCAGTAAATAAAAATTAAAATATATCATTAAAGTGAAATACAAGGAAGAAAACTAATTTAACATAATTTATTAATTAAGAAATAGAACGTTTACGCGGTTACGAGTTCAATTGTAAACAATAAAGCCCGAAGGGCGAGTGAATTTTATTGTTTACAATTGAACGACAAACCGTGATATATTACACGATAATTCACCATAAACAATGTTCTATTTCTATTCTAATACCCTTAAAATGCGAAAATAATGCACACAACTGAAACTTTCGCACTGCATTGCTTACTCTCCTAACGTTGCAAAAATTACAGTAATATATCGTTCAATATAACGAGATATTTTCTACTAGGCTATATAGTGCGGGTGAATTAGAAATGTGGGCTCTGTTGTGTATAACAACATTGATATAAAGACACTGACAAAGTTTGGTAAAGATCAAATAAAAAATGAAGGTGCTAGAGTGTAACACCTTGGGCAGAGCCAATGGTGACCCCAGGGCTACATGTAATATATGACAGCTGTGTGCTCTGTGGTTTCAGAGAAGAAGATTTTTTACAAGTCTATGGAAAAAATCTGTGACCCCCAGGGCGGAGCCAAATGTGATCCCAGGGTCACCATTTGAACACAATTGGTAGAGGACCATGAGCTTATAGCAAATGCAATATATTAAACCTCTGGCTCTTGCAGTTACAGAGAAGAAGATTTTTTAGTTTTTCCCTATACATGTCTATGTAAAACGTGTGAACCTTGGGGCGGGGCCAAATGTGACCCGAGGATCACCATTTGAACAAACTTGGTAAAGGACCATAAGCTTATAGTAAATGCAAAATATCAAACCTCTGGCTCTAGTTTCTGAGAAGATTTATTTTTTACCCTATATAAGTCTATGTAAAACTGTGACCCATGGGGCTAGGACAAATTTGACCCCAGGGTCACCATTTGAACAAACTTAGACAATAAGCTGATGCTACATGTAATACATGAGACCTCTGTGCCTTGTCGTTTCAGAGAAGAAGATTTTTTAAAGTTTTTTCCTATATGTCAATATGGAAAACATGCAAAATCTCAATATACAAACTTTGGACTACCGTGGCACAGCCATTTTTGAACCCGGGGACTTCATTTGAACAAATTTGATAGTCTAGGCATTGGCGATCATTTTAAAAGAAAAACTGTTGAAATCTGTCCGGCGGTTCTTGAGAAGAAGATTTTTTAAGGTTTCGACCATATATGGTAATGGCAGCCATCTTGGATGTCGCTCTGACCTAATTTTAACAAATCTAAAAAGCATTCATCTAAGGATCATCCACGTGAAGTTTGGTCAAAATCTGCCAGGCGGTTTCTAGGGAGAAGTCGTTTGAAGAAAAGTTAACGATGACGACGGACAACGGACGAAGAGTGATCCCAATAGATCACCTTAAGCCTTCGGCTCAGGTGATCTAAAAAGGCAAATATACGGTTGTGGTGTGCCGTTTGTCGATAATGGCACACCTAGAGCATGGCCCGTGGGCCATTACGGCACTAGGTATGCCATTATCGACAAAAGGTACACCACGCCGTATATTAACCCTTAACTAATACACCATGTACATTAAATACCTTCCTCCAATACAATTGAGAGGACAATAACCTTGAAGTGCTATACTAACAATATCATGGCAGCTATCTCTGGTTTTCGGATGACATGAACGTATTCATGACCACCTAGTGTGTTGTAAACAAAGATGGATGCCGGTGGCCATGTTGGGCGTTGAATCAAAATTAATTTTGCTCAAGAGATTTTTAACAACAGAAAATCCCAAATTAGTGAAAGCAGAATGGAATCAAATCAGTGTCATACAAATTATAACTGAGCAAATAAGCCATGCATCACCATCTGTCCCGTGTGCAGGGAGAGCCATAGTACCCTGTGCATGTTAAAGAGCTTGCTAACGTTTGTGCTAATCAGTGATTCAAGACCGTAAACCTATCTCAGACATATTTACCGGAGTTCCTCTGCCTCCGTCTCTGCTAGTGTTATTGCCTTCTGCTGTGCCTCCTCCTCCAGGATTTGTTCTATAGACTTATCCTTTTTGTGATCCCCCATCACCCACACCCACTCGTTACCATCTGTTCCCTGCAGGAACCCCACATTCCTCTTTCCTGCATAACACATCAGAAATTAGGAGGCATTCAAATATATTGCAATATACTAGTATCACTTTTTAACATTTTGCATTGTCATGTACCGTAAAAGGCCAAACAAAAAAATATGTGGTTCAGGTAACAATGGCAAAAAAAAAATAGGGTAGGTAGGTAGTCTTTTTTCTTTCTTTTTTTCTTCTCAATAATGAATTTAATTCCGATAATGAATTTATTATGTTAATTACTACACCTTGAGTTCGATTTGTTTGCATTATCAACATTTTTTTTTTATTTATTTTTTTTTTAAATTTTTGCATAAAAAGTTTTAGGGTCGGCCCCTTAAAATAGGGTTGGTCGGGTTACCTGAACCACACATATTTTTTTATTTGGCCTAAATAACAAAGAATAGCTTCTTTGGAACACTGCTATCCTGAGCTGCAATTTGCAAAGAAAAAGCACATCCATGGTTGAGGGGTTAATGACATTGCTTTGTAAACCTTCTTGCCTCACACCGCTGTGAGTTCGAATCCCACTCAGAGCTAATATTGTGAGAAAGTGTCGATTTTTACGGATGGCGGGAGGTATACAGTACTGGTTCTACCCGGGAATAAGTAGGCTGCCTCCATCACAAAAAATCGACTGTCATACATAGCTTAAAATGTGCTGTAAAATGGTGTTAAACACCAAACAAACAAACCATTTGCATAAAGTCTGCAAAGATCCTGGGGCTGTGTACAGACATGTTCTCATCTTGATTTAACTAGATGTATATGTTTTGATGCTTCGCCTAAATAGAGTAGGTCAAGGTCACAGACAAAACTCATGTGTCCAAAAAGATGCTCTACCCAAGACACAACTATGTCAAAGTTTGAAACATATAGTTCACTTAATAAGTTATTGGCCATTTTCTTGGATGGTGAAGGTCACATCTGAATTTCCTGTATCACGTTGCAAGTTACTACATAAGATACAACTACAACCAAAGTTTGAAAGGTCTTGTGCATACAGTTTCTGGGAAAGTGACCTAAACACAAAACTCTAAGGTAAAACTTACTAAGCCATCTGCCCTTTGCTTGTAGGGTGAAGGTCACATCCACAATTCTCATGTCACATTGTGATGTACTACCCAAGATACAAGTACATGCATAACCAAAGTTTAAAAGATACAGTGCATATAGTTTGTGAGAAAGTGACCTAAACACAAACAAGAAATGTTTGTAAAACATATATGAACCCCTTCAACAACCATGACACAAACATTACTGCCAAGTTTTGAGTGCCAGCTGTTTTTGAGTTATGGAAGCCAAGCAATTTTTAGTGAGTTTTCACATATACATAGTGTATGTGTGTGTGTATTTCTAAGGATTATAGTCCCTCCACCTACGACAGACGTCCTACCCGACGATTATAGGCACAATGTCTGGACTTTTATCTGTGTGTTGCTGTGTGATGTGATGATATGTCTACTTGAAGCAGCGAACTCAATGATTTCTTTATAGTGCTGCTACACTGGAATACCATGCCGTAGTAGACATGATACCCCCACCCACCCAGTCACATTATTCTGACACTGGTCAATCAGTCGTAGCACTACTAGACCGTGAGCCATACACTTTTTTGTTACCATCTCAAGGGACAAATTCTTACTAGTACCATGTTATTGAGTACCTTGTAGAGAAACAAAAAATCCATGATAGCAGTGTGAACAGGGTAGCTGATTCCTGTTATTAGAGTTATCTCCCCCTTTTAAGCAAAACTCTTGTTTCTTTAAGAAAAATCGTTTTCGCTGAAACTAGAAGAGCTACAGGTCTAATATTTTGCATGTATTATACATTTAGGGTCCTCTACCAACTATTTATAAAATGGTGACTCCAGGGTCAAATATGGCCCAGCCCCGGGGGTAACATTTTTCATACAGTTATATAAGGAATCTTTAAAAAATAAATGTTTTTCTCTAAACCTGTAAGAGCTAAAAGTCCCATATTATGCATGAAGCATAAGCTTATGATCCACTAGCAAGTTTGTTAAAATGTTGACCCTGGGGTCATATCTGGCTCCGCCCCAGGGGTCACTTTTGTTCAAATCGTGACTCTGTGTCCAACTATGGCCCGGTTCTGGGGTTAAAGTTTTATAAAGAGTTATAAAGGAAAGTCCATAAAAATATTCTTTTTCTGATACTACAAGAGCTAGAGGTCTAATACGATGCATGTAGCATAAGAGTATCGATCTCAACCAATTTATTTTGTTAAAATGGTGATCTTATGGTCAAATGTCGCCCGGTCCCGTGGGGTCACATATTTACATAGAGTTATGTACGAACGTCTATAAACATCTTCTCTGAAACTACAATAGCTAGAGGTGTAATAAGCTACATGTCGCTTAAGATTATTGTTCTGTACCAAATAATTTAAATGGTGTCCCTTGAATCAAGCTTGGAATCAAATTTGGCCCTGTCCCGAGGGTCACACTATAACATTGAATTATATAGGAAAACATATTCAAACAGCTTCTCTGTTACTTCAAAGCTAAATAATAGTTCGCATGTACCATAAGCTTATGATCCTCTACCTAGTTTGTTCAAATGGCGACAATGGGGTCAAATATGGTCACTACGGTGGTCACAGTTTTACAGATTTATAAACAGAAATTGTTGTTGTTTCTTAAAACATGAGAGCACTTTGAGACAAGGCGAGTTGGTCTCTTGTTTATGGTTTGAAGTTGTACACTTTTCATAAAATCGCTTCAAAAGTTTTAAGCGAACTGAAATATATAGAGAATGTGACTTTTGATAAGGTATTCCATTATGAAGACTTAACCATGTTTACAAATCGCATATTGAATAAACCACAAACTAAAATCACAAAGTAGACCACTGCATTTTCACAAATTGCCAAAAGAAACAGAAAGAAAATAAAAGGCATTTTACGGTTTAACTGTTGATTTTTAGGTGTTTGTTATACACATTTTAAAATAACCCGCCAAATTACGACAAAATTACACTACAAAAACAATTCATCTCATATAATAATGCATATATATGTCGTTTAAAAGTATATGTTTATTCATGGGTTTTTGTAATATCCGTAATTGAATAAGTGTAAAATGAATTATCCATTTATTTATTTTTTGTCTGGCTGGTTAAAGCTTTTTATATTGTATTTATAGAGTTTTGATTCTCAAACGATGTAAGTTATATATATACCTGGTGGTCAATAGGTTTAGAAACGATGTACATATGTTGTAAAATGTGGCTGTTGTTGGCGGGATAGCTACTTGCAGTAGCACCTGTATGTCGGATATAGCTTTTAGAGTAAACATCAGTAAACTAACCGCGATCACTAAATGTAATCTATCTGGATGCACTGGGTACCGATTCTTATTTGGAAGCGTTTAATTTTTTTTATATCTTATATGTATGTTATATTGTCACATTAAGGTATATTATTTAAATCAGATAATATGTAATGAGTATTCTTAATTGTCCTGTTTTATCCCAAGGCATTAATTGCCAAGTTTATCAAAACAGCAATGAGCTGGGCATATATAAGTTGCGACTCGACATACATGAACTTGGTGCTATCTTGCTAGAATAAGAGAGACCGGTGTGAACCCAGCTTCTTGGATATAACCTGTATGACGGATTAACATTTTAGTTGTATGTACTTTAATGCAGTCATCCTGTTTGAGCGCATACAGCCTGTTGACGCAGTGGATAGCACGGGGGACTTTAAATTCAGAGGACCCTTGTTCAAGCCTCACCGGAGTCAGTGAATGTTGTCGGTGTGTTCTTGGTCAAGACACTTTTACCCTCGTCCGTCGAATGGGGACGTAAACCAGGCGATCCCGTATAACGCTTGTTCTTTTCTCCCATCATGTTAAAGAAACATAGGTGTCTATTCGTCAGTAGGGCAGGTTCCTAAATGCCTATATAATATATCCCCCAACCCCTCAACCCACCCACCCACCCACCCACCCACCCACACACACACACACACACACACCCTCTCTCTCTTCAATACACCTTCTTTTTTAGGTAATAATCATTCCACTTGCACTTGCATTTGCAAAAGTAAGTAGGGTTAATGCTTACTATCCTAGGTTAATTCCATACTCTAAATCAAGTACGGAGAACATCACAACCTATGTTTAGATACATATCTGTTTAGATACATATCCTAAGCAGGTGATATTGTAACAACTGCACCAATACTAACAAATAGTTGCCATGGTAAATAGTTAGTACAGTGATCTGGGTATCACCCTGAAGATATTTCTTCGTCGACGCCGTGTGGTTCCCGGGCAAGAATATGACCACTGCATATCCAGGCATAGGGGTAAAATTTCCCCGAATTTATGTTAATTTTGTCATTTTTGTTCATTATATTCATCATGAACCCTGTATTGTTTCAGGTGCTACTTCAGTGGTGGCAGTGATCGTGGCTCCAGCGAAAAATGGAGTGTTTACTACAGAATTTGCAGCAACTCTGCAGTTCTGCAGGTAAGAAGGTTCTAGGCACATTCTGCAATTTTTTATCAAGATGTTAATGAAGAGTGAGCCGGGTCAAATGTTCATTCCTGTTGGCGCCATATAACATGTTTGTGTTGGTGCGCCGTAAAACCCCATATCAATTCATCTTCGTCGATTCTTTTTTCGGTAACACAAAAATGGTTCGTGCAAATGCATATACTATTTTTACATGTCATATGCAGAATTCTTCATTGTGTTGTATATGGGTGGGGTAATTCAGGTGTAAAAATCCTTAAAATATGCATAAATTGTAATTAAAAAGTATTAAAATAACTTTTAAGATTTTGCGTAGCAATATGCAATGTTTAATTCATGTATTTATGTGTAATACATAATCCAAATGTGTAATCATAATAAGTATTGCGATGACGCATACACCTAAAAAAGACTTTTTTAAAAAAACAACGTTAAACCGCACATTTCCTTTATCTAGAATCCTTTGGACTATGTGTTGTCTGTGCAATATATGTATATATCAGAACATGTTAATACTATTTATGTTGCAGTTACTTTGAGGAAGGCGTATACTTCCAGTTTGGCATGTGTCTCAACTTATCAGGCTTACTTATGAACACATATGTGCAATGCCATGAACATTGCTTAGTACTTAATTTCATCAATATATCATAACAATCCATTATTCATATTATAATATTATTTAAATCATGTAGAAAGGTTGTAAATTACTGATTCTTATAAGTTTACACGTATATTATAAAAAATATTAACTAAACTAAATGCATAAAAATGTGTCAATAGTGGGTGGGGTAAATTGACTTCTAATTTGAAGCAAAATAGAGATTTTAAACTGAATTCAGTGCTAAAAAATAGTTTATTTACGCTTTATGTAACTCAATGAATTGTGAACTTAAGTGCATCTTTAAAAAGTACATCAATAATTATTCACACAAGCATGACATTCAAAACTGAACATCAAAAACTTATATGAAAGCGCTACAATGATAACCTATTAAGGTGTTGCCAAAGTCATATTGAAAGTGAAAATGTGTAAAGTAAACAAGTGCTATTCTCAGTTATTATGGGGTCTAATCTATTAAAATTTCACCTAAAGACTCATCATGATTGACACAATAAGTTGGCATTGAATTTTTGTGAAATAACCAGTTTTAAGTATGATGTGCAAAAAGTAAGTTTTTATCCTAAAAAATCATGTTCTCATTCAAACATGTACTTTAGACCTTAAAACTTTGTCAAAAGATAGTTCCTCTATGATATGAGGTAGAAGGTGTTTTAGAATTATTTTTTTTTACATGAGAAAGAAATTATAGGCAAAAAAGACTTTACTTCCTGGTTTATTGGCCTAAAATTCACAGAATATAGAGGTTTGTAGAGATTCAACTGCAGAGATTCTACAATGAATTGTTGCTTGTTGTTTTGCATAGTGGTAAACCGAATATTTATCTAGGTAGAAGGTGTTTTAGTTTTTTTAAACATGCCTTAGTTATGATTGAATTGTGATTTAAATCTTTGTTTACATGTTTACCTGATAGCTTCCGGTTATATACTTTTGACTGTGTCCAAAGATAGTGTATTGATTTTGGTTTTATAACATATTGATTGGATCCTTTAGACATATACTTCAAACTTGATAGAATAGACTTTGAAAAATATTATGCTTTTATTAGAAAATTTGGCTACTTTCACTTTCAACACAATTACAGGTAGGTATTACAGTACAGGTAAAACTAATCACTTTGACATCACCTTAATGTTCGATTTTTTTTTATATAAGCTACCTGTTCCAGATTGCTATCATGGAAAAATATAATCTATATACATTGCTCTTTTCAAAAAGTGATGGTAGAATTTGTCCCTTGAGTTGGTAACAATATCGAAAATTTTGGGTCCTGGCTCAAGGCCTATACCCATTATTTGCTCGTCAGGCAAGGGTTACAAGTGACTACTCCATTTTTAAAGTCTTTGGTATGACGCGGTCAGGGGACTCGAACCCACGACCTCCCGAATGCAAGGCAGACGCTATAACCACTACACCACAATGCTTTGGTTATACATAGTGTATCATTGGCATTTATCCTTATATATATGTAGGTATTTCACATGGGTTGCTTGATTTGCATATTCTTCATCAAAATAATGTATCTAATATGTCAAAACTATTCAATAGTTTGAGTTTAAAGAGTGAAATTAATCATAAATGTATTTTTTTTAATTAGAATCAAATTTAATCTTAATATTCATTCAATAAAGGGAGGTAATTTAAAAAATAATTTTAAATTAATATTGTTCTTTAGGTTTAAATATAGAAACATCACAACATACTTGTATATTAAAAACAATAGGCCCAAGAGGGCCTGTATCGTTCTACTGGATACACCCGGGACGGGGCCTAAATTTGACCCCAGGTTCACCATTTGAACAAACTTTGTAGAGGATCCAAAAGCTGATATTAAATAAAATTAAACCTTTATCTCTTGTAGTTTCAGAGAAGATTTTTGAAGTTCTTCCCTATAACTCTATGTAAAACTGATCCAACAAAGGGGAAAAAAATGTAAAAAAAAAAACAATTTAAAAAAAAAAAGTACAAATTAAAAAAAAAGCGAAAATATTTAAAATAGAAAAAAAATATTAAAAAAAATATAAATATTTAAAAAATTGAACCCATAAGCCATAATAGTTTTAAAAAATAACAAACAATTTTTAGTGATTTTTTTTACAAGTTTTGTTACCATGGCAACCACATTTCTTATGCGAATCTCCCCAAAAGGGGAGGTGTATAACTACACCATGAGACAAACATTCTTGCCATGTCTGGCATTTGTAGTGCCAGCTGTTCTTGAGTTAACACGAAGACAAGCGATTTTTAGTGATTTTTACAAGTTTTGTTACCATGGCAACCACATGTCTATGCGAATCTCCCCAAAAGGGGAGGTGTATAACTACACCATGAGACAAACATTCTTGCCAAGTCTGGCATTTGTAGTGCCAGCTGTTCTTGAGTTATCACGAAGACAAGCGATTTTTAGTGATTTTTACAAGTTTTGTTACCATGGCAACCACATTTCTTAGGGAATCAACCCAAAAGGGGAGGTGCACAACTAGCCCACGAGACAAACATTCCTGTCGAGTTTTGAATTTATAGTGCCAGTTGTTCTTGAGTTATCGCGAAGACAAGCGATTTTTAGTGATTTTTTACAACTTTTGTTACCATGGCAACCACATTTCTTATCCGAATCTACCCAAAACGGGAGGTGCACAACTACACCATGACACAAACACTCCTGCCGAGTTTTGAGTTTGTAGTTCAAGCTGTTCTTGAGTTGGCGCAAAGACAGGCGATTTTTAGTGATTTTTTACATCTTTTGTTACCATGGCAACCACATTTCTAATCCGAATCTACCCAAAACGGGAGGTGCACAACTACACCATGACACAAACATTCCTGCCAAGTTTCGAGTTTGTAGTGCTAGCCGTTCTTGAGTTATCGCAAAGACAAGATTTTGGGATGGAACGACCAACAGACATTTTTTTATATGTTTTGTTACCCTGGCAACCACATTTCTTATGCGAATCTACCCAAAAGGGGAGGTGCACAACTACACCATGACACAAACATTCCTGGCAAGTTTTGAGTTTGTAGTGCCAGCTGTTCTTGAGTTCTCGCAAAGACAAGAAGATTTCTGGATGGACCGACCGACAGACATGTGCAAAGCAATATGCCCCACACTTCGGGAACAGATTAAACACAGCTGGTCACAACATTTCATCAAAGATTTGTTATTTTACCTGCAAATTAAAAAGCTACAAATGGATATAAAATATAATAAAAAATGTGATATCCATTATAAATCATTTTAATGTGTTTTAATATCCTGTTCCTAAGCCCTTTAACTGAACTTTAAAAGCAAGAGGAAGTACATATATTTACTTAAACAGAGAAATGCACTTACACTCATCTCTCCAGACATAGTTTCCTGTTTGGTATAATTACCTGATTTGGGTTTTGGTTTTGGCTTCTTTTTGTCCGCCTTCTCATATTTTTCCTCGTACTCTTTGTATTTTCTCACTTGTTCCTTTTTTTTAAAAAAAAGCACACAATGTTTTTAAACAGAAACAGAGTCGTGGTGAGGGTAATGGGCTCAATTTTTTTTTTATTTATGTCTCAAACAAACATTTTCCTGAATGGATTACAGTCAGGGGCGTACCTGGGCATACGCACTGACGCACATTTGCACTGGGTCAGGCACATTTGTGAATCAAAAACTCGATGGTGCTAATACCTAAATTAGCCCCAGGAACGCCCCTGACAGTGTATAATATATGTTTTTCTCCAGGATGTGTGTGGTGAGTGTGTGTGGTGGTGGGTAGGTGGGGTGGGGGGAGGTAGGGCGGTGTGGGGGGGGGATGATGTTGTAAGGGGCGTCATAAGGTCCTATATACACAAAATTCAATTGCAGTGTCATTTTTCTACTTGTTTTTGTTTTTTTAAACTTAGCAAATATACAAGTATACTCCTCTGAAAATACAAAGCATATCAAACAATTTGAGTGTTTCCACCTTAGAGGTGTGCCAAGGTGGAGGAGTGGGGCTGAGTGTGTGTGGGTGTGGGGGGAGAGAGGTAAATTCAGGCAAATATCTATTTTTCTTTTCTCAATAAAATGTAATGATATTGGGAATATCAATATATATCAGCCGGTTTACTGTACGTAACTTTTTTGGACTGGAAATATTTTTTTCAAGGGATACATATTTGATGGAGAAATTATTTTTTTACTGATGGAAACCTCCAGTCCATAGGGAAACTTGCAGTCATTTTGAACGAAATGAGGGTGTCGGAAAAACAATAAGGACAAGCGCAAATTATAATCTGTTTAAAATGTCCCGTTTTTCGTCCTTAGAAAACGTCACATATACACATTTAAACGCTATGTTACTCAAGGTATTCCATTTTCAGAGCAGTTTTTTATTAACACAATGTGTAATATATATGTATGTAATTAAAGTTACAAACTTGTCAAAAATAAACACAAGAAATTTTTTTTTTGATTTTTTTATTGGAATGGACATGAAATAAATAGCAAAATCTGGTTACTGAATTCTTGCCCATATATATTTGCTCCAGGGTCACCATGGGACTCTGGGATAGGGGTCAAAAGTTCAAATACCCTTAACATTTTTTATTCATTTACAGTGTCATACATGTATGCAGAAAAGTATAAATAGTTCTATTTCTGATCTGAGTATCAAAGAATGATCAAAACCAGTGCTCCAAGAAAATTAAAATCGGGGACTAGCCCAGGGTAAGTAGATTTCAAAAGTCCACTTGCTATGACTGACTTCTACATGTCCAACAAGACAAATTCATATGACCTGATATGAAAGCTGTAATGTGATTGGTTCAAATCATGTAATCAACAAATGACATGCTTGCTTTCAAATTGATGAACTTTAATCAAGGGAGATAATGGTAAAACAAAGTTTATCAAATAACATTATGGCTTCAAATTACACGCGATTAAAGATGATTTCTGTCTGAATTTTAGTTTGCCAAGTTTGATTGTCACAAGACTAGCCCGATGGGCAACCATTTATGAAAGAGAGACCAGCCCGGATTCAGATTGGACTATTATTAAATATAATTGATACACATTGTTGAAATCAAATAAAATCAGCAACTGTGTTGAATGTATACATTGGTTGATCATTTTATTATTTAAAGTTGCTATCCCACCAACAACAGCCAAATTTTGCAACAAATGCTGCATAATGCACGTCGTTTCTACTACTGATGACGAGGTATATATATATAACTTACATAATTTGAGAATCCAAACTCTATAGAGACAGTATAAATGACTTTAACCAGCCAGGCCAAAACCCCGAAACTGAAGCATTGAATTAACCAGTGGTTTTTTATGTGTTTTGTGAATGCAGCTTGTGCCCATGCCATTGTGAAAAATAGCGGCATTTTTCTAGAAATTGTGAAATATTATAACAAAAGAAAAATAAACTTTTTTCACTTTTATTTTCACAGTTTAATATCCCTTGGTTTTAAGTTTTGTTTTTAGTAAATGGTCTGTATTTACCCCCCAAAAAATAAAAAAATGTTTGAGATTGTGAATTTTTTGGATATAATTGTGAAAAAAGGATACTTTTTGGAATTGTGAATGGGGCCGAATTTTCGGCCCCAAATTAGGCATAAAAAAAACACTGTTAAGCAACTCATAATTAATTGTATGCATATTCAATCACAGAATTCAAGAACCCATCAATAAAACTGTACTTTTAATGGGCACATATACATTATTATATGACGTGAACACCCGGATAGAGTTTGGATAAATGGTTTTGTAGTGTAATTTTGCCGATATTTGGCAGGTTAGTTTCATTAACATTTACTTGCAATGATTTTCTTTGCTGTCAATGATATTTATCAATATGCCATATATGATAGAAAGGCTTGGTGACATCATCAAATCAAGATTGCCAGCTTTGTGACATCAAATCAAAATTGCCAGCTTTGTGATATCAAATCAAGATTGCCAGCTTCATAACAACATCAGATTAAGATTGCCACCTCCATTTATGTTTCTTTACAATTTCTTAACAGGACATATTCCTTTATTTCTTGTGATATTTTTACTTTTTTTCTTAGACGTTAAGTAGAGGCGTTTTAAATAAAACTTGTTTGAGGATAGTGCAACAACCCCCTTTAATTTATGTTCATCATGTGATCAACATTATGATTTACATTGTATGCGTCTGTGTACACTGTGGATGAATTCTGGGTGTCTCTTCTCCATCACATTTTGAGTACATTAGTTTAAGTAATGTGTTATGATGAGTACATACTAGGTAAATTATTGTTACGATAATTGTTTATAATATATGGAACTTTTATATGATATAACGATTGCAGTGAGTGATACTTCATAAACTGATTGGGGTTTCCTTTTGGTTTTGGGTGACATGTAAAGTTGTAAAAGTAGAAGAACGATTTAAATCTTCCCTTTGTTGTTGTACTGGGGACTGGTAGAAGTAGTTGGTCAGCATTTAATACCAAAGTAGGATGGTAATCACCACATTCTCCTGCCAACTGCCTATAATGGAAAGCCCTGACTGACTGATGATATTTGCAGAATGTGACTTCACTCTTCAGTTTTACTTACCTCCCTCATCTTGAGGAACAAGATCTGTTTTTGGTCATCAGAGAGCTCAGCCAGCAGGTCTGGCTCTATGTACATGTCCTGCAAGATCTGCTGCAACATCTTGACTCTTTAACACTTGTTGGATTTTCTACACAACCTGTAACATTAATTTAATTTACACATTCTTAACAAATCCTTATGCAATTATACATCTATTACTTTCCTTGCTCTTAATACTTTCTGCTGCACTTTTTGAATTGAAATTATTATAACAAAACTGTATTAATAGTTTTGCCAATTCTATGAAAATACTGTTTTCGACTGTTTATACTGCATGACCAGGGCTTTTTTTCATGATTTTGGGAACATGACCCATACCCATGGAATTGGGAATGTTAACGGCATTTTACTCAAAATTGGGGAAAATAACATTAGCTAAATTTCACTAATAAGTACTTTTTTAGTTCAATGAAAGAAAGTTTTGCAAGAAAAACTTAAAGGTACACATACTGGAAATATTGAACTTTACTTCATAATGCTTGAATATGATAAGCAAATAATGAAATCAAAGTACCGAAGGTACTGAGAGCATGGTGAACTATGATTTGTGCATCCATGTAATGGAACGTTTCTTTCCAATCACGCATGACATGGATGGACTGAAAATGTGTCAACTCTTCTTAATAATAATACATCATTGTATGTAATAATACATCATTGTATGTAATAATACATCAATGCATTGTTTAATGTATCTGGAAGTAAGGCGATTAAAACAAGATAAGGTAAGGTATATTAAGGAATAAACAAGGGAACAAAAGGAATGATTTGTTATAATGAAAATTAATCTCCGAAACGCTTCATCATATCTGAATCATATCTTCACAGGTGTTAAAGTGTATCCAAAAAACATCACCTGTCAAAGTTTGAGTCATTAGAAATGAATATAGCGTCAAAAAGTTCAAGACAGCTAGTTTTGCCAATTCAAGGGGAGGTAATTCATATACCCTTTGCCCAACATAGCTGAATTAAAATAGGAAACAACCTTGCATTTATATCGACCTAATATGCAAGTATGATTAAAATCAAATGAACACGAGTGTAGTCTGAAAGACAGCCATATCCCCCGCTGCACAAAGATTTATAATATACAAATTTAAACATGAAATGTCACTGTAAAGTGACAAATTCTCCCTGAAGTTTCCTTGTTCCAAAAAGTGTGACCTTCAACTAAAAGAACATATGTTTTACACACAACTTGTACATACAGACTACACATATACAAAACATAACTTATACATATTTGTGCTCATTTGATTTTAAACTCACAACTCGGAGTATCCCTGGTCTCGGGATACCGTTGTTATTTATTCTCACAACTAGGAATACCACTAGTCTCTGGATACCGTTGTAGTTCATTCTCACTACTCGGAGTACCACTGTTCTCGAGATACCGTTGTGATTTAATCTCACAACTCGGAGTGAACATGATGTTCATACACAATTATATCGTTGTTATATGTTTCAACCATGTATGTGAACATGATGTGAATGCCCGGGCCTTTTGGTCTAATAGGTAGCTACGCTACTGAGAATTTAACGATTTATATCCCTAATTGTAATTTTTACATGGATTTTTTCAAGTCAACAAATCGTTTGTTGACAATAATCACCAAGGTCACGGTAAATTCCGTTTACTACCTTGGCCTAAACAAGAAAGTGTTTTGTTTCCTGCCACCCAACCGGATAACCGTTATTACCCCCGACACAACAACTTTTTACCCCTTCATGTTTTTGTTGCTTTCTTTTGTTTTTAAACATACCTGTGTTTTGGCATTAACAGAATATAATTCAATCAGTTTTGCATGTAATCTGAAAATTGTAATAAAATGTAACATATTTGTGTTTAGATCTAACTCTTGTTTGTGTAATGTATATCTCTCAATGCTACAGTCATACATTTGAGTCCCGCTTGTTCCACGTTTGCACATTGAAGAATGTTTGACAGCTACTCACTAACGCGCGGCAGGACTGTGGTTCTTCGAGTTTGTTTCAAAACAGATGAGGTCTACCTCTACCAAATTGACGCTTAGATAAAAGTCGTAAAAATCTTTTAAAAAAATCCCCCCACTCTCCACACACACACACAATTTGTTTTCCGACTTAAGTTTTAAAGGGAGTACATCAGGCTTTTCTTTGAAATTGACAAATATTAATATTTTTTTATTCTACATGACCAAAACATAATGAGCCTACAAAATCTTTTATTTGCAAAGAAATTTATTCTGCACAGTAATACGTGCTATCCTAGGTGACGCACCAGGGTTATGTTTCTAGAAAAATTGGGTCTCTGCTCAGATTCGAACCCATCCCGTTCGCTTTAAAATTGTCTGGGACTGTCGCTCTCCCGGCTGAGCTAGCAATCCTATACAAATTTTGATGTACTATAACGGGACTTATTCTAACGTCGGAGTGTCCGATTAGACCCGAAGTCTAAAAATAGTCACTCGGGATCAAATGACGTCATATATACGGAGTCAGATCTTGTTGATTTGCATTCGGTCTCACCAACATGATTGGCACAAGTATTCAGGATTATTTTACTACCGAATCAGTCATATTAACTTCATAGCAAGCAAGGTAAAAACATAAGAATATTACACAGCGTACTACAATCTTATTCCGGAGAATGGGCAGCAACAACTTTTTACAAAGGATAGTAGCTAATGCGATAACCATTTCTGACCAAACCTATTAAATATATGAAGATTATAAAGGCCATGTAAATTTCTTAAATATATAAATCCAAGAAAGATGGAAGATATGCGTTTGATGGTGTTGCAAGAGAACTAAATTATAAAACTAACCGGTTATAAATCTCAATACACTATCCTAGGAGAACAATACAGCGTATGAATACATTTTACGCAAGATCATGATGATGATTGATCTATTTATAGAACGCACAGCCAAACGATGGCACAATAGATGAAATAGCTACATAAACTATATATAACTTAAACAATGAATCGGGGAAATTATTTGAAATTTCTAAATGACATTACCTTATTTGTATCCGCACTAAAAAAGAAGAAACACCTGTTAAAATATGGGTCTTCTTTTTCAGGCAATGCGACGATTCATCAGTGAGGCTGTAGTTAGGATTCGTGAAAAAACATGATAACTAAAGCTTGGTGAACAAGTTCACCATGCTAAAAACTAGTCAACATCGCCTTTCTGCAACCATAAAGTTATCTACTAACTTTTGGGAGTTATGCTTCAATTTAGGCTTGGCAAATGCATAAATTTAACCCTGATGTCACATATAACAAACCACTGTCTGCAAAGCCAGATCTTTGGTTTTCATCACTTTAAATTGTTCAACTATATATTGTTCAGCAGTTCAAAAGAACCTGGGACTGACTGTGACGACAGTGCATCTTGTCTGAATAAGAAGTCGATCGTTCATGATTTCCCTTCTGTTTTTATGTAATACTTGGAATTATATGCAACATTTTTTTTGTTTATCATTGAAATCCGGATTGATCAAACACTTTGTAAATATTGTATTTCCAATTCAAAATGAAAAAACAACCGTCTACAAGATCAGATAGTTGACGCCTACGATAAATTCCGAAAATATCCAAACACAACTTCCGGTAGATTTGTATCCACATTTTTGTACCGAGAAAAGAGCTTTTCTCAAGAGCTTTTCTCGGTTTATTTTTTGAGTTCGGATTGGGAATTTTCGTCCTTAAATTAGGAAAAAAATATACTTTTGGCGATAGGGAATATGGCCGAATATCGGCTATAAAATCGGCCAAAATAAAGCTCTGATGACCTTTTTGTTCAAAACCATTTTTAAACCTTAGCAACTAGAGTTATTGTGCAACAAACAATGTATCCAGTAACTGATGCCTACCCTTTCCTGCAGGAGATGTGGCTTTTGGTCAATAAAAGTAATGTAAAAATATCTTATGTCACAAACTTCCTTTTTGGATTGTTTTGAGAACTTGTACATGCTTATTACATTTCATTTGAAGACTGGCATATTTTTGGGGCGTTTTGGGCGAGGGGCAGAGCCTCTGTGTCTTCGGACAATGAGTCGTTCAAAGACCAAAAACAAACTTATACATTAGGCAGATGGTCATGTTTTTTTTAATTTGTGAGAAAAAAAAAGAAATCCGATGATTTATTTGACAAACCCCATTACACTATATTTAAAATGTCCTAAATAACTAACAACGGCTCAACTGTCATGTATGTGACAGATTAGCGTTACATGTAGATAATGCCCTGACTCAGTAGGATGGCATCTCTGACGCTCGGCCCATGACTATCTTGACAGTCAAAAAATGTCACGTCTCGAATCATCACTGGAAGACGTTATAACAGCATGTATGTTATCACGAAGTTATTGTTTTTAAAAAAATACGGATGATATAACGGCCTGATATAACTTACACAGAGAACTTGTCCTTCCTGCTTCTGATAAACAGAAGTTTTCTTAAAAAATAAGTTTTCGCATCCCGGAAGTGTACAAAAAAAATCAACGGTGTATAAGTAAATATTTCCTCGTCGATTTGTGTATCCGTTTGTGCCAGGGCTGCCAAATATTTAAACACAAAATCCTGAGATTTTTAATGTTCTTCACATCTTTAAATGGAAATTTGTGTGTGGACTTCATTTTCAAACATATTTTTCGATCTTGCGCTCTAAAGAAAAATATGTGATCTTGCGCTCTAAAGAAAAATATGTTTGAAATATATGTTTTAAAAACCCGTTAATAGATATTTAATCGGCACATATACACATGTATATACAGGCACGTAGTATCAGGGAGTAAGTATACAGGGAGGAGAAACGGGTTCATAAACGCTCTGGTTTATTTATGTTGTCGCGCTAGAACGCCGCCATTTACTATTTTATCGATACAGGTAAATCGATCGTAAGCGCGTTACATTTGAAAAGTTAAAATTTTAGCAACATTTCAAATTAGGCGGTTTTTACAGCCTCTTTTTTACGGCTTTCTGTTATAATCAACATCACGAAATTACCTTCATGACAAAGATAAATATGTCTACAATTCACTTTTTGTTATTATTAATGCCTAATATAACCCATACTTCGTATCTCGTTTGCAATAGCTCCACATCATTTTTAATTTGAAGCCTCTTTTTTACGGCTTTCTGTTATAATCAACATCACGAAATTACGTTCTTGACAAAGATAAATATGTCTACTATTCACTTTTTGTTATTATTAATGCCTAAATAACCCGTAGTCTCGAATCTCGTTTGCACTAGCTATACACTGTCACCATTTTTTATTTGGCGCAGAGTGGCGCCATCTTTGTTACACGGAACCGTCTGGTAAAATGTGCTTTTATAAAGTAGTTTATTTTCAAATTTCCAATAGGCTAACCGCCCATGAGGATATACATACACATATACATATATGGCTGACAGTCAAACTCAGTCTTCAAATTAAACAGCAAATAATTATAATATACATGTATAATGAACTTCTTCATTGTTAGGAGAAGGTTTTTCAACTAAGGACAATTATATATTTGCATGTCCGCATAACATACTACCTGTTGATACTTATTCATGTATATTCTTACATGACATACATGATTGCATATAATTCAAACAGCTTTTAATTGTATGAACACGTAAATAATTTTAAGTAGATGCTTAGCAACCAGGTATACATATGCAAGTAAACATACATATTATTAGCAACGCTACACCAATTTGTGATACATTCTACAACATATAGTTCAATTATTGGCAAACATAGTTTCGTTCCTTTTAGTAAAGGCTTTATTTATGAAAATGGCGGCGTTTCTTACTTCTTTTGTACAAGTTGAATTAATTAACAAAACCATTTTATGCATATTCGGTCTATTCCAATAGTATTTTTTAATAAATTGTTTTCTTAGATCGGAGTATAACGGGCATTCTAACATGAAATGAAACTCATCTTCTAAAATATTACAAACATAACATTGTCTCTCATTTATCGGTGTTCTGTTTGGTTTATTCCATCGTCCTGCTTCTATTTGTAATCTATGAGATGAGACTCTTAATTTAGTCAAAGCAGTTCTAAACTTTGTTATGTTACATAATGTGAGGTATGGCTGAAATCTAAAACTACATATATTATTATAAAATAAAGCTCTACTTGAATCAGTTAATCTACTATTCCAATTTTGTACAAAAGTGTCATTTAATCTTTGTTTAAATATGCATAAAAACAGTTTTACATTACCAACACCTTGCGTTAACCATATATCATTAAACCCCATTCGATATAACATTTCTCTTACCGAGGAAGCCCAATTCTTTATATTTGGTTTCACATGTATATCATATAACATCATATCATATAATTTCTTAACATATTTGTTTTCATTTTTATTTAATATTTTTAACCAATACTTTATGATATTATAATGTCGCATAATAACCAGAGGTTTTCTACCTAATTCGCCGTATACAAAATCGTTTTGTGTTGTCTTTTTCACTCCCAAAATTCGTTTACAAAATTGTAAATGAACCCTTTCAATGTCATTCGCCTGATTGAAGCCCCATACTTCTGACCCATAATTCAGAATAGGAGTAATTAATTTATCAAATAAATCTATTCTATGTGCAATTGGTAATTCCGTAAATTTATAAAGACATTTATTCATTTTAAATATTGCCTTTAACGCTTGACCTGCAAGTGTATATTGAGCATATGCGAATGATCCTCCAGTTGTAAAAACGTTACCCAGGTAGCTGAATCTATTAACAATATCTAGAACAGTATCATTGTAATAAAAATGAATATCTCGTGGCAGAGAACCACCTTTTTTAAATATCATTATCTTTGTTTTTAAAGTATTAACAACAAGTTTCCACCTTCTACAGTAATCTTCCATGCTATTTAAACTATTTTGTAAATCTTCCTTACTATTTGCAAAGATAACTATATCATCAGCATATAATATTAGAAACATTTTAAACATATTAACGTCAATTCCTTCAATACCATTATTTATGAATGTTTCTTCAATATCATTTAAAAACATCGAAAACAAAAAGGGAGATAAGCACTCTCCCTGACGGACACCCAGCATACAACTATACTCATCACTCAATGAGTTGCAATACTTAACTCGAGATTTAACAGACTCATACATTGAATGAATAATGTTAAAGATTTTACCTCGGATTCCTAGATTTATCATTTTATACCACAAGTTTTCACGAACTACGTAATCAAAAGCTTTTGTAAAATCAACAAATGCACAATAAAGTTTTTTACCATTATTTATAAAATGAGAGATTAAGCCATGTAATACAAATATGTTATCTACTGTACCCATGTTAGATCTAAAACCGCCTTGAGCTTCTATATATACATACAAACAAATATACGCTCTGTATCAGAGGACACAGTGTGAATAAATAATACTTATGTTTACATTTCGCACCTTTATTGAGTTTGTAAGTGTAATAATTTGTACGAATTTGCTGTTTTTCACACACGCGCGAAACAACCGGCAGTAGTCATTTTCACGCAGTAGTGAAACACACGCGCGACAACATAAAATGGCAAAACTATCCGTTTCTCCTCCCTGTATACTTACTCCCTGTTATACCGCATAGAAGAAGTCGCTTGTTCCTCCCACTTACTTGCTATTTTAATTAGGTTTACCGATTAAAGAAACCATGGATATATTGCTGCTACTGCACATGTTATTATGTCATTGAAGGAACTAATTATAGTTGTTAATTGTATATTCAGTCATAATACTGAACCACATTGTGTTGACACTTGTAAATACATCAGCGTAACAGGACCAATGCAGGGAATGGCTGATAAACTGTTAAAATATAGCAGGTTACACACATTTCTACACACTCACTTATAGTTCAATTTTCAATACACCTTAATTAATCATATATCATATAAATCACACATTTTAATCAATAATCCAAGGATATAAAAAAACAAAAGGAATTATATATAAAATAACAATTTATGTGAGGATGTACTTGAATATATTTTTTAAAAATAATTATATTTGGAATAGAATATCTGACAGTAAACGCCTCTGACACATATTTACTTAAATTAAAAAGTTCTTTCTTCTTTGAAGATTGTAGAAGTGTTACAAATTTAAACATCTTAAACATATTTGGTCTTTGTATGTAATATTTTCTGATATATTTCTTTCTAATATCATTATAATATGTACAAGTTAAAACAAAGTGAAATTCGTCTTCAGTTTCAGTTGAATTACATATTTGACATACTCTTTCATTTCTTTCAATCCTATGTCTTGCATAACGACCTGTCCCAGTTCTTAAAGGGAATGTAGCGCCACACTATCTTTACTATTGAGAGTTCTGAAAAAAATGAATAAAGGTGAAAGAATTTTCAAAATCGGTTGATAAACAAAGAAGATATGATTATTTGAAGGTTTTGTTTAAACGGATATTTTGAGAGCTATGACATCACAGTGCTAATGACCATATACGGAATATTTATAAATATGAAAAATTACTGATTAGTAGGAGAAAAAATGACAGCAAATGTATGAAAAATATGTTTACTTATAAATGATAATAATGTTTTAAATGACCAGTAAAGGATTTTGCATTCATTTGCAGCGACTTCCTTTGCTTTAAATGATATTGATCAATATTCCATATATGGTGATGTCATAGTTCTCAAAATGGCGTCTCCCATATCCGTTTTAGAACAACCTTCAATTGGTCATATCTTTTTTGTTTATCATCCGATTTTGATAATTCTTTCACCTTTTTCCAAGTTTTTCAGAACTCTCAATAATAACACATGTTTGGTTGTGGCGCTACATTCCCTTTAAGCTATGTGAAGATAAACGTAATTTAGTAAAAACACTTCGTACTCTTTTTGTACATAAAATATTCAGATAGTTTTCATATCCAAAATTATCTTTAACATGTCTATATAAACTTGATAATACTCTATTTTCTTGTAGATCAGTGTTCCATTTTTGAATAAAGCAATCCACCAACCTCTGTTTAAAGCTATATATAAAATGTTGATGGTTCACCCTTAAAGGATCATCCCATACATACATACATACATACATAAAGCCATACGTATTAAGCAGAGATTTTACATTGGATAACCAATTATCTAAACCACTTTCACAATCATAATGAAGATTGATCTATAGATGATAACATTATATTTTCTGTTGTAACTCATTTCAACCAATATCTAACTATTCTAGTATATCTTGTGATAAATAATGGATAACGCCCCCAATTCACCGTAAACACCAGCATTACTCGTTGTCAGTTTTACTCCTAGACTGTTTTTACAAAATCTTAGATGAATTTTCTCGATCTTACGGTGTCCTGTTAGGGCCATGTTACCATCGCATCATGCCATCTACCATCGAGCTAGGTCGATGGTCGATGGTAAGATGCGATGGTCGATGGTAAGATGCGATGGTAAAATGCGATGGTCGATGGTAAGATGCGATGATAAGATACCATCGCATCTTACCATCGACCATCGCATCTTACCATCGACCATAGTATCTTGTAAAATCACCCTTCAATTATTTGATGCTTTTGTCTCATCAATACTCAATTACGGCTGTGAAGTGTGGGGTTTCACAAAATCGAAGGAGATAGTACGGTGTCCTGTTAAGGCCATCTTACCATCGCATCTTACCATCGAGCATCGACCTAGTTCGATGCTCGATGGTAAGATGCGATGGTCGATGGTAAGATGCGATAGTAAGATGCGATGGTCGATGGTAAGATGCGACGGTAAGATGCGATGGTCGATGGTAAGATGCGATGGCATCTTATCATCGACCATCGCATCTTACCATCGACCATCGCATCTTATCATCGAGCATCGACCTAGGTCGCTGGTCGATGGTAAGATGCGATGGTAACATGGCCCTAACAGGACACCGTATTTGCCGCGCATAGCCTGTTGATTAAACGTATACGACTTAGTGTAGTTCAATCCAACTCCTAGATAATTAACATCATCTGAAACCTCTAATAATGCTCCGTTATAAGAAAAGTTTACAGCTAACATTTGTTTTTTCAATTTTCATTTTTTCATTATAACAATATTGATTTGATGGATAATTTGAATATTTGGCAGAAATTGATTGCCCTATTGGTGATAGACAGTGAGTGCCCGCTTCGAATCGCTGCCAACATTGCAGAAGCAGGAACCGTCAAAAGTCGAAAAATTTAATGTGAAGAAGTAAACTGCGGTGTCCAGTTAGGGCCATGTTACCAATCCGAACATCTTACCTAGTCGATGCTCGATGTAGGATGCGATGGTAAGATGCGATGGTCGATGGTAAGATGCGATCTCGTAAGATGCGATGGTCGATGGTAAGATGCGATAGACCATCGACCATCGCATCTTACCCATCGACCATCGCAGCTTACCAATCGACCATCGCATCTTACCATCGAACATCGACCTAGGTCGATGGCCGATGATAAGATACGATGGTAAGATGCGATGGTCGATGGTAAGATGCGATGGTCGACGGTAAGATGGTAAGATGCGATGGTCGATGGTAAGATGCGATGTTAAGATGCGATGGTCAGATGCGATGGTCGATGGTAAGATGCGATGGCCTCGACCATCGCATTCTTACATCTAGCATCCGACCTAGGTCCGATGGTCGGTGGTAAGTATGCGATGGTAAACCTGGCCCTAACAGGACACACGTAGTAAAACACATGTAGGGGGTTTTGCATGGAATTTCGGAGACCCTACAGGTCGTAAGTTCTAAGTTCGGGTTTGGAGGCGACACTATTACAAAGAGGATAGCGTATTTCTTTTGCATCTAAGGCTCTTACTCCCACAGAAGTAATTACGCGCAAATTGAAAAAAGATTTGTTTGCCTTTTCTCTCTTAGATGCAAGCGATTTCCACCAGGGTTTGGTATATAGAGTCAATCATGAAGAAACCTCTTTATCAAGCTCCCGCAAGGTTACAGCGTATGGTGTTACAGTTATCAGCCCTATAATCCTTAATGCTACACATGTTAGAACATACCCGTAGCCTGCCACGCTGTCAAGGAAATTTCTCCCTGACACATACCATGTTACTCTCAGAACCAAATCAAACTCAAACGGAGCAAGATTTGCAACTGCGCTTACTCAAACATGGTTGTCCTGCACCAAGAAAGAGTGTCCCTCTCAACGTACAGAGTATTGGAATGACAGGGATAGACGATTGATTATGAAATTGTGACCGAATTGTTATTCCTCCAGCATTATATCTTCAAATAGCTCGAAACTATATACATTCAGGAATTGGGTATTGACATAAGACTCCAGAGAGCCCGCAGTTTGCTATTTTGGGCAAGAGTTACGTCCTAAACCAAGAAATGGTATCAACATGTTTAACCTGCCACGAACGTAGAAAATGCAAATTCCAAGAGCCGCTTGAAGCCACACGATATACCGTCCATATCCATGGCAAACAGTAGCTACATAATCTGTTCTCCTGGGATGGTAACGATTGTCTTATAGTCGGCTGACCTATTACAGTCCTACTGATCTTAAACAACTTCCCAGTTGCCAGAAGTCGCACTGTTATTGTTTTACTTGAAACATATTTATGTTTACATCGATTGCACAATAGATTTCTTGCAACTTAGATTAATCACTCTCGATGGCTTCCTGGGTAGAACCAGTATAAGCAATGTGGGATTAATTATCTTGCTCAAGGAGTAAATAACGTGGCCGCGACAGAGGATCGAACTCACGACCTCTCCATCAGGAGTTCGGCGCTCTACCACTGGACCACGCACTCGCACTGTTATTGACAGGATGAAAGGTATATTTGCAAGGATTGGAATTCCACGCACTGGCGCGAGTTTGACAGCATTTGCTAAATGAGTGGGATGTTCAAGCATAATACTTCAACTCCATATCACAGTCAAAGTAACGGTAAAAACGGTACAAACGGTCAAAATAATAGTGTCTAAGTCAAAAGCCGATAGAAAAGATCCAACTTATTGGTAGCTTGAATATCGCGCAACTCCTGTAGTTTATGGTTTTTGCAGTTGCTCATGGGTACACAATTGCGTTCTGTCATCCACACAATGCATCGAAACATATCCCTGAAACACCCGACCACAAGAAAGTTAAAGAAACAATGCATTCTCAAAAAAAGTAAAGGGAAAAGCTAGTATGATGGTAACTAAAAGAATACTTAAACCTCTTGAAATAGGGGAGCCGTCAGACTTATTAAAATTTAGTATGGAAACCTGCAAAAGTCTCTGAAAAACACAATGAGAGATCATATTCTGTAGAAACAAATGACGGCGTAAATTATCGCAGAAACCGTATTCACCTGAACACTGAGAAACATTCTTCATTTTCAGACCCTGATTCAGCCATTGAATTACAGTGAAGTTGCAGAAAACCTCCCAGAACATATTCCAGAACCTCAAGGCAGTGTATCAAATAACAAATTATCCAGTGAAACTGCCTGAGTCAGTAGATGTCTACAAAAGACGTTATGGGCGTATAGTTAAACCTAAAGTCATAGATTCTATGAAAGAATTAAATATTACAATTAGAGTTCATGTGAAATGACAAATTGCCTTATGTGTTTATCTCAAACAATTGCCTAGCAATGATATGTTTATAAGCATTAGACAATTATTAGGAAATTGGGGTGTTTTTAAAGGCTTCGATGACATCTGCCTGAATATCTAGCGAAAGTCTCTTTCATAGCAGTACAAAAATAAATCTGCGACAAGAGGTGCTCAGTTCATACCCATAGGGATACCAACAATTTGGTCTTTAAATGGTAGTTCAACCATGACGAAAATATAATCTAATAGGAAATAAATGTTTCACAAACACTTTGAACACATGTTCTAATTGTCTAAATGTCCGTTAGTGTAAAACGCTTTAATATTGTTACAGGCCAAACATATGTAGTATTTTCTTCAGCAAAATTTCGTTTGAATAAGAGGTATAGCTTGTCTTTGATAAGATCTCGTTTGACACTTATTGCTGTTTGTTCAAGAAAGTAATAATGACCAAAATAAATGCATCCCATGGTTGTCATAAGCGTTCAGGGGCGTGCCTGGGCATACGCACTGACGCACGTGCGTACAGGCTATTAAAGAAGCAAACAAATAAAAAAGGCTAAAATTGCGAAAAATGCAATAAAAACTGAAGGTATAGTGGGGTTAGGCACATTTGTGAATCCAAAACTCGATGGTGCGTATACCTAAATTAGCACCAGGAACGTCCCTGGCGTTAGCACAATACTGCTTTACGTGACCTTCAACGGCAACGGCAGTATGATAATATGTTAAACGTTTGGATTAGCGGGCTTTATACGGTTGTTTGTGTAATATAGGAAACAAGCATATATACTAAAGGAAAAAAGAATCACAACTCGAGAATTTCAGCTATATGTTGTATGTATAATATGCTGCTGTTAATCAAATGGTGCATGGCTATATATATATTAGACCTTCTTTTTCGGAAAAAAAGGACTAAAACATTACATAACACACCACAATGGCATCACTTCAAAGTTTCATTATTGACTGAATACGCGTTTGGCTCAAGCAGGTGAGTAAACTTAGAATGTAACATTTTTGAATATCTTTACACTAAATGCAGTACTAAAATGGCTCAAATTTTCAAAGCGGATCTTTGACATTCATGAATTTCGTGTTACATAGCATACTGATGGTAACATGTCTACAACAGCCCAGTTTTGTCCTTTCTCTAACTAACTGCAACAACTTCTTTTGCAAAACATCTTGGGATTTCTTTGGAATATTATATGGAATTAAGTGTGCAGTATATAAGTCTAAGCGAACGTTCTCGAGTTGCGTTTCTTTTTTCCTTTATTATAGTTGGAAGTTTATTGGACCCTATGATGACTTCTGGTGTCAGACCGGTCAAAATCAGCCCATTGAACACAATGCAATATAGGCTATATTTGGAGTATAGTCACAAGTTCCACAACATTCGTTCGCTTAAATACACTTTAATTCTGTGTATTAAACACATTTGGCTAGCAAACGGTCCCATATCTGGAATAAAACACCGATTCAGTTTTTCAACATTTCGCGTCATTCTTTCACACTATGCGTATTTTGAAATAAACATCTGTCAAAACCACATCTCTACCTAACCTCTGTGCTCATACTCTCCAAAGAAATAATCCTGACAAACACAGTAAAATACTTACTATTCATGACAACAGACATACTACTTTAACCTCAGGTTAGATTTAACAATGAAATAGAAACTAATCTTGGGAAAAACACATGCAAACTAGAAACTTTGTATTCTTTCAAGGAACTATTTCAGCACCCTACGACCCGGAAGTATTTCCTGACTGGTCTGACACCTTCTACCTACATCCTGCAAGGGATAGTAACGCTTAATGTTTGTCGTCGTGCCATTAACGGTTCATTCTCTTGTTGTTCTGGCTTCTGACAAGTATTTCTATGCATGTTTATATTCATATATGCATGTATACATGATCTTTTGGTGATTTCTTGCCGACTAATTGCCTATAGTAATGCTACCTACTTTGTTAGGGGAGCGGACATTTATTTATTTAAAATGTCCCATTAAAATACTGGGTTGACAAATACAAAAGGGTAAGATTGAGGTTTGGTGCACTCTATAACCTGGTTTAAATCCGCAGCAGCCCTAATACCACTGACCATTCCAATGCTCGAATTGTATACCTACTTTTGTTTCTGGCTAGACATAGGGTATAAATCATCTTTAGTGCTAACTGTGATAATTCTAGATATAAACTGTAGGAGTAAATATGACTATTTCACTAGTTCATAGTATATTGGGCCTCACGGATCAAGGCGACAAAATCCGTTGGATAGGATTCAAGTTTATGATATGCTTGAGAAACTTTGACAAATTTATAAACGAAAAACTGACTTTTCAATCAAGTGGAACCCAGAATTTAATTTCCAGGTCATAAAAACATTGGTATTGTTGGTTGGACAGCCAATGCTAATGATCATATGCAACAACAGTGAAAAGGCAAATATTCACGTTATGATGTCTTGGACAAACTCAGACGAACTCACGAACTCCATACCCATAGCCATTAAAATACAAATTAAAACCTTCTGTATGTCTTTCAAGGCATGCCTAATGTAGGGAATGACAAACTCGAAACAAATACAAAGATACAAAGCTTTTGGCCAACTGAAGTGATTTCACACCAAAAAATGTTATTGAAATAGGATTTACAGCTCCTTGAAAGACGAGACAGCCTTTTCTGTTTTCTTTATTTTTAAAAGTCCTTTCAAAACTGTCGCATATTTATTGCATATATAATTAACTAAGATGTATAGGTGTTCCGTGAACGGTATCGTTTTTTACTTACGCCTCATTTTTGTCGGTTTATCGGGTCAAACTTCACACCAAATAGAGATATTGTTTAAAATCTACACATTTTAAGATAGTTGTTGCATTAAGTAATAGTTCCTTAGTAAATTAAGGGTCATAACTCTATTCCGAATTAGCGAAACAATTTGATCAAACGCTATAACTATATTGATAAATGGCAAAGGAATTTGATGTAACTTCAACATTGTTTAAATATACTGATGTATTATTTGTATAAAGCTTCACCCCAAAACTGGAGGTCGAATTAAGAGTTACCAACTCACAATTCATTTTACGCATATTCACTCACGGGTATTTCAAGAACTCGTGAATACGCCTATATTTGTAATTTATAAACCACTTTTAATAAAATAAATAAATAATAATATAAAAAGTTATAAAATGTTGAAAACTGCAATCTGCATAATAGAATATAATCAGTCGTGTTTATGTGATCTTTATGTACAAAAGCGAAATCAAACGTGTACACCTTTTTTTTTTTGAACATCAATATCTTCTTATCACATACGGGCTTCCATAGAAAATGCATTGGTGCTACGTAATGAAAAATATGCCATACAAAGGTTTCGTATATAGCACAGTTTCTGCTATTGATATGCAGACAACCACGTATATATTTCGAGGTAAATACATCTAGCGTTTGGTTTTGCCCCGATACGAGAAGTTGGGTCATTGCCTAATATACGTCACAGAGGTATCGAAAATGCGGATACTTTGTAAAGGTCCCATCGACTTCATGGACTTCTTCTTCTTCTTCTTCTTCTTCTTCCAAGTAAAGAGCTGGGACCTTCATAGGCCTTAATTAGCTCTGCTTGACTAGGCATGCTGATGGCGCATGGCTAGTAAAAAAAAAAAAACTATATACAGTTAAAATTGGTAAAAGTATTTATCATCATTATTACTCATTATATAGAGAAAAAAGTACTTTTTGAGCGCTAGCCATTTTTTTCTTCAAATAATTGTGGGTGGGACGGAGTGTGTGTGTGTGTGCCCAAAGCATACTCTGCCCCGCTCCCTACCCCACCACTCTGAACATTGGCTCCTACGCCTATGGCTATGTTATTTTTTATTATAGGTTAGCAACGGGTTACGTGGTTCAAATGGTGGAACACATTTTAAAAAAGTGTAATATCTTAGATACTGAAAGTATTGTAATCCAGAACATGTAAGTATGTATTATTACATCGCAAATGTTTGAAATATGTAATACTGATGTATGTGATCATGCAGAGATCGGACTAATTTCCCTGTATTGGGTCCTCTGTAGTGTACTTCCAAATTCAAATTCTTTTATTCCAAGATTTTACATGTGTAAAACAGTAATGGATATAATATATAATGCAAGTTCAACTATAAATGGTAATCGTTATGACAAATAAAGGTGGTAGTACAGCGAGAGAAAATGATGATAGTGCAGAGCAGAACTGATAGTTTTCACAAAATAATCTACAGTCAGATAAGAAGGTATGATGTAAGTTAAGATAGCTATTGTTCATCGGTGTCAGATGGGAGACAACTGAGCATGCATAGACACGTGTATATTTATTTATATATCATGCCGGTCTCCCTCCCTTTAACCATATAGACTATAATACAAATAATAGTAACATATTAAATATTGAATTATTGTTAATATTAAGTAATGCATTTAGATCTATAGATGCATGCAAATCAAAATATAACAATATACAACGTAGGTTCATTTCTATACGGCATATATAAGACATACATTTAACTAAGCTACATGAAAATCAGTGTTTGCACGGGACTTCGACGTACTGCCTATAGATATTTCTTCGAACAATGTGTGAACAGTTCAACAGTGATTCAGTGATACTGGAGCTACTATTTACAGGTAAGAAATTAATAATCTTACTTCAATGCTTATGTGTTTACTAGTAAGTTATTATATAATTAGTATCACACGGAAAAGTAGCATAGTTCAACATGCGCCTTATTATATTGCACAACATGTACACAGGTGGAGATATAACAGGTAGGGATAACCCCAGTATTTATACCTTGACACATAATACGAAAACGAAACCTGTGAAAAGGTATTGTCGGGGTTCTTATGTCTTGTGTATAACAATATAGTATTCCGAAAATATTGTAATGCTTGTGCCCGATAAAGAATTTGAATTGAATAATCAGTTAACCCCCGAGCTAATGTGTTTACTAATTGGCAATTAGCCCTAAGGCAGAGTACATGTAATGCTTTTTTTTTCTTTTTTTTAAATTTATTTCAAAATAATATTCCTATTAGATCTATATCCTGGCAGGAGTGATGAACGTGTAACCAATTAAATTTGGGGCCTCGCGTGTCACGCCTCGTGCCACCTTCTTATCTTGCGTAGGCCTACAGTAAACGTGGTTGATGAACTTGTTCGTACTTTAATGTTAAATTCATGTGGGAAAAAAAGAAAATTTTGAATTCTAATTTTGCTTAAATTTATGTATAAATAAACGCCAAAACGCTTTTGAACCACTATTAAATAGAGGATATTACATGAGTACTCAGTCATTATTGAATTTATTAAACGAGTTGTTAAATGATATAATGCTCGAGCATTATATCATTTTTTGCTAACGAGTTTAATAAATTCAATAATGAATGAGAACGAATGTTAGATTCTATTTAACACATAACTTTTATTGCATTTTGCTTGTCGCTTTAAACCCCAGCGTACGGTAGCATCTACACACATTATGTATACACTGTAGCCAGTTAATATTTCGTCTGCTTCAAGATAAAGGTTTCAGCACTCTGACCAATCACTGATCTTATTTTTACAGGTAAAGCTATTAATAGATGCACCACATTCAAAATTTGACAGTTAGGAATGAAAGTTTTGTTCTAGAATGTATTGAAAATAAATACATTATATAATTATTTTGATATATCTGTATAGAGTAATGTTTAGTGTATTTACATGCCAAATTTTATGGTTTAAAAATGCTTTATTATTTAGAAATTTGTGATTAAACCTCTCTGAGCAGCATAATGCATAACATGATCAGAAAAGTTTCTCTGTGTGTGTGTGTGTGTGTGTGTGTGTGTGTCGTTCTAAGGTTTATAGATCGTCCGCCAACTAACACGACAAGGTTTCTCTGGGGCCATTTTGGGTTTTTATACTCAACCCTGGCCTTTAACACGCGAAACCGACATAAACCGTGGGAATTGGATCATAGTCATCCGATTTTTTTGACAGCTCATTCTAGGTTTATTTGCATACTTATATAACTAGTGTTATATCGAAAATATAAAATGGTGTTATTCCACTCCCACACCGTAAGTTAAATGATAAATCATTTTAAAGCGTGTGCAGTTGCATTTAAATTTATAATTTAGCATGAGCATGGATATACGAGTATATCGAATCCAGACTATGTAGATCTTACTAAATATCTCGAAAACACACATGACGAAAGAAAAAAAAAAGTAAAATAAAGGTTGTCGTCTCCAAGATTCGAACACGTACTAAGTGTAACATTTGCTAAACTATTCTGGCGTAGCTAGTGACGCTCCGCTCTCCCGATTGCGCTGTACAGTTTATGAGTACTGTAGAGAGTAATCTACTGTCAACGTGGTGTCTACCAGTTCTTGGTACCAACTGTTGTTTGTTTGTTTTGTTTGTTTTGTTTGTATGTTGTTTTACGTCATTTTCAACATGTAAGGTTATATATGACGGTGAGAAGCGAAGGTTTACAACGCAACGTCGTTAACCATTCGGCCACGGAGATTGACTCAATAAGTCATATTTGTAAATTGAAAAAATATATATATCAAAACAAAGCATGTCTTTTTTTCAACTGCAAACGTCTCCTTCCATGCATACAATGGGTCTTCCCTCCCCTGGAAAGTCGCCATGTGACCTTAGCTGTCGGTGCCACTATACAATCTGACCTTAGCTGTCGGTGCCACTATACAATCTGACCTTAGCTGCGGTGCCACTATACAATCTGACCTTAGCTGTCGGTGCCACTATACAATCTGACCTTAGCTGTCGGTGCCACTATTCAATCTGACCTTAGCTGTCGGTGCCACTATACAATCTGACCTTAGCTGTCGGTGCCACTATACAATGTCGGTGCCACTATACAATCTGACCTTAGCTGTCGGTGCCACTATACAATCTGACCTTAGCTGTCGGTGCCACAATACAATCTGACCTTAGCTGTCGGTGCCACTATACAATCTGACCTTAGCTGTCGGTGCCACTATACAATCTGACATTAGCGGTCGGTGCCATTATACAATCTGACCTTAGCTGTCGGTGCCACAATACAATGTCGGTGCCACTATACAATCTGACCTTAGCTGTCGGTGCCACTATACAATCTGACCTTAGCTGTCGGTGCCACTATACAATGTCGGTGCCACAATACAATGTCGGTGCCACTATACAATCTGACCTTAGCTGTCGGTGCCACTATACAATGTCGGTGCCACAATACAATCTGACCTTAGCTGTCGGTGCCACTATACAATCTGACCTTAGCTGTCGGTGCCACTATACAATCTGACCTTAGCTGTCGGTGCCACAATACAATGTCGGTGCCACTATACAATCTGACCTTAGCTGTCGGTGCCACTATACAATGTCGGTGCCACTATACAATCTGACCTTAGCTGTCGGTGCCACTATACAATCTGACCTTAGCTGTCGGTGCCACTATACAATCTGACCTTAGCTGTCGGTGCCACTATACTTTCCATGCATCCCCCGGTAGTTTTAAATGTACGGATGCGATCCGGAACCATTATGGGTGTCAATCTAAATACAAACAAAACCATCATCAATGTGTTCCCAATTCAATGGGAATTTACACCTATCTCATGTAACGGCCCTATGATTGTTACGATTTAATTGCTGTTAATGAACTCGTTTGGTCTGTACAACTAGACGACTCGGCAAGTTTGTATTATACATTCATTAATGTTAATTCATATGCTGCTTTAATGTTAAAGGGACACATGGCAATCTGGAGTTTTATTCAAACATTAAAATTTGCTCCTCAATTTACTTTTCCTGCGTCATTTTGACTTTAAAACTGCTTTGCACATAATTAAATAAAAAAATGAGATTTCAACTTTCTTCACTATTTTACCAAATGTTTAAATATATTACTGGTGCAATATTATAAAAAGTTAGTAATATTCAAAAATAAATTGCTTTGAACTATTCTAACAATTAATATTATTAATTGAACAAATGCAAGTTAAGAGGAAAACTAACGGGACGCCGTGAGTTTTTAAAAAATCAAGATTGCCGTGTGTCCCTTTAAAATACATTTTTTCAAAAAAATGCCGAAACACATTTAAGTTAATAATGTGGTCAACTCTTAGGAATATAAACCACATTTAAATGATGATTTAGCAACACTCGCAGCTATATCGTTGTGCTTTGGAAAACAATTTCATAAACGATAATTAAACTGATCTCAACATGCGGCTTATTTTTAAAGAAACAAACCCCACAAAAAAAGGCAAAATTACACTACAAAACCAAACTCTACCCGTGGTGTTCAGCTCATATAATAATGTGTATGTGCCGACTTAACGTATATGCTTATTCAGGGGTTCTTTAAATATCCGTGATTGAATATGCGTAAAATGAATTATGAGTTGGTAACTCTTATTTCGAGTCTCCAGTTTTGGGGTTTGACCTGGTTAGTTGAAGCCGTTTATATTGTGTGTATAGAGTTTAGAGAATATTTAGTTATATAATTACCTCGTCGTCAGTAGGTTTGATGTATGTATGTTGTAACATGTGGCTGTTGTTGGCGAGATAGATATTTTAAGGCATAGCACATTTCAAATGAAACTGCAGCAAATTGCGGTGTTGTTGTTTTTTATAAATATTTCGATTTACCCCCAATCACGCATTCCAGATTGATTCCAGTCCTTTTAACGCAAACCTAAAATGACTACCCGACAGTAAACCCAACAAAGGCTCCAGCGAAACAAGTTGACTGCTTTTAAGTTGTAGACCCAATCAATCGAGCACTGAAGATGCGAAGTTGCTAGGAGTATGGGGGCATGCTCGTTAAGATGCGAAGTTTCTATGGGTATGGGGCATGCTCGTTAAGATGCAAAGTTGCTAGGGGTTAAGATGCGAAGTTTCTATGGGTAATAATGGTTTATTTTTAGTAGGCCATATGCCGGTGTCGACTGATCGGGACGATTTGTATAAATCATAGCTCTTCCATAGATAGGTAAATACTACCGGGTCTTATTCTTACGCAGGAAATTGCACCTTTTTTATTAGTCCCGTCTAGTTTGAAGCAAAAGTTAACGACGCACAGACGATAGACAACTCGCCATCCCATAACATACAAGAACTCGACATGTCATTTAATTATGTGAAAGCAAGTTTAAAGTTAAAATAATAATGACGGGTTATATACCGAAAATAATGACGGGTTATATACGCTACTTTGAATGCTTGATAAAAACGAGAGATTTTGTTTTTGTTTTAACTTCAAGATTGCCGTGCGTAACAGGCCTGCTGAAGTCGAGAGAAAATGTTTTGAACAAATTCTCTGTTGGCGCCCTTTGACCGAGTTCCCGCGTTTGTGACACTTCCTGTTTACCTGACAATCGCGCATTGTTCGTGGATGGGAGGCAAACGACCCTCTTATTCCTGGGTCCTTTCGCCATCCGTAAGATTCGACGTTTTCTCACATAGAATTTCCTCACGTAGACGATGTTATTACAGAATGAGCAATAGAAACAATCTTAACTGACTAATGCTCAATTAAATGTTCCGCTTCTCAAGTTCTGAATTTAGATTTACCCAAGTCAGGGTTGTTAGCTTTGCAATATTGCCGCTTGATTGCACACTGCACGTAAAAACGTAGCATCACGAAAAATGCGGGTTTCACCATTTGTCGGAAAAATGCGGGTTTCACCATTTGTCGTTCTGCGCCATAATATTTATCGCGCCAGGTAAGATCATATTTTAACATCATTCGTAGACTTATAAAACTGAATTTGATGTTTTAATATTGTGTTGTTTTTCATCATAAATGATTTTATATAAGAATCCTGTTATGATGTACTGGTCAACATGTTCTACTTCCAATGTTTCTGCAAATAAAGGTAGGAGGAGGTGAGTGGCGGTGGGTGGGGTGCAAGGGGTATTGACGGTTTATTGTGTGAAAGCTCTTGTTGGTGAAATGTGGTTCTTGTAATCAGATTGAAATATATAGGGAAATTGCAAAGTAGACTAAAATGTTTCCAGCTATTTTTGCATTTTAAAATCTCTGTAAAATCTAGGCATTAGGGACACCAACTAGTGGATTATGTTCAGGACAACATTTTTAGCCGGATTGCGTAGCAAAGCCAGGTTTATATTTTGAAGATTTCCGTCTGTCTGTCCGTTCGTTCGTCTACTCGTTTTTTGACATTTTGGTTAAAGTTAGTGTTTTTCCTCATTTCTCTTCTTTTTTTTCTTCTTCTTCTTCTTCTTCTTCTTCTTCTGGTTAGGTCAGGATTCTGGAGAGAGACTGTACAGATGACCTGTGATGGGAGTGAGACAGCCGCCTCCTTCCCCGGGTATTTACAGTTAAAAATCAGATTTCAAAGTGAAAACTATGTACATGGTCGAAAGAGCTAACAGGAATGAACATGCCAGGCTCATCCTCCTTTTATATCCAGATAATATTTGTAGAAAGGGCCTAGAACCTTCTTACCTGCAGAACTGCAGAGTTGCTGCAAAGTCTATAATACATACACCATTTACGATGAAGCCAGTTTTTCACGTTTGCATACGTGGTGTCATGATAAAGACCTTGAAAGAGCATAATAAACAAAAGCTGTCGGAGAACAGCGCAGCTAGACTATTCGATTTTTCAGAGAATAATAAATTATATAGCTAGTATATACCATCAGAAAATAAAGCTAAAACAATGTGGGGTGGGGTTGGGGGACGGGACTTGTATAGAAACTCGGGCCGATATAAAATAATGTGTGAATTTTTATTATTTTTATGTTTTAAATTGCTGTCATTTTAAAGAAATTTGTGGTCGAAAGGCAACTCGGGGCAGGGCGGTAGCGCATCATTGATAAAACAAAACGACACAGACAAATGTAAAAAAAAAGTGATGATGGGATGTTTAGTTGGTGGGTGGGGATGGGGGAGCGAGGCCATCATAGCTATATGTGTAATAATTGACAAAAACAGTAGTATAGGTAGTAGCGGTTCCAGCACAGTTTCCCTCCCGCGGGGAACGAGACAACTAATGAAATATGCCAGGGGGGACTCAGGCGTAACTCTCATTTACACCTAAGTCAACCCCAACATATTCATTAGTTTTCTCAAGCACCCCGCGAGGTAAACTCTGCTGATATCCCCACTATCTATACTGCTTGCCTCAGCATTTCATTTTTTCTTTAGATTACCATGTCACGCGACTGTTTATAATATACGAAACTTCGAGGGCCGAATCAACCAATCGGTGAAGGTCAGTTATTTATATCAACCAATCGGTGAAGGTTTGGTCTACCTGACAGGTATACAAGGCAGTGAAATACTGCAGTCTAGTATCACTCTGAACACGGTGACATACCCTTTTTGGGAATAGAGACCTGAAAGAGTGAAAGTTAAAAGCGATACTTTGTATTATGCTTTATAGGAGAGCGCAATTTTATTTTATGTCTACTTTCGCCGAATCTACTTTCGGCGAAGTTTTTCAATAACATTTGCAACTCGTTCAGCAAAGTCAGACGGAACCGGGCAGTAGTCTTCATCATCGCTCTGCATAGTTCAAGATATTATTTAATATTTTCAATATCCTTGAATGGAACCTAACTATTGAAATCCTCATTGTAACCCTTCCATTTAATCAATGCTTGTTTCTTTTTGTAATCACGTCGTATTACTTTTTCAATCCTGAATATTTCTTGCTTTGCTTTTATCATTTCTAATTCATAAAAGCTTCCATCAATGTTTTCGTTGTTTAAATCTTTTATTTTGTTTGTCACAGGATTTGTGTTTTGAATTTCATCAACAATAAATATTTCTTCAGTCCAATTCGTGGTATAACCTTTCTCAAACGTTCTTTTATATTTGCTGATTCTAACATTATCCCCTATTTTAAACTTTGGCCTAATTTGATTACTTCTCATTTTTCCATACAAGTTGAAATATACCGTTCCTTTATTTTTCTGATCACTAGCCTCAATCGGCGTCATTTTAATACTCCGATGTTTTGTATTATTATACTTATCAACCATTTCTTGCAACACGTCTAAATATGTGTTTGTACTGTTTGCTGTGAAATATTTCCACATCTTTTCTTTTAATGTCCTGTTAAATCGTTCAATTACTACAGCTTTTCCGAAATTAAAAGTGTGATACATTTTGATATTATTATCATCAAGAAATTGCTTAAACGTCTTTTTGTAAAATTCCACACCTTGATCAACCCACAACAATTTACACTGTCTTCCTGTACTGATTATCTGTTTGAATGCTTTGGTAATTTCTAAACCAGTTTTATTTGGAACGGATACAACCCAAGCAAATTTACTAAATAAATCAATAACAGTAAGCAAGTATTTAGTACCTTTATTATACTTTGAAAACGATTGCATGTCAACCAAGTCAGCAGACCATATTTTATCAATTTCATTAACAATCACACGGCGTTGAGTGAACTTTCGTCGTATAGGCTTATGAAGTTCATCTGCTAACTTGTCAGTCCATTTCAACGCCTTTTTTCGTTTTTTGGCTCTCCAAGTCCTAGTTTATATTTTGCACTAATTACAGGCTTGACTATCAAATTCTTAGCAATCTTTTCTCCGATAGTTTTAGACTTACTAGATTTTAAACCAGTAAGCATGTTTGTATCACACATTGATTTATTACTAGGATTTTCATCATAACAAATATCATGATCTTTGCAAACAGCATCTAACTCATTTACCGGCTCTCCGCTATCAAGTGGATTACCCGGACCACAATATTTATAACCAGGAAGTGTTAGCCCTTTTTTGGGTAGCAAAGGGAGCAAAGCTTTATGAATATCAAAATTTCCACCTTCTGTGTTTTTAACAAACTTTGTTTTAGTAATTCCACAAGACGCACACGTTGCTCTTAACATTTTCTACCATTTTTTGCTAAAACATACTTAGGATCAACATTTTCAGTAACCATTTTATCTTTTATACAGTAACTCATATATAATATGATTAGATTAAACTTCATTTACAAAATATGATTTTATAATGTTTTCATTTTCTGTTGGTTTGTATAGTTTTAATAATTTGTAAAGAATATCGTACACACTATTTCCTTCTTGCAACTTTTTGACAAAGTATAAACAGAAATATCCGCACGAGACACTTGTTTTATCTTGATATTGAATGGTGTTGTATTTTATATCAGGTATGTAAGTTAAAACTTCTTTTAGTGGGCTAAAGCCAAACGAATCGAAGTAATAACTATCATAGTAACAAGTCCAGTGTGTACCAGGTCCAATATAATCATCAAGATTAATAATACCACATTCTTGTTTATTTTGTTTTGCCGGTAATTTGTTTTTGCTAAACACTCCCTTGAATTTTTGTATACCTAGCTGCTTGACCCATTTTATTATATCTAAGTTGGAGATAGGTTCATTTTTTAAAATTTAATTTTTTTTTATGAATGGGATACTTCTATACGGTCTAATTTGTGAGTCTACTTGTAAACCTTTTCCACGATCAACTCTCAGTCCTTTTCCTTTTCTACCTACTTGCAAACCTTTTCCAGTTAAACCACTAATAAGAGATCCAATCAATGGAATTCCTAATGATGCAAGCATTCCAAGAAATCCTCCATCTTGTTGTTGCTGCTTTGTCAGTTTAATAGGACAACAACCTTTAGACTTTATCATCTTGTTTCTTTGCGCAAGTGTTAATTTATTTGATCCAAGAAGTGCTTGTTTTTTGCCACTAGGAATAGTTACCATCCCCTTTTACCGAATAGTTTACCAATTCCAGTACTAGCCAGACCACTAAGTGCTCCTGTTGCTAGAGGTCCTAATACTTTTGGAACAAATTTAGCAACTGTTGGTAAAATTGTTTTAGCTAACAAACCAGCTAATGCACCTAAAAAGCCTCCATTCTTAGACTGAGATCTCATTTGCGATTTTGATATATTTATGTCTAATCCCTGCCCGCCAGATTTAGCCTTGTTAATATTGTTAATCTGGTTAGCTGTAAGTGGCAAAGGAAAGTTTCCAGTTAGTTGGTTATGTTTTAGCCTGAGCGTTAATTCACTTTTGTTTTCATATGCTTTTGCCAGACTTCGTTTCTGGCCATCTAATAAATTTACTGAATAATTTACGTAAGTCATATATATTATAAGTTAGATTAAACAATAACTAGTTCATTCCCGACAGTATCAATAACAACATCTTCCTCGTGTAGAACCAGAGTATAAACTTTATATCGAGCAGCAGGAGGTATATTTAATTTATATCTCAGAGTTAGTTGTTTTGGATCAATAGTGACTTCATTTTTCTTTTATACGTCATTCCGAAAAGAGTTTTAAAATTGCTCATGTTTATTAAAGTTCCAGTGTTTTTATCATTTTGCTTGTAAGAATAATTAATAACATCTGTGAATATTCTTACGATATTATCATAACTGTATTCGATTTCTGGATAATGAACTCCATTTCCAACTTCCAGTCTAGCTGATTGTAAATAGCAATTAGTATTAGCAGCATTTACCTTAAACGTATCCAAAAGATGAGGATTTTGTGTTTGAGAAGAACTCTTGTCGGCCCTTTGCAAATAAACAAACACGTGTTTGGGATTTTTAACACCAGCCGTTATTCTAAATACGGATTCAGTTAGATCAGAACTTCCACTCTCTTGTATCATTTCACGCAGGTAAGTCCATCTTGTTGATATCATATGATTTGTCATTACGTAACTTAAACCATCTGGGTTAAATATCATTCTGGGTATCCACAAAACTAATTTATTAATAACTACTCTACCATCATCACCACCAGCTTTGAAAATTAGCACATTATCATTTGTTAGTTGCAAGCTGATTTGAATCTGACTAGGAGGATGCATGTTTGTTTTCAAACCTTCAAAGAAGGAATATTTGTTTAATGGAATTATAGAATCAACTTTTTGATTAGTTATGATTAAAGCATGGCGAATTGCAAATCCTGAATTATAACCAGCTTGATCGTGTCGAGATTCTGCCACAGCCGTGGTATCTAAATAAAAGTATTCGTTTGTTCCGGTTGTTTTTGCATAATCGTCGGAAATTTCAAGCAAGTTTTTGACATTAACAAATCTGTGAAGATTATTTCCATCGTAAACGATTTTTCCATTTTGCCTTACTTGCATTTGATCAATCAGTGAAGCCGCATCATTAATTAGAGCAATTTCATCGGCGGCTGCGAAAGCGGCTCAATCAGCAAGTTTGTTTACTTGAAAACTGATTTCAAAATATGCATTATACCAATCAAAGTAAGAACTTCTGTTAGTTAGTGTAAACTGATAACCACTTTTCATTTGTCTGGTATTATTTCCTGGTTGTGTTATAGGAGTATCTAACTGAATAGGTACATGTTCATATCTAGTATTATATTGATTACTTCGAAACATCTATATATACTAGTAATTAGATTATTTTTTATTAATTAATCGATTAATTCTAGCATGAATTCCTCTTCCGGATAGTAATCTGTTAAATTTTGTATTTACATCTTCTTCAATTACATTATCAGCCGCAACTTTAGCTGCATTTTTTGTGGCAGCTTTTGTAAGTTCTTTTAAAATTATATCACCTTTTGGTTTACTAGGTTTAATAACTGAAACTAATTTATCAGCAGCCATTTTTCCTACTTCATCTCCAAGTTGTTTAGAACCGCTCTCTATGATTTGTTTACCGGCAGTTTCTAATGCTTTCTTGCCTGCTGTTTTCACAGACTCACTAAATATTTTTGAGCCGACTTTTAAAAAAATGTCAAATATGCCAGCTCCGGTTAATCGATCAACTTGAGTATATGTTCCCGTACTAGTGTCATAAACATTTTTAAACGTGCCATATAACTTATGTTACATTAATTCCTTCAAAACAAAACGAAATGATGTGTGGACACCATTAAGATTAATAATCTTACAGGAGAAATCGGTTATGTAAATATTAATACTGTTAATGATCGTTTTGTTTACTTCACAGAACCCGACTCTTATCGGTTCATCTTTGAAAGGATATGATCTGGTAAGATCAGCTGTGCTTATTTCATAAATGACATCCCCGTATGATCCATCAACAATAGAATTACTTATCAAATCACAGTGGATATATAACGTATCAATATAATTTGTTATGTTTGGTGTCACAGTTCCAAATTTAGTTTCTCTGATAACTGCATCTTTGTCAAACCCGATTAAGGTGTGAAGTTTGTTTCTCTTAAATCAAGCATGAAATTATTATGGATGGTAACCAAACATTTGAAACTTGATAAATCAAACTCAATTTTTATCGGGGTGGGTGAGTCATCGGTTAAATCATTTTTTACAGACAATGTTTCTTTTATGTAATTATCGATATCAGCATAACTGTAATTTCCATTTGTAAAAATAATACTTTTCCAATATGTTCCATTGTGATACCTTATCACTTTGTTATTAAAATCCTCGCTAATATTATACAACGAGTAAGTCATAGAATTAATCTTATCAAGTCCAATGCTATACTGTTTGTTCTTGCCTAATATTAATGGTCTGTCAAATACAGTTGTAAAATTACTCGGCGTATTCGAGCTATTAATTATTGACGCTTTCTCTGATGATAATACAATGTTTTGTTCCATATAATATAGGATGGATAAAATTAATCACCTTTGTAGTACAGTTTAAAACTTGATTTTTCAAAATTGAAAACTCGTGTTACGCCACGACGGTATGTTATAAAAATGGTCCAACGATGAGATGCCGAAAGATATACTTCAAATGTTCCTTTTAGTAATCGTTTGCCATTTTCTATTATCATTGTAATCTAGAATAATACTAGTTCCGTCTATCGTAGCTTCAAGAATTAAAATTCGACTTAAATAGTCTACTTTTATTTTTATACAATTATACCAAGAACTGCTGTGTGTCGACTATCAGACTTTTGATTAAACTGTTTCTATTTCGCCGTCAAAAGCTTTGCTTCTGTCACCCTGAGCAGCTTTCAATTGCTTTGACACATCATCAATAGCAGTCTCAAGTTTATCAGTGTTAACCAGTTTGCTCAGTGCGGTCTCAAGATTATCAGTGTCAACCAGTTTGTTCCGAGCAGTCTCCAGCGACTTACCGTCAACCATTTTCTTTTTGATGTCTTCAAATTCCTTGTTGATATCAGCAACGTTAGTGGTTGTCTGCTCATGTAATATTTTATTTATTTGAGCTACTTCGGCAGTAAAAGCAGTTCTCATTTGTTTTGAAGCATCGGCAATAGCAGTTTCCAGTTCATTGTTATCAACCATTAGTTTGTTGATTTCTCCAATCCGTGTATTAATATTTTGAACACCAGCTCTTACTTGTTCGCTTAATTTCTTTTAGTTTTCGCTATCTTCTAATCCGTCTTCTTTCTTTTCTAGCTCTTTCAAAGCATCACTCAAAAGTTTTATTTCATCTTTCAATCCATTTTGAATTTCAATAATTTTTTCACGGTTTGCTTGTAACTTTGTTTGTATCAGACTTAGTTTATCGTCAACACCTGTTATCAGAGTTTTTATCATGTCTGGAATTTTATCAATATTATAATCACGTATGATTTTTGTTACTCTTCTTAAAGTAAATTGCTTTGTTGCTGCATCATCTGCTTTTGTCGGATTGCCAACATTGATAATTTTATTATTATCCATGTTAAGCTCACTTCTCAAAACATTTTCCTGGTTTTTGCCTTTGTTAAGATAATTAACCAAATGTTTTTGTTTTACATACTCAGACAGCACAATACCAAAATTTGTAATATTTACACTACAAGTAGTAACTTCCTCGCCAAGATCATTAAAAAGCCCCATTATATAATATATGATTAGATTAAATTTCACCAGTGAAGTTACGTTTTACTAACTTTCTAGGGCGATCTAGATACAGAAAGTCATACTGCTTGTCAGTCGCTTTCTTATATTGATCTTTGCTGACATATTGTTCGTTTGAAAGCATACCCAGCTCACGAGTAACCGGAGTTGCAAAGAAGATGTAATGAGAACAGTTCAAACGAATGTCTTTGGGAGTTTTGTAATAAGACTGAGATAAATAAATTACACAACAACTGTTATGTCTTCCCTGGATGAAATAATTAATAATATCATTTTGATTGCGTTCACAAACGTAATCGTCGAAAATGACTATCTTCTGATTATCTGAATCCAAATCATTCACAGGGATAACTTCATCATTTGAGCACTCCAGTATATCTTCGACCGGGATTTTATTCTTTTTTGCTATCTTTTCAAGTTTTTGTGACAAAACCGGATACTTGGACTGCTCCAAGTTTGTAGCAAACAAATAAATCTTGTTGTAGTAAACTAAAGGTTTCAACAACATGTGAACTAATGTGTTTGTCTTGCCAGAACCTGAATTACCGCAAATTAACATTCTAAAACAACATTCTGGCATGAAGTTCCATATCTGTTTAAAATTACCGTTTTCTGTCTTCATGTCATAGTTTGGAATTTCCATTATATTAATAGACAGATAATATTAATATTATCCAAGTAATATTATATATGTCTAAAGTGTATTGTGGAATAAAACAAATCCCTCGCGGTAAACAACTTGGAACAGAAGCAGAATGTTTTAAAGCTAATCGAGTCAGATATTACGGATTACATAAAGTTAACATGAATATCCCAGGACCTACAAAACAAAAAGATGCAGATCCTGCTGTTTGGAGACCAACAAGGAAAAATCCAGGAAGTCTATCAAAAACAGAAGAAACGCCAAATATTATTTATTTGCTAGGATTAGAAGCAGAACGAAAACACATAAATAAAATGTTAAGCAAATCTGAATCTCCCAGTGAGATAACACGTCTTGAAAAGAAGCTGATTAAAAAACAAAATGAGGCTAAAAAAGCGCATGCAAATCTTAGACTCATAAGAAAAAAATTAAAAGCGGTTAAACATGCAGCTGAGAAAGCAGCTAAACATGCAGTCAAGAAAACGGCTAAACCTGCAGTCAAGAAAGCGGCTAAATCTGCAGTCAAGAAAGCAGTTAAGCCTCCGGCTAAAAAGAAAGCAGTTAAACCTGCGGCTAAAAAGAAAAAAAACACTACGTAATACTTGATTTAAATTCACTTGGTTTAACTTATATCAACTTATCTTAATTTATCTTATTTTAATCTAACTTATATTATTACATGTCGTTGTTAAAATGGAAAGAATTTGCAGATAAAATGAAAATATCGAATAATCTTGTTAAAGAATTTGAAAATAAAGTTATTCAAAAAAGACTAGAAAAAGGAGCTAGTCGTGATTTGTACAAAGACATATTTAAAGCTGTAACTAGCGAAATAAAAAGTCAGTCAGAACAGCTAACAGAGCAGTAAGCTTCTCTTCCGAAAATAAGTCAGCAATTAGCCGCTCTTCCAGCAGCAATAGGCCAGGAAGTACAAGAAAAACAAATGTACCAGGGATGACCCTAGTTATTCGCTGGAGAACCTCATAAACCGACTACTTGTGATTTAGATGCTAAAATCAATAAAGAAGTGATAGATTTATATGACTTACCCTTACCGTCGAGTGTAGCTTGAGATAACCAAAAACTTGCAGACATACTCGGACAGGTTAGTGATATTATCAAACAAAACGGTCGCGAAAGGGCTGAAGCCACTAAACAACTAAAAAAAGAAAAGGATGAAATCGCGAGCTAGATCAATACAAACAAGTTCAAATCACTTTAGCAAAGGAGTCAAAAGCTTTAAAATATTATAGAGAAAGAATTGATGCAATGCTCGCGCAGAGTGATGTCTTTTCAGGGAAAGGATTACAACAAAATAAAAATTCCTACAAAGTCGACAAAGATGGCTACTATGGAATGTTGCAAATTGATTTACCCAAGCTTGTTGGTCATCACAAGCTTATTGCCAAACAAGGAGAAGCAGTTGTGCTAGATATGAAAGTGGATGATGATTTTATAGACTTGATAACAAAGCGTTACAATAATAAAAAAAACTTATTCAAAGCTGTCTCAAAATGCTTTTAAGAAACTAACAGAATTATCTGGTTTACCATTTCATAAAGGTTCTTCAAAGTTCAAGAAGATTTTAGGATTCGATGGATTATCTGGAGTTAGTATGTGGAAGTATCGAATCAGGAAATAATAGTCCACAGTTAATAAATAAATTATTAAAAATAGGCGGAATATCACCCAAAGAACACGAGCAACTATTTTCTAAATATCTTAATTACATTATTGTCTAACTGTAATTATACATGAAAACTAAAGAAGAATTAATTGATCATTTGACGCGGCTCGTGGCTGCATACAGACGCAGTTATAAATTGTGCGGTATTATAAACACAACATTACAGATAACCAGTGGAATAATTGGTTGTACTGCCGTATTGGCACTGGTTCCGGCAATTCCTGTTTTCATAGCTGTAGTTGGCGCAGTTCCTGCAATAGTTGCTGTTTTAGCAAGCAAAACAAGAATAGCAGAAAGAAAGACTTTGTTGAAAACACATCATAGGAGTTTTAAACAACTTCTATCATATGCCCAAACAACCACAGGACTAGAAAATGATGAAGAGGTAATCAGGATTGTCTTTAATAAAATATTAAAGATTCAAAAGAATGACAACTTTACAGAACCTCTGGAAATGTATATGAAAAGATTCAAGTTAAACGGCCATGGCATTCAGTCGTAATTGTTTTCTGATTTGTTTCCATATCCTATCGTACTTGTCTCTGGTTGATTTTGTTTTAATCGGTTTGTTTCTTTTTCTATTTTTAATATTTTAAATATTTTCTGAAAAATGTATTCAAATTTGATTGATCTTTTTCGGCCTTCTATTTTATCCAAAATCTTTACAATTTCGTAAAACAAATCTTCAAATCTTTGCCTATTTGCAGAAGACAAATCATATTTTACCAAGTATTTATCTAAATGATACTCTCTGTGGTAAATAGTTTTCTTCCGGCCGTAATTGTAACCTGCAATAAGATTGTAGCCGTTGTGAGTGTCACATGCGTTCGTTATCGAAAACCTCACAAGTATCATTACAATTCACACATGCGTAAGTACACCTGTAACACAGCTTGGCTCTGGTACAATATGTACAAAGCTTCTTTTTATTAGTTGAGTAAAATAAGATGCAATCTATGCACGTCCTAGGTGGATCAATAATATCTAAAACTCTTTCACAATATTTGCAATTCATTATATTATAATATAGCATTATATATTTAAATATAGGCTTAAAGAAATATTATCTTATGTAATTATATAAATGGAACGTATAGAAAAGAAAATCAAAAACTTTAAGAAATATCAAACGGAACATGCAAAAACTATTGATTTTGAAGATGCGAGTAAATTTAATGCAGAGCTTTTAATTTTTTCAAACTTTCAAGATTTGACAGAAAGAATCATAACAATGGTAAATCAACTAAAACTGTCATATAAAATAAAAAAAAGGAGATATAAACAAACTGCGTCCTTTTTGTAAAAACAAATTTCAGAAGCAACCGGTTGCCAACCAAAATTATATGAAGTTTCTTTTATTGCCCACTATGATGTTTTACTTAAGCAAGGAATTGAAATTATTATGTACGGATAAATAAAAATAATGTAATCAATAGTATATGGGAAGTTATTCAGAAGAAGAAAGAAAACACTTTGATGAGGAAAGAAATATACAATTTGGAGTAGCTGCCCTTGAAAAGGCTCTCACAGATAAAACAAAAGAGGATATTGATGATCATAGGGAATTTTGTATCAGACTCTTGGAACAAAATACTGCAAATATCATGTAAAAATAAGTCAGATGATAGATAATAGAGTTCTTGAGGGAAAATGCTTTCGGAGATATTTGGACATTTTCCTGGATAATGAAATAGATGCTCTCTTGGATGAGGTTACTAACGAGGACACCGGTGAACATATTTATGAGGTTACTGATGAGGATACCGGTGAGGACGTTGACGAGGACACCGACGAGGATCTCGATGAGAACGCCGGCGAGGATACCGACGAGGATCTCGATGAGGATACCGACGGGGATCTCGATTAGGATACCGACGGGGATATCGATGAGGACGTCGATGAGCGTGAAAATATTAAATAAAAGAATGTTAATTAATTAATTAATTAATTACTTAATATAGGGGTTTAAAGAAATAATCTCATGTAATATTATATATTGAGTATTCGAGAAATTGAAAAATCCCCAAAACAGTATAGCAAGGTTTTTAAAGTAAATGTTGTCAGTAATGATCCGCTCAGACAACTACAAAAAACACAATCAAGAGTTGTGAACTTTCTTGAACAAGAACTAAGAAAAACAGGTGGGTTTAAATTAAGCATTGATATAAAACTTACTTTTAAAAAACAAGTATCGGATGATAGAGGAGGTTTTGATTGTGTGTACAAAACAGCTTACTTTGCCTCAAAAGGCTGTAATAATATTAAACAGAAATCAAATATCAGAAGAATTAGACAAAGCACATGAAGAAATTATAAATAGAATTGGAAATTGGATTCAATTGGGAAGTGGTTGGGTAATTGAATCACTAGATGCACATTACATAAATCGAGTAAAGTACAAGCCTTTGCGAGGTAGCTCTTATTTGGATTTATCAAAAGAACTTGCTATTGCTAAAAAAAGGATTGATAAATATAAAAAATGAAAAAGATAACGAGTGCTTTAGATGGTGCCATTTGGCTTATGAATTTCCTGTTGAAACAAATCCCCAAAGAATAACAAAATACAAAAATCATATTGGTGATCTTAATTACAAAGGAATTACATTTCCTTTACTATCAAACAAATCCCAAAAATAGAAAAACAAAACAACATTTGTTTTAACATATTTGGGTATGAAGATAATCAAGTATGCTCTTTACACATATCAAAAAATAAAGCAGAAAAAACATGTGATATGCTTTTAATCACCGAAGAAGAAAAAAATCATTACGTGTGGATAAAATATTTTGACAGACTAATGTTTAGTCAAACAGCATACGAAGGGAAAAAATGGTTTTGTAAAACATGCCTGCAGTGCTTTAAATTAGAAAGAGTTCTGGAAAAACATAAGCCTGATTGCCTTTCACTTAATGGGAAACAAACAGTAGAGATGCCAAACAAAGATGAACAAGTTAAGTTTAAAACTACGACAGGCAGCTAATGGTTCCGTTTGTCATATATGCTGATTTTGAAGCAGTAACCGAAAGTATTTCTTCAGTATCAAACAATCCTAAAAAATCACATACAGAAGAATATCAAAAACATACTGATTGTAGTTATGGGTATAAGGTTGTTTGTTGTTATGATGATCAATATTCAAAACCAGTTGTGACATACAGAGGACCAAATGCTGTTTACAAGTTTTTGAAAAAAATGATAGAAGAAGAAAAGTGGTGCGAGAAAACTATGTATGCAAACTTTAAAAAAGATCTAGTAATGTCACAGGAAGAAGAAGCTGGATTCCAAAAATCTAAATCATGTCATATTTGTGGTAATGGTTTTGCAACAACTCTCAAAAAAGGTGACGCGGGTTATACAGTAGCATACAAAAACTCCATCAAAAAAGTCAGGGACCATTGTCACATAACTGGGAAGTATAGAGGAAGCGCTCATGACATATGTAATATTAATTTCAGGTTGGCTAGAAAAATACCTGTTGTGTTTCATAACTTGAGAGGATATGACTCTCACTTCATAATGCAGCACATCGGAAAGTTTAAACGAAACATAAATGTTATACCAAATAACATGGAAAAGTACATGGCTTTTATGTTAGGACAAAGTTTGGTGTTTATTGACAGTTTCCAGTTTATGTCTCAATCATTAGAAAATTTAGTAAAAATCATCCCTTCGTTTCAATACACCTCTCAGGAATACTCTGGCGACAAGCTAGAATTAATAAAACGAAAAGGCGTTTATCCTTATGATTACATAAACAGTTTTGAACGCTTCAAGGATATTAAGTTACCTGACAAAGATAGCTTTTATTCTCAATTAAATGATGAGCATATTTCAGATGCAGATTATGATCATGCTAAAACAATATGGAAAACATTTAATATTAAAAATATGGGAGAATATCATGATCTGTATCTTAAGACTGATGTGCTGTTACTGACAGATGTTTTTGAAAACTTTAGAAAAATGTGCATTGAGTATTACAAATTAGATCCTTGTCATTACTTCAGTAGTCCTGGTTTAGCCTGGGATGCATGCCTCAAGATGACTGGTATCCAACTTGATTTAATAACTGATATTGATCAATATTTGTTTGTGGAAAAAGGATTAAGAGGTGGCACAAGTTATATCGCAAGCAGATATTCACAGGCTAACAATAAATATATGAAAAACTATGACAAGAACAAAGAAAGCAAGTACATAATATATCTTGATGCTAATAACTTGAATGGGTGGGCCATGTGTCAACCGTTACCTACTGGCAACTTCAAGTGGGTTGATAAGTTTGAAAAAGGAAAATCAAATTACATTGTTCAGTGTGATATCGAGTATCCTGGGAAACTGCATGACACGCATAATGATTTTCCTCTCGCCCCGGAAAGTTTAAATATCAAAGATGAGTGGTTGTCAAACTATTGTAAAAATTTAAAACAAAAGTTTAATTTAGGACATTGTAATGTTAATAAACTTGTCACGACGTTGAAAAATAAAGAAACGTATGTCGTGCATTTTAGAAACTTAGAATTGTATAAAAAGCTTGGATTGAAGGTAACAAAAATACACCGAATACTGCAGTTCGACGAATCAAAGTGGTTGAAAACATACATAGACTTTAATACTGCCAAGAGAACAGCTGGTAAAAATGCTTTTGAAAGGGATTTCTTCAAACTGATGAACAATTCAATTTTTGGTAAAACTATGGAAAATTTGAGAAAAATAATTAATATTAAATTGACTCACGACGAGGAGGTTCTTTTAAAATATGCAGCAAGACCTTCATTTATTTCTTGTAAAATGTTTAATGAAAAATTATTGCCATAAACAGAATAAAAGAGCGATTAGTTTTAAATCGTCGTTGTTATGTTGGCATGTGTATTTTAGACTTGTCAACATATTTGATGTATGATTTCCATTACAACTATATCAAACACACATATGATATAAAAGTTAAGTTATTATTTACTGATTCCGATTCCTTGTGTTATGAAATAGAAACAAAAGATGTTTATGCAGACTTTTACAAGGATAAAGAACTGTTTGATAATTGGGATTATGATCCGAAAAGTCAGTTTCATTTTAATGATATTAAAAAGGTTATTGGCAAGATGAAAGATGCAACGTGTGGTATGCCTATTGTTGAATGTGTTGTGTTGCGGAGTAAACTATATTCATATGTGCTAGATAATGAGGTTAGCGCAAAGAAATGTAAGGGTGTTAAAAAGTGTGTTGTTAAAAAACAGAAAGCACATGACGATTACAAAAAGAATTTGTTTACGGCAACAGAAGCTCATCATGAGATGAAAGTTATTAGATCACAAAAGCATAACATAAGCAGCTATGCAATAAATAAAAAAAGTTTATCAGCTTATGATGATAAACGATACATACTAGATAACGGACAAGATACGTTAGCATACAGTTAATTGTAATAGTTGAGTAGCATTCAAGGGTTTAAAAATAATTATATATACTATTATATAATGGAACAAGAAAGATTAGAAAAGGTTTGCAGAAAACTTAACCGTTTAAAAGATAAATATAGAAGAGAATTGGTGAGAGGTAAGCAACTCCAAGTAGAATATGAAGTAGTTTGTGATGATTTTATGTACACCAAAAAAAGGCGATTGCTGGTTGAAATGGATAATTATCAACGTGAGCTGGCTGGAAACAGAGAAGAGCTTCTTGAACTAAAATACAAAATAGCAAAGTGTAGAAAAATAAAATACTCCATGGTAAAAAATGATATGCAGAGCGATGATGAAGACTACTGCCCGGTTCCGTCTGACTTTGCTGAACGAGTTGCAAATGTTATTGAAAAACTTTGCCGAAAGTAGATTCGGTGAAAGTAGACATAAAATAAAATTGCGCTCTCTTAAAAAGCATAATACAAAGTATCGCTTTTAACTTTCACTCTTTCGGGTCTCTATTCCCAAAAAGGGTATGTCACCGTGTTAAGAGTGATACTAGACTGCAGTATTTCACTGCCTTATATACCTGTCAGGTAGACCAAACCTTCACCGATTGGTTGATATAAATAACTGACCTTCACCGATTGGTTGATTCGGCCCTCGAAGTTTCGTATATTATAAACGGTCGCGTGACATGGTAATCTAAAGAAAAAATGAAATGCTGAGGCAAGTAGTATAGATAGTGGGGGTATCAGCAGAGTTTCCCTCGCGGGGTGCTTGAGAAAACTAATGTATATGTTGGGGTTGACTTAGGCGTGGCTTACATTTAGATCTTGAAGTGTAAATGAGAGTTACGCCTGAGTCCACCCTGGCATATTTCATTAGTTGTCTCGTTCCCCGCGGGAGGGAAACTGTGCTGGAACCGCTACTATCTATACTACTATCTATACTACTAAAACAACACGTAAAAAAACAACAAAGTTTCGAGTGAGGTTTGTGGGGTGGGGAGGACTACATGCAACATAGCCATATATGTGTAAAACAATTGAGTTTCGAGTGGGGGGAGGGCAACATAGCTATATGTGTAAGAATTGACCAAAACAACAGAGAAATATGTAAAAAGAAAATACAAAGAATTGAGTTTCGAGTGGGGTGGGTGGGATGGGAAGGCGTGGGGTTCGGGGGCATGCCCCCCTTAAAATCTTTTGATTCTGAGATGCAATCTCCTGCATTCTATGGCCAAAAGTGACACTGATATATGCTGAAAAGTCTGGCAATCTGTAAAATTACTAGAGTAGTCGTTCTACTGTTTCATAACAATTGACTGAAATGTCATCTCACTGACAATCAGTGATCAGTATTTATACTAGACTGTAGGTTCTTATTCGATTATGTAAAAAAAAAAATCCGAAATTATGTACCATCCGAACTACTATGACACCGCACTTTTACGGCCCGAAAATTTCACAAACATTCAATCGAGATACCATCAATTAGGATTTTTTTCATGCATTCATGTGTTTTGAGTGACAAAAATGGTATTTCTTATCAAAGAGGAAAGAAAACACAAACTTAATAGCAGGATAATGTAGTTTTACGTCAGAAATTGTCGATCTCAAAGTTGTGACCAACTGCCGACACTATGGTGACATGACGCCAGGCAAAATATTCAAACTTCTTATTGTTTCAATTTGTGTGTAACACATTTTAATTACTTTATTGCAAGTGTTTTCATAGTTCAGAATACACATGGGGGTATTTTGTCTTGAGGACCTTGAGATCAAGTAAAATAAAATAAAAATCTTCTTTTTTTTTTTTACTTTTTTTTTAAACAGGCCCGACGGGCTCCTTGTTTGCAAAATGAGACAGGCCCGGAATGGATTACGAGGAGCCCCGGGTGTCGGGCTATCCTATTCTTGGGGCACTGTGTACATTTAAGAGTTATTAGTTCTCATGGTTTCAATTATGTTAGTCGCAGAACATTTCCTAATTCAGTCACTTTTTTTTTTTCACGATCACAACGAAATTCGTAGTTGCATGCAAACTGGTCGTAGCGGGGTAAATGGAATAGAAATTCGTATAAAATACGGACAAATCGTAGTGGTTGGCATCTCTGGGGGTGGGGGGGGGGGGGGGGGGGGGGGGCGGGAACGAGGAGACAACATAGCTATTGTAAGAATTGACAAAAACAACACAGAAATATGTAAACAAAAAAATCGAATTTCAAGTGTGGGGTAGGGGGAAGGGGGCATCATATAGGTGTAAGAAGCTATCTGTAAGAATTGACTAAAACAAAACAGAAATATGTAAAAAAAAAAGAGTTTCGAGTGGGGCTGGAGGGGGGGGGGGGTAGAGGCGGGGGAGTGGAGGGGGCAACATATATGTGTAAGAAGCTGTGTGTAAGAATTGACTAAAACAACAAAGAAATATGTATAAAAAAATGAATTTCGAAGGGGAGGGGGGGGGGGGGGGGAGAGGCGGCGGGGAACAGCATATATGTGTAAGAAGCTATGCGTAAGAATTGACTAAAACAACACAGAAATATGTATATATATTTTTTTAATGAGTTTTGAGTGTGGGGTGGGGAGGGGGAGAGGCGTGGGGTGGGGCAACATATGTGTAGCTATGTGTAAACATTGACTAAAACAACACAGAAATATGTATAAAAAATGAGTTTCGAGTGCGGGGGGTGGGGGGGCGGGTGGGGGGGTGCAACATATGTGTAAGAAGCTATGTGTAAGCATTGACTAAAACAACACAGACATATGTAAAAAAAAAAGTGTGGAGGGGTTGGAGTGGGAGGGAGTGGGGGCGGAAGGGGGCGAGGAGGGAGCCCATGCCCCAATATGGGTGAATTATTAATGAGATGCATAATGCTATAAGAAATCTCAAACCAAAATTAATTATAAATATATACATGCTTACATGCAAACCTATATCTGCCTTTATTGCACATTTTATGGGCCATCACAATATGGGTTTCATGGAAGCCCAGAATTTGCAGAAGACAAAATTACTTACGCAACCCTTTACAACATACTATAAGGAAACCAATTCCCAAATTTAGTTCAGCTAGGACAAGAAATGGAAGAGATATAGACCAGCTTACACGCAAAATTTGATGTGAAATAGACACATTTTAAGGCTATCAGATTTTGGCTCCATGGGAGCCCAGGAGTTACAAGAACCAAAATTACTTAAGCAGCCCTTAAGATAATGCTTTAAGGAAGCTCATGGCCAATTTGGTTGTGCTAGGGTAAGAAATGTAAGAGATATAGACTTGTGAACTCAGCTTACACGCAAAGTTTGATGTGAAATGGGACACATGTTATGGGCTATCATAATTTGGGTTCCATGGGAGCCCATGGGATACAGGAACCAAAATTGCTTATGCAGCCCTTAAGATAATGCTATAAGGAAGCCCATGGCCAAATTTGGTTGTGCTAGGATAAGAAATGTAAGAGATATATACTTGGAACCACAGCTTACATGCAAACCTTGATGTGGGACGCCGATGCC